>WNWU01000012.1:29506522-29647933 GCA_012654045.1 Ptyas mucosa
CCAAAGTTCCTCTTCCCATGGAATCCTAGCATTTTCCTGCCTTCCACAATCTCCAAAGTTCCTCCCCCCATGGAATCCTAGCATTTTCCTGCCTTCCACGATCTCCAAAGTTCCTCCCCCCATGGAATCCTAGCGTTTTCCTGCCTTCCATGATCTCCAAAGTTCCTCCCCCATGGAATCCTAGCGTTTTCCTGCCTTCCACGATCTCCAAAGTTCCTCCCCCCATGGAATCCTAGCGTTTTCCTGCCTTCCAGGATCTCCAAAGTTCCTCCCCTGATTGAGTGCCTCCTGCCTTCTGTACCTCCTCAGATTTTTGCAGTTTCTCCCCCCATCGTGTGCTAGCTTTCTCCTGCTTTCCTGCCACAGAGAGGCAGAATCTGCAGAGATCGGGGAAGGCCCTGCTTCTGTTCATCCGCGGCAGAGACCAGAAGACCAGCTGGCCGATTGGAGGTGCGCGCATGTGTGGTGGACCTGGGGTGGGCCGTCGGCTGGCGTGCCGGCAGAAAGGGCTCTGCGTGCCACCTGTGGCACACGTGCCATAGGTTCGCCATCACGGTAATAGAGTATCTTCTTCATAGTCTGGTTTGATATTGCTCCCCTTGGATCAAAGTTTTTAAATTTCTTTAAGATATTTGAAGATATTGAACGGTTGTTTTAATAATGAAAAATCAAGCTAAAAATCAAGCTAAAAAGGAGTAAAAACTGATAAAAATCAGATATTGGTATTTTGGCCATGCCAAATCTGATTTTGAAGAAGTATCAGGAAAAAGTATGGGACATTTTCATTGTATGAGGTGGTTCTTGTGCTATTTGGGATGAGTTGCATTTCTTTTCCTACTCCTCCTTTCAAAATGTTAAATTGCTGATTTCTACTGAAGTCAGTCTTTTGTTCTAAAACAGGCTTTGTTGGATGCATTTATTTATTTATTTATTTATTCATTCATTCATTCATTCATTCATTTAACTTTTATACCGCCCTTCTCCTTTCGGACTTATATGTTTATATGTGTACACGTACATTATATATTTAGCCAGACAGTTAATTTACTTGTAAGATTTTAATAATATTTTTTTTCATGCAGAAATATGTAACATCACACCATTTCCTTTTAGGGAATGTTATCAAACAAAATGTAAGAAGTAGTAAAAAAAAATTATAGGCAGGAGTTAGGAAAAATGAAAAAATTAGCTAAATTCATTGTGTGTAGGGATTTTTTTTCTTCCATTAAATCTTGCCTGCCTGCCTGCCTGCCTGCCTGCCTGCCTGCCTGCCTGCCTGCCTGCCTGCCTGTCTTACTTACTTACTTACTTACTTAGCCACTCATCTTGCAGCCAATTCTCTGACACTGCCTGGACAAGTCCCTGTGGTTTTCTTAGCAAGGTTTTTCAGAAGTGGCTTGCCATTGCCTCCTTTTGAGGGTCGATAGAAAATTATTGGCCCAAAGCTTTGTGCGTGAGGCGGGATTAAAATATGGTCTTGCAGTTTCTACCATGATGCCTTAACCATGACATTAAACTGGTTCTCAGTATTCTGTCATCAAAATTGCTCAGATTGTTCTGTATATATTTTAAATGTTTTACTTATTTACCTTATTTACCCATTAAGTTGAATTTCTACAGCCACCCACAAAAAGCAGCTTTTCCTCTGCACGTTATACTTATTCTTATCTCATTTTTTGCTGCAGGCATTCTCTCATAGGCATTTTTCCCCTCATCCTCAGCCCTTTTCACCTAATCGTTCCACTGTATCATTTTTTTCATACTTTCCATTAGCATATCTCCACATACATCTGTGGTACTAACTGCTCTTCACTTTGTTCCAAGCAGCTTTCATATCTACTTTTCCTTGTCTCCACTTTCTACGCATTCTCTTGCAAAGTTACCTTTCCAATGTTTTTTTTCATATGAAACATTTTCTCTTTATAGAGTCATTCTACTTTCACTTTTTCCCTTTCTTCCATGTCCATTTATGATTATGCTGATTAGTTTTTCTCTTACTGCAGTTGTAAATTACAGATTGTCCTCAATTTATGACCATTCTGGATCCTACCTGTTACGGTCATAAGCCATGGTGCTTTAAAGCAGATCTTCATGTGACTGACCCAATTTTACAACCTTTTTTTTAAAATGGTTGTTTAGCAAATCACCAGTGAATCTGCAGTGTAAGTGAATGTCACTGCTGTTAAGTGAACCCAATGTTTGCTTTGGAATGTTTTTGCTGAAAACTGAAAGTGTAAAACAGAAAATGTGGTCACATGACCGCAGGACACTGCAAATGGCCATAAATGCCAGCCAGCTGCCCAAGCACCCAGTCATTCTGTCACATGACTGCAGTGGAGGGCCCTAGTCATCAAAACTTTGGAATCGGGTCATATGTACCTTGCAGGGGGGGGCATCGAAACCGATTGTAATTTGAGACTACCTGTATGTGTTGAAGTAGGGCATAAATAAATACTTGTTAAATAAATCAATTTCATTAATTAATATATGTGCAGACTAAGCTGTATAGGTAGTTCTCGATTTACAACCGCAAGGGAGCCCAAAATTTCTCTTGCTAAGCGAGACAGTTGTTAAGTTGTTAGTATTGTTGTTACAGTTGTTAATATTGTAAGTCAAAGACTACCTATAATTATGTCCAATTCTCTGTTAATGGTAATGATAGGATGTCAGTCATTTTTAGCACATTTTCTCCAATATATTACTATCAAAGCCAAGTTTTACTCTAGGCATGCTCGTAAACTAAGAACTTAATCCAGTAGCTATATGTCAAACATTCTGTTCCTGCATCTCACTAATTAAGAAGCATAAACAATGTATGTCTAGAATGTATATATTTAATATTTACTAAATGATTTAATTTAAAATTAAGAAAGATACCAGAGTGAATTTATATTTTAATGAATTGTACCTCCTGGGGTTTTACAGAAATCAAAATAAGTTCACCCATGCAGCATGGAACAGTTAATTTTTATAAATCCCAAGAATCTCCAAAGTACGAGGAACATATTTCAGAGTATTAAAAGTACTGTATTTTTATGAAGAAATAGACTATTACGCAGAGCAGCCGATGGCATCTTGATCAAGGGAAAAACAATCAAGACATTGGTACTAATACTGGCTCATCATTAAGTCTGCACTAACCCATTGTATTTTAATATTTAAAAATTCAAAGCAAACTGAATTTACAGTACAGTATTAGGTTAACATAAAGGGGATTGTTGTTGTGATTTATATTACTTCTATAGGTATCCTAGGTAGCAGCCAGAATGATACTTGATAATACAATATAATTTTTCTTGGCTCTGGTCTTCCTGAATTCAGCAACTAAAAATGTAAATAGTGTTTGGATTATTTTCTCACTTTAATATACCTTCAAACTTGCAAAGTCTACAGTTTTTATGTAAGTGAATGTTTAGAACTGCATAGAGTGGGTTTTGGTTGGAAAGAGCTTCTTCCTCATGGTAAATGCTTAAAAATTACTAGATATAAATAATTTTTAAAATTACTAGTTATAAGTAAACCTTCACTGAAGAAATACAAATGATGTAATAAAATGAAATACAAGTAGTCCTTGACTTACAACTATAATTGAGCCCAAAATTTCTTTTGCTAAATGAGACAGTTATTAAGTTAATTTTGCCCCATTTTATGACCTTTCTTACCACAGTTCTTAAGTGAATCACTGTAATTGTTAAGTTAGTACACAGTTGTTAAGTGAATCTGGCTTCCCCATTGACTTCGCTTGCTGGAAGTCACAAAAGCCTGATCCCGGGACACTACAACCGTCATTAATATTTACCAGTTGTCAAGCATCTGAATTTTAATCATGTGACCATAGGGATGCTGCAGTGGTCATAAGTGTGGAAAATGGTCATAAATCACTTTTTCAGCCAGTTGCAACTTCAAATGGTTACTAAATGACCATGGATTCAAATACCCGTGAGAATTTAACCTCATTGGGAACATAATTCAGGATAATTCTAACGTATTCACATTTTCATTAAATTTCCTTTGTATTGCCTATATCCTACACTATCTGATGTCAGAGAGCTGAGTAATTTTTATATGTCTTTTGGGCTGCTTGTTGAGGGAAACATTTGTTGAATATTCGCCCTACAGGTATAGTGTATCTACAGTCAGGTCCAGAAATATTGGGACATCGACACAATTCTAACATCTTTGGCTCTATACACCACCACAATGGAATTGGAATGAAACAAACACAATGTGCTTTAACTGCAGACTGTCAGCTTTAATTTGAGGGTATGTACATCCAACTCAGGTGAACGGTGTAGGACTTTCAGCAGTTTGCATATGTGCCTCCCACTTGTTAAGGGACCAAAGGTAATGGGACAGAATAATAATCGTAAATCAAACTTTCCCTTCTTAATACTTGGTTGCAAATCCTTTGCAGTCAATCACAACCTGAAGTCTGGAACGCATAGACATCACCAGATGCTGGGTTTCATCCCTGGTGATGCTCTGCCAGGCCTCTACTGCAACTGTCTTCAGTTCCAACTTGTTCTTGGGGCATTTTCCCTTCAGTTTTGTCTTTAGCAAGTGAAATGCATGCTCAATGGGATTCAGGTCAGGTGACTGACTTGGCCATTGCATAACATTCCACTTCTGTCCCTTCAAAAACTCTTTGGTTGCTTTTGCAGTATGCTTTGGGTCATTTTCCATCTGCACTGTGAAGCACCGTCCAATGAGTTCTGTAGCATTTGGCTGAATGTGAGCAGATAATATTGCCCGAAACATTTCAGAATTCATCCTGCTGCTTTTGTCAGCAATCACATCATCAATAAATACAAGAGACCCAGTTCCATTGGCAGCCATACATGCCCACGCCATGACACTACCACCACCATGCTTCACTGATGAGGTGGTATGCTTAGGATCATGAGCAGTTCCTTTCCTTCTCCATACTCTTCTCTTCCCATCACTCCGGTACAAGTTGATCTTGGTCTCATCGGTCCATAGGATCTTGTTCCAGAACTGTGAAGGCTTTGTTGGATGTTGTTTGGCAAACTCTAATCTGGCCTTCCTGTTTTTGAGGGTCACCAATGGTTTACATCTTGTGGTCAACCCTCTGTATTCACTCCGGTGAAGTCTTCTCTTGATTGTTGACTTTGACACACATACACCTACCTCCTGGAGAGTGTTCTTGATCTGACCAACTGTTGTGAAGGGTGTTTTCTTCACCAGGGAAAGAATTCTTCGGACATCCATCACAGTTGTTTTCCATGGTCAAGGGTCTTTTGGTGTTGCTGAGCTCACCAGTGTGTTCCATTTTTTTGAGAATGTTCCAAACAGTTGTTTTGGCCACACCTAATATTCTTGCTATCTCTCTGATGGGTTTGGTTTGTTTCTTCAGCCTAATGATGGCTTGCTTCACTAATAGTGACAGCTCTTTGGATCTCATCTTGAGAGTTGACAGCAACAGATTCCAAATGCAAATAGCACACTTGAAATGAATTCTGGGGCTTTTATCTACACATTGTAATTGGGGTAATGAGGGAATATCACACACTTGGCCATGGAACAGCTGAGAAGCCAATTGTCCCATTACATTTGGTCCCTTAACAAGTGGGAGGCACATATGCAAACTGCTGTAAGTCCTACACCGTTCACCTGAGTTGGATGTACATACCCTCTAATTAAAGCTGACAGTCTGCAGTTAAAGCACATTGTGTTTGTTTCATTCCAACTCCATTGTGGTGGTGTACAGAGCCAAAGATGTTAGAATTGTGTCGATGTCCCAATATTTCTGGACCTGACTATCTGCCCAAGCATTTCTACTGTCAAATGACTATTCTTAGTCCTATTAGTTTTTCTTTCCAAAGACAAAATCCCCCAAAGATCTTTAATATATTATGTGGTTGAAATAAAGAATTCCAAGATTACATATAGGAAGTTGGGTTTGGGGGAATCCTGCAAGAGCCCTATAGCAAACTGATTCCATATCATACAAGAAAGTTACATGATTATATCCACATAGTCATGAATTAAACTCTATTTGAAAACAACTTAAAAGTTATGCTGTACTTTGCCTTAAAGTAATATTTGGAATTAATATTGTGTACTTATATGTACTAAGGTACCTGTTGCAATTTTCAAGTAAAGCCCTAAAGTAGGTTTGTGTTATGGTTTTGTTGGTGATTGAGGCTGGCAAAGCTTTAAGTTCACATAATAAGTGCATAAGTGCAAAGTGAACTAAGCGAGAGATTTCTTGCTTCCCAAGTCTGCTTTTTAGATATTGTGTTACAATTATTTCAATATGCTACTTGGTTATTGATGGGAATAATCAAAGGTCTAGATTCTTTCTGGAAGAATAGACATGGATTTTTTTTTCTGGAAAGGTTACAAGTTTCAAAGAGAAAGATTTGTAAATGCAAGTGGAAACAGTTCAGACAGGCACTACTTTTCTCATCCACCATTTTTTCTACATTTGTATTCTTTACCTAACATCTGAAAAATTTAGTGCCCCTTGTTAAAAAGAAAAAAAATTGAATCTATTTTTGTACTCTCTGCACAACATCCTATCTTGATAATTCCACCCCTTTTCGATGCACTTGTATCCGTGCATGTGCACACTTCAGAAACTAATTGAGCCTTTCTTCAAACTTCTGGGTCGAGTGCTTTAATGCATCCCCTGCTGTTTTCAGAGTTTCCTTTGCTGTTTCCCTGGCAGATTCACCCAGCTTGAATCATCCGTTAGTAAGAAACCCTGTTTTCTTAATAAGAGGTTGCTTTGTAAAAAAGAATAAATAGGAGAAATCTTTGAAGGAAATTATAAACTAAAATTTTAATTTCCTTTACAACACTATTTTGAGACACCATTTTAAAGCTTATTCTTGGTATTATTTGAGACAAACATGCCTTAATGTTTCCTTGAAACCTGCTAATTATCAATTATGCGTCTTCATGGAACTTTGCCTCCTGAACCCTAGTAATTTGAACAAATGGTACAAATAGCAGCATCTCTTCCAATATCTATTTGTTTTGGCATTGATGCCTGTTTCTCTTGCTTTTTTAATTTGCTTCTTTTTCTTATTCCCCTTGGGACTACAAAGCTTTCTGTGAAGAGAAGAAAAGAAAATGCTTATTCCTTAGGAACATCTACCAATAACATTGGGCAATACAGGATGATCAACCTTGATTTATTCCAGTGAGTGATTGCAGTTCAGCTGACAGTTGCATAGAGAGGACCATTTGTATCTGTTTATATAAACAGAATGAAAACAATGGGGTAAATATTCATTTGTATAAAAATTAAGAATTTTATGTCTCAGTGCCCTCAGATCATATCTAAATGCATGAATGTAGATCAAGAAAGAACTGGTAATTAATAATTATTAAACTGAAATAAAATCTGATTTTGATTTTAATTCAATTTCAAGTTTAACCTGTTTAAATCTATTTAAAACAGAATGTCAGTGCTGTCTAATAGGGATTATTTCAACAGTCGAAAATGGCTCAGTGTTTTAGGCTAGAGCTTAAAATTGAGCATAGTGAGCATTTTTAAGATCTCTGCCTTAACTAAGTCAATATGATATAGTTAACATGGGTGATTTTAATAGATAGATAGAGATAGAGATATATAAATATTTTACTTCTATTTTGCATACTCAAAAAATGTGGATTTATATTTACCTAGTTATACCATCGAACGGATAATTCAATAGCTGTAATAAAAACATGCAGTGTTGAGAGGAGGAGGAAAGTGGGTCAAGACCAGAAACCACCTATATAGGATTCTTCCTTCCATATAGGGCTATTGCTGCTACTGTAGTCATACTATAAATTCCTTTTTAAGTACTGGTAATAGTTATTACATTATACACAATTATTTACAATGCTCGTATATTGCTAAGAGGATTATTATCCTGAAAATTGGAGTACAAGTAATTACTGTATAAGAAGAAGAAAGAGTTGGCAATAGCCCTAAACAGATTTATGAAGGAGTAATCCCATTGAATTTAGTGGGCTTTTACCAAACAGATTTTTTACATATAAATTGACAATATCTTATAAAATAGCCATCTTTATTTTTTGAATTATTTATCTTCTACTAAAACTCTTGTGTCGTTTTGACTGACTATAATCTTTATTTGGGAAAAA
Source organism: Ptyas mucosa (assembly GCA_012654045.1). NCBI lineage: Eukaryota > Metazoa > Chordata > Lepidosauria > Squamata > Colubridae > Ptyas > Ptyas mucosa. The sequence continues at coordinate 29,514,644 of WNWU01000012.1, forward strand.
TGGTGCATCATAGTGTAGCAATCTTTGAATCAAAGTGTCTCAAATACACTAATTTATAGAAGGCTTCTAAAATCCAGGACCCATGACTTCAGTCTAGTGAGATTGAAATTTGACAAAGTCATGGCTATTTCAGTAATGCTATTACTATTATTTCAGTAAAAAATTACTATGTTGCCATGGTCAGCTGCGGTCATATGATTTCTGACACTCCCTGCCAGCTTCCTACAAGGAAATCAATGAGGAAGACGACAGGAAGTTGCAATTCACTCTGATTCCTGCTGCTTTTTTGCCCACCCATAATCATTATGTTTTTCTGTTAAGGCAAGGAAATATCTCTGAAACAATGACCTAATGGGATACAAGTTGTTACACTTGTGGAATGTTATAATCTTAACATTTAGAGAAGGTCAAACTTCAGATATAGTATGAAATTGTTTATAAGATAATACTGCAAAATAAGTTGGTGTTAACTACTATACCAAAAGTGTTTTTAAATAAGTAGTTAATTTTGATATTGCTACATACTTCTATAACTTACTGAATTGTTTTTCTATGGAAGGAATTGTTCTTGCTTACTGATCAGAAGCCTTGAATATTATAGTAGCTGTTACTATATATAAAACAGTTCAGTATATTTTATAGGAATATAAGGTTTTTTAATAATTTAGTAAAACCACGATGAGCTAAAAAGAAAAACCCATATTTCAAATCTGTTTTTGTTGTATAATAAATCATTTTCCAGAATTGTTGTGACTTAAAGTGATGCCACCAAATGGGAAAGAATGATCCAATCTGGCTACAATATTGCATTTCCAGTAGTTTTAAGAAAACGAATTGTCTATTTTAGCAATCAGTACTAGAATAACACACAATCAGCAGAACATCGTATACTGATTTTCTCTAATACTAATGGTAAAATTGATACTTTTCTTCCATTGATATTCCCATTGTAGCATATTAGTGGTGTATTCAGTTTCTGTATTATACAGTGCTTAGTTTATTCACTTTCTGAATCCTCCCTCACCAGCCATATAGATAAATCCCAATAAATTACCTGAGTTTTGTGTCATTGGTTTTTTTTAATTCAATCAAATCTCTTAGTGTTCTACCTTGCTTTTGTAATTCATTTAGGAACATATAACTGATCAGTAGATATTGAAACCAATGATGAGGCTTTGAGTGTTCTGAGGAGAATTTCTAAGGACTTCAATTTTGTTTTATTAATAAATAAATCTTGCAATCGGTATGAATTATTATCCCCGCACTGGTAAAATTGCTTTGAATGTTCTTCATAAAGTTAGATATTCCATATTGAAGCAAGAGATGATAAATCTGGATTCTTATCTGATTCCTTTTTTTTTAGAAATTCTAAAACGTTGCTGCTTTCATCTGTTTCTCTGTCTCCAAAACCCACTTTCCTCATAAGTTATTTTTTTTCACATTTTTTGAAGCTGCATAACACCTAATTCTTTATATTATAGCATTATCTACTGTTAAAGCTGTGCATAAAAAGTGTGATGTACATCAAATAATAAAAAAGTTATTGTACTTGATTTAATCAACATCTGGCAAACAAGAGGACCTATCTATATTAATTTTGAAATCAATAAAGACTCTTAAGAATCTCAACTAAGTATATACTTGCTCTGCGTAGGGATTTCATATTATTTAAAATAATTATACTGTTAATATTGATATTACAGTGGAGTCAGCATTCTTTGAGAGATAATTACCAGAAGAGCAACAGTGTTGAAGAGTGCATCAGCTGTAGGGCTTCACACTCAGTCCTATGAAGATATTCCAAACATTAGAATCCTGAAGTTCTAAGCCAATTCAATAAGATGCCCAAGCTGGCCTTTAATGCTAATAAGAATCTGATATAATTGCTCTGATAGCCAATTAAGCAGCTGATTCCCAAGGATGTACAATCAGTTAACTGAGAGGGGCTTTGGGAGGAAGTAGAATACAGGGAAGAAATAGTTGGCGAAAGAAAGAATCCATTGGATACAGAGTAGTAGAAGATTGTGGGGGGGGGGGGGATCCAAAAAGGCGGGGAAAGTAAATCCTGTGTGAGTTTAGATAACCAGTGGGAATCCAGGGTGGTTTGGGTGCAGATAAACTTGCCAAAAAGCAAAAATCAAGACTTTGATTCTAAATTTTAATGGAGTTATATGTTTGCATATTGGAACATATCTGATCGATGACAGGACTAAGATTTGTTAATAAAGATTTAAATCAAATGTTCCGTATTTAGTCTTGACTATAGTGACAAAAAAGTAACAAAATCATGTTGAAGGAAAAAACATTAAAACTAGCTCCTTGAAAGTATTTGCAAAATACCTTCAGATTTTGGAAATTATTTCGCTTTGTAAGTAAATCAATTAAAAAACATCATCTGGAATAGAAATTTAATCTTTATTTCAAACATAAATTGGTACACATCCAATCAGCCCATCTCTTTTTTTCTATTTCATACTTAGTATTTATAATAGTAAACAAGACAATGTATGCAAATATCCAAGGTTTAGCATTAAAAAAAATGCCATCCTTAGACCTACATTCATAAGTATAACTTCTGGAGTTTTTAAAAGTATGTTTTTTATCTTTGGCTTGTATTTACTGAGGAAAGGGTTAGAGGCAACAGATATTAAATAATTGTGCTTTTTCCCTCCTAGGATTGTTAAGATCTTTGATACCCTACATACTTCCAGGATCTTGGCTCAAAAACAATAGTAATAATAGTGTAATCTTTATTTCTGCATACTGTTCTTGTTTAAAAAAAGAAATTGGATTATATATAAGCCAAGACGTTCTACTTTTGTATAAGGTCAACATGTTCTTAATTAAATAACTGTTAAATGGAAACATTCTGATTTTTTTTTCTAATTTGATATCTACTGTAAATCTGTATAATTTGCTTTCAAAGATTTAGGAGTTATAAATTTAATACATTATTATGGTTGGTCATATAGCCAAATGTTCAGGATGGATTTGGCATTTTTATCCATATTGTTTTGTTGTTATTTTCAACATGTGATTCATCTCTCTCACAACCCTCTATGTAATCAAAGTGTCATAGGAGTAGAAGGGAATGGAGATGGGCATTCTAGGCATGGAGCAGTTGTATTATGGCTCTTCTCTTTTTTATATCTCATACTCCTTTCTTTTGTGAAGAAGAAATATCACAGGCTGTAAATGTGTTTCTGCTGCATTTTATGACTCTTATTTATGGCAACAATAGTAGAAATGGTTTGGGATAGCAGCATGGGCTATAAGATGAATTGACCCTTCTATGAGATGGTTCAGATCATTTTCCCAAGCAGATAGCAAGAGTTTCAGTAAGTCTGCAAAACCATTATATAGAAACAGGATACCAAAGGTTACAGTTTTTTAAGACCTTATGCCTTCTCCAGGAAACCAAGAGTTATGACTATAATTCTTTCCCCTGTGAATGGCCTATGATAAGCTTAGAAGGATATCCATCTCTACATGAAAGAAATAGGAGAAAGAAAGCTCTGAAGATTTTACAAGCAAGTAGAATTTTAGGATTTCAAAAATCATTTGTCTAATAATGTGCTCAAATTTTCATATTAAGACAATAATTTTGCAATATAGTCTGTAAGCTTTTGACTTTTTACAAATCCTCATCAACTAAGATAGCACTCCAAGTAAATAGTAATATTACTGATTCATGCAGTGCCTAGTGTTAAATCGCTTTTTTAAGTTGCCTTATAAATAATACCTTTTATCAGGAATCAAGAATATCCTCATAGTGTAGCTATAGAGGCTGGTATATGAAATAATATCTTCATTAACAGTACCTAGAGAATTCATAGAGTGTGATTTGAAACTTGAAACCTAGCAAATAATCACTTTTTTATTCCGGAGTTCTTATATGAAATATCAAATAAAATATTACAAATATTAAAATTTCATAAAACATAAAATATAACTTAGAAATGTGGCTTATAAGATATTCAGTATGGATTTTGTGTGTGTTTACAAAAGTATAACAGCAATCATATTTTTTAAAGGGCTTCCATGCAAGACAAAGGAATGAAGTTTACCTTGGTAACCGACAAAGAAAAAAAGATTGGCATGACAGAGAGGCTATAAAGAATGATTTGCAGAGAACAGGTCTGTATAACTCAGTCAGTCTTAACTCATGAAGGCAAAATAGTACTAAACGCAGCATACTAGTGGATATGTTCATGTAACTCAAAAGAAATTACCATTGTTACACTTTTTAAAAAATCAGCAAGTCATCAGCAAATTAGTAGCCCAGAATAGAAATTGAACAAGACTTCCCTCAATTCCTAATGCCTTATGTCACTGACCAGAGATGAAACCCCCACAGAGCCTTGTTTGTTCCAGAAAACGGGAAAAATGCCAAACCAAGGTTCCCATTGTTTCCAAGTTTTGGAAATAACAGCAAAAAGCATGGCATAGGTCCCTAGGAAGCCATTTCTGTATCTGCTTTTGTTAGTGCCATCCCATGTCTAACTAGTTGAATGGAAATGCAGGCACAGTGAACAGGGTAGCAGGAAAAGAAAAATCTGTAAGTCATACTTGCCAGTGCTGACATAAGGACAGAGTGTTTCTTGGAAGTGCCCAGTACTCCACTGCATAAGCCTTAGCACTATACATAACATTTGGAAGGAAGAGAGGAAATGGTAAACATTGTTAAGCAGAACAGTGAATAAGCAGATATTTCAAAACAATTTGTAACAAACCAATATGTGCCTCTTGTATCTCCGTGTTTCAACAAATAAAAACAGTGTGGAAATGCACCAGCTGTGCCAGTAGTAAATTCTAGTAGTAACAAATCTAAATTTGACTCTAGTACTGGAAAAGAGATGGGGGATAAGAAGGAGAAAAAATATGAGTTTAAAAGGCCTAAAAAGTAATTGAAATATTAAAACATTAAAACTACATAGATTAAGATTTTAAAAACTAAACTGAACTTAACTGTTATCCTACATAAAAAGGGATGTGATGTGAAGGAGGAGAATATAAATGGAAGTAAAGAGATTTGTAGAGAGAGGAACAGAGGGGACAAAAATATGAGTGAAGCTCCAGTAGCCATGACAAAAGCACTATTTTAGTCTGACAGTATAAAACAATCATATCCAATTTAGTTGTGTCGGTTTTAATAAAAAATATACTTAGTGATAAAGAAAAAAAAGTTGGTTGGTGCATTAGACAACATAGAGTAAAAAGATTCCCATTCAGTTTTGTAAAAAAATAAACAATTGGTCTCCTTATGTGCTATAGCAGGAAAACAAACGAATGATGTTTCAATATTATGGTAGAAATTAAAAATGTATGATTATTTGTATGTCAAAATGGAGAGGAGAGAGGGAATTTCATGAACATGGTAAATGGTGCTATGAAAAACTGACTTTTTCTTCAGGTTCTAGGTGAGGGTGGGGTGGTGCATCCATCTGAATAGGATTGTGTTTGGTATGTTTGTGGTGTGTCTTTTTGTCAAGCTGTAGCTATTTTTTTAATTGATTTATTACCACCCAGAATCACTGTGAGTTGAGCAGCCTTATAAATTTAAATTACAAATTGTAAGGCATGTTGATTCATCAGGATAAAAATCTAATAAGTCCATTGTGACCTTTTTCAAAAGGAGAAAATTACCTAGATGTCTCTTTTTAGCATTATCCAATATTCATAAACTGTATAATCTGCTTCTTAACTAGGGAGTTTAACAATTTGGGGCGTATTATTAAGAAATCTCAGCTGCAGTCCTAGAATATAGCATAACAAATATTGCCTAAAGCTGTGACGAATAAGAAGGTTGATAAAAGGGCTTCTTGAATTTTGAACATGGATGAAATTATTGCTCTGTTAACTCTCTGCAGTTAAGATGTGGAATGTTTTAAGATTACTCCTTGCTTTGCTTATCTCTGCAGGAAATGGAGAACAAGGAAAACCATATCCTATGACTGATGCTGAGCAAGTGGACCAGGCATACAGGGAAAATGGTTTTAATATTTTTGTGAGTGATAAAATTTCTTTAAACCGTTCTCTACCAGATATACGACATCCAAAGTAAGTATAGAATTTTCTTATGGTTGAATGTATGAGTTTTCTTATTTCTATCATTTATTTTCTTGCATTTTCCCTTAAATTCCATTCCAGCTAACACTAACATTTTTTGTTATCAAAGTTGTCAGAGTTTTAGCTGATGTATTAAATATGATATCTAGTAGCATGACAACTAGGGTTACTTATTTTTTTAAAATTTAAATAGTTTCATGTATGAAACACATGAAACCTATTTGTATTTTAAACACTCTATTTTAAGTGTAAAACAAACATATTTACTTGAAACACTCTTTCAAGATAAAAATAATCTCAGAATATCCAAAACAGCCTGTTCCATATTTGAGATGGAACAATTTGCAGTCGGTATGGGTGTTTCAGATATGAAAAATTTTGCACATTGCTGTTGGTGGGTAAAATTCAATAACACAAGATATTGTGTAATATGCACCAATTGCCATGGTTATCAATTGTTCTTTATGAATTGAAATAATATGCTGTTAGTTAACTGGATGTTTAATATTTACATGAGATAATAGAAGTGATTTCTTTAGGTGCTGGAGCAGTGGTAATATTTTATAAATACTGATCAAGATGGTAATTCTCTTCATCTTTAAGCTGCAATAGCAAGCTATATCTGGAACAACTTCCCAACACCAGTATAATAATCCCATTCCACAATGAAGGATGGTCCTCACTTCTTCGAACAGTGCATAGTGTTCTCAATCGCTCTCCTCCTGAACTGATAGCTGAGATTGTGCTGGTGGATGATTTCAGTGATAGAGGTACATCCAATGTATAATGTATTTGCTCATACACTCATGACTCAGCCAAAACAATGGTATATATTGGATTGTTTTGCACATATAATACATAAGATACATTTTAATGTTGGGCTTTTAAGTACTTCATCTCTTGTTTTTCTAAAAAAAAATATTAATGTATCTTATGGGCCACATTCATTTTTTAATCTAAGGAAAACATCTCTCTTACTTGAGTTAAAACTTTTTTAAAAAGAGTTGCAGAATTAAGTAAGACAGATGAACCATGCAGAATCAAAATTTCTGAATTAGATAAATTATATGTGTGTTTTAATGGGCAGATGTGTATTATTGAATTATATATTGTAATTTAACATAGTAAATGGTTTTTCTAATTTTGAGTAGTATTGTTTAAGAATCTCGCTGGATCAGGTCAAGCACACACATGTAGCCCATGTTCTATGCCATGTGGCAGGCAGAATGTTGACAAGAATGGACAGAAGAATTATACTCGTTTTCCTCTATTATTCAGTAGCAGCTCATATTCAAGGTAGACCTTCATGAGCATAGAAGTAGCAAACAGCCATTAAGATCAGTGATCATTGATAGCCCAATTCTCCATGAATTTATTCAGTTCCCTTTCTAATTTGATAGTATCACATTCCAAAGATTAATTGTGTATCATTTGTGGATGTATGTATGGAAAGCACCTTCTTTTACTATTCCTAAATTTCTCCCATTTAGTTTTAATAAATAATCCCACTTTTAACTTTGTAAGGGAAGGAGAAAATTCCCTGTCCCAATTGTCCATACGATGCATATTTTAATATGCATTTGTCTCCCCTTACTGACCTTTAATACTCTGAATTCAAAAGCCATAATCACTGTGGTCTTTCCTCGTAGATAGCTGCTCAAGCCCTCTAACTGTTTTCATTACATTTTCTAAACCTTTCCCAGTACCACATTAATCTTTCTGAGATATGGTGGACAGAACTGTACACAGTATTCCACATGCTATGGAATATATGATTGATATAGGGGCAAAACTATATCGACTTTTTTATTTCCTGTTCCTTTCATAATGATTTCAAGCTTAGAATTTATATCTTTACAGCTACTGTGCAGTGAAGTGACATTTTCATTGAACTATCCATCATGATTCCAAAATCCCTTTCTTGCTCAATCACTAACAGTTCAGATCCCATTAATATATGTAAAACGTGGTTTCTGGGACACTTTGCATTACTTTGCATTTGTTTGCACCCAACTATGCACAGCTTAAACCTAGGGGAGTTACAAAAACACATGTAAGTTTTTAATGGCTATTTACATAATAACCTCTAAGAGTCTCAGAGCTGTTAAGGGAATTGATAAGTATATATTTTACAAAAAAATAATAATTAACTTTTGATGCCCTCATCCATATTGGAAAGACCCTTTGGAACTCTTTGAACTCTCTTTTATTGTCCTAAACAGTTTGGCATCAAATGTTTTCTTCTTGCCCATGCTATTTATGAACAAATGAAATAGTCTTTGTCCCAACAGCAACCCTACTTTGAGAATGTCCTCAATTTGTCATTTGTATCAACTCTTTCTTGTTCTATAGCCTATTTTCAGACCAAAAATGTTTGCTCTCTTATTTAGTTGCTGCTGAAATTGTTTAGGAGTGTTTGGTGAGAAACTTTATCAAACAATTTGGAAGTACAAATACACATTATTATAGAATCACTTCTGCCTTTATGCTTCCTAATAATCTTAGAAATGACAACATGCTTAGTATGATCAGTTGCTTAGTGAGTGTTTGAAGTAACAATAGACCCCCTAAAAGGTGCTTGCAACCCAGTTCCAAAATTCCAATGGCTGGGGTTCCCCATAGTCATGTAACCGCATTTTGGACACTCAGCAAGTGGCCTACATTTATTGCCATTTGCAGAGTCCCACAGTCATATGACCATATTATATAGCATTTTTGCCCAAGTTTGAAGTTTAATTCCAATTTCCCTGTAAAAACCCTCCATAATGAGCAATTGCTTAATGGCCATGGTATTTGCTTAATAAACAAAATCATCAAATTGACTAGGGCACATGACCCGTTTTTTGACTGCCATGACTTGCCTGGCTCAATTACGGTCAGAGATCAAAGACTACCTGCATTTTCTAAACTTTTATGTTGTTGCTGTTCAGCTTCTAAAGCTGAGGTAGAATCCCCTTTTTAAACTTCATAGTTTCATTTTTAATGCATCCTTTACCTTCATTTTGTTCCATGCAGAGCATCTCAAAAAGCGCTTGGAGGATTATATGGCCCATTTTCCAAAAGTTAGGATTCTTCGAACTAAGAAGAGAGAAGGGCTAATAAGAACTCGAATGCTCGGAGCTTCTGCAGCAATAGGAGATGTTATTACCTTCTTAGATTCCCACTGTGAAGCAAATGTGAACTGGTTGCCACCCCTTCTAGGTAAGAATTCTATTTGGAATGCATTTCTGAATGATCAATTGCAGATGCAGTGCCTTTCTGAAAAACCAGAATCTGACATTATCCAAGCCTTCCTGTGGCAGAGTAAGATTTCGTTGACTTAACATTAGAATATCCACATACTCGTTAGTATTCTAGCATTCAAACTGCTGTTTTTCCAATTCAGTATGGGAAATACTAGGATAATCAATTATTTCTTTTGCGTTCAATTGAAGGCTGCTCTTCAATCACATTTCATTTTCACAATTATTCATTTGATTTACAGTATATAGCCAAAATTTAAAAAAAATAAAACAGCCATACAAGCCATGCAAACATTAAAACAGTTAAATGATTAAAATCTATACAGCATAATCACCAGGAGAGAGGAACCATATTATGGCTTCACACTCCTCACTAATCCCCAGACCAGATGGCAAAGCCAAATCAGACTCTTCTGAAGGCCATCCAGATCAGGACCAGCCTAACCTCAGCAGCAGAAATGTTCCCCCTTCAGGGTCCCGCCAAATGAGACTTTCTAGTGGATGAAATCCACAACAATCGTCTTCTGCTGGATCTGATGTCACTGGGGAGAGGCAGTCCCTTAAGCAATTTGGCCCCATGCCATGTAGGGCTTTATAAGTTCCAAAGATAATATCTAAGTTATATCATTATATTACTGTATATTATATTGATATTTATAGTACAATATTTAGTTGTATTACATTGTAAGCTATAAAGCTTGAATTGGACTGGGAAACAAATTGATAATCAATTCAGCTCGTAGAGCAGAGGTGTAATATGTGTAAGTCTAGGTGCACACATAATTGCTCATTCCATGGCATTTTGCACAAACTGAAGCTTCCAAATACTCTTCAAGAGTAGCCCCATGTAAAGTGCATTATAGTAATCAGTGTGAGAAAGGACCAGAGTATGAGTGAGGAAGCATAGACGGTGCAAGGGAGGATTGAGGACGGTGCAAAGGAATGTGCAAGAGGCACTACGTGGTCAAGGACATACAAGGATACAAGACGATGCATGACAAACACTGGATGGGTTAGGGAGGGTGTGCAAGGTTGCAAGATGGATACAGTGAGGGTTGAAGGTGCACAGGGTCAGTGAATAGCCAATGGAAACACAGAGGAGGTGAGGAAGAGGACACAGATGGGGGACACTTTTTCCAGTAACTTGCAACCTTTTCTGCCGGCCTCCCCATTGACTTTCTGGGGAAGCCAGAAGGGAAGGTTGCAAATGGTGATCTTATGATTGTGGGTACTTGGCAACTGGTGCTAAGTGCGAATGGATTGCCAAGCACCCACATTCTCAGTTAACCATCTGCAAACCTTGCTTAATGACAACATTAATGACAGCAATCCAGTGGTGTTGTGCTTTACAACCACATTGCTTAGTGGTAGAAATTCCAGTCCCAATCAGCATCATTAACCAAGGACTGCCTGTGTTCTTTTTCTAAGATTCTTTTTTATGTTCTTCTGTAAGAGTGTTATATTGTTACAAATGAAAGTATAAAATACAATTTTTTTTATTCCCCAGACCGCATTGCTCGAAATCGCAAAACTATTGTTTGTCCAATGATTGATGTCATTGATCATGACCATTTTGGCTATGAAACACAAGCTGGAGATGCAATGCGAGGAGCATTTGACTGGGAGATGTATTATAAGCGAATCCCAATTCCTCCTGAATTACAGAAACCTGATCCCAGTGACCCTTTTGAGTAAGTTCATGAGACAGAGTGAATACTTGCTTAACAAGTTAAGAGCTTGTAGGTTTTCAGACAGATATAATTGCTACATGTTCTTTCTTCTCTCTCCTCTAAAAAGAAAGGAAATCAACAAAGGTAAAAAAATGAAGGTCAATCACAAAATAGACAAACTAAATCATGTAATTATATCATAGACTACTCTTCCTTGAAATAACATCCCCTTCCAGTTATCAAAATCATTTGTTTTCAAATTGGTTTCTCTTTGTTTCTATACAGTTGGCACAAAAGTCTTGTAGCAGAAGTGGTCTCTGTCTCTAAAAACATTATTTCCATTGTCTGTTGGTATTCCCTCAATGATTGGGGTGAAGATTACACTTTCTACTAAGCATGAAAACAAACAGGAGTTTGAAAGCGTCAAAAATACTGTCACTGACATTTTTCCTTCTTCTACTGTAGTCAAGAATGTACCCCAGTCAAGAACATACCATTAAGAATGTACATTTGTGATAAGTGGCATTGTTACATACTACCTGGTTTTCAGGTACAGATACTTACAGCAACAATTCTTCTAATTCCCTTGATCTGAGTTCTATCTCTATAGCTACAGTCTGTGTGCGTGTAAGAGGGAAATTTTGAAAAATAAAGGTCTAATATTTCTTGCTGGGTACAAGATTACAGAGCTACTATCCAAAATATTAAAATACAGTGATCTCAATTCACAGTATTCACAGTGATCTCAATATAGAGATAATCTTCCCTAAACAGAAACAACAGAGCTCTCTGGAGGTTTTGTCATATAAGTAAATCCCTGCAGTCATTAAGCAGATCATCATGTGATCTGATTTGATTTTAGAACCATTTTTATTATGTTTATAAAGTGAGTCACAGTGGTTGTTAAGCAAATCATGTGGTTGTTAAGTAATCTCCCAAACAGGTGTTTCTTCCCAGAAACTGGCAAAAAATGTTACAAATCACATGATTGCAGGACTTGCAACTGATTATAAATCCAAGCCAGTTGCCAAGCACCCAAAATATGATCATGTGACTATGTGGTGGCTGCAGTAGTCATAACTTCAAGGACGGGTTATGATAACTTTTTTTGGGGGGGGATCATAGCAACTATGAACCAGGGGTAAAATCCAGCAGGTTCTGACAGGTTCTGGAGAACCGGTAGCGGAAATTTTGAGCAGTTCAGAGAACCGGCAAATACCACTTCTGGCTGGCCCCGGAGTGGGGTGGGAATGGAGATTTTGCAGTATCCTTCCCCTGGAGTGGGGAGGGAATGGGGATTTTGCAGTATCCTTCCCCTGCCATGCCCACCAAGCCACACCCACGAAGCCACGCCCACAGAACCGGTAGTAAAAAAATTTGGATTTCACCACTGCTTTGAACCATCTTTAAGTGAGGACTGCCTGTAGATACACTGTTGGAAGTACAATTATGTTTTATTTTATGTAGTAAAATAATGTTAAACGTAAAATATTTTAATGCTTACAGTTTTACCTCTACAGTTGTTTAATCGCCAGTTATGTTGCCATCTACTTCATTTTCCAATATTTATATTGAAAATTGCATTCCTTGTTGCAGTTCCAACTACTGTGTCAGCGAATTCTGTGTGCTAAGAGAGGACCAGCAGCTTTTTTTAGTTCTATTCAATCATATCAATTCTTGGATACTGTCTGGACAAGTCTCTGCAGTTTCCTTAGCAAGGTTTTTCAGAAGTGGTTTGCTATTGCCTCCTTCCTGAGTCTGGGATGACGGGACTAGCCCAAGGTCACCGAGCCAGCTTTGTGCCTAAGCAAGACTAGAACTCACGGTCTCCCAATTCCTAGCCTGATGCTTTAACCATTACAATAAACTGGCTCTCTACCAACAGTTTACACATATTATAACACATGTTTATGTAACATACTTCATATATTATGTGCATAGACACTTAATAAAAAAATTTTTGAGCTGCATCTAGCTGTTAATTTTTTTCATTTTTCCAGTAATTTTCTCTTCTCCATTTATTATGTCCTTCATTCTCTGAAAGTTCAGGGGGCCCTAATTTTCTATATTCAGAGAATAGCAAGAGACTTCAACAGACTCAGTGCTTTCTTCTCTGCTTTATGAACACATGGTCTTGCCATTCTGTTTTCTGCTGTTTCTGCTAAAGTGCATATTTGGCTTTTCGGAAATATAATTGCCTTCTCTTCCATCAGTGAATACTAGTTTTCTGAGGGATCTCTCAAAGTTATGTATACCACTCTGGTTTGAATTAAGTCTGAAGAAAATCATTTCAAGGTTCTGGCAACATTATCCTTTTTCTACATGAAGCTGTTAAAGAGAGAAAAGCAAAAAGAGTGGTGATAAAAAAGAACAATATATAGTTACCCTGAGGGATCTTTATTTTCTTATAGAAAAAATTCTGAACATTAATTTTTCTAGGTGTGCATCTGCATAAAACTTGTTCAACAACTTCTACAGCTAAAGAATTATTGATTTATGTTCCCCCTTTCTTCGCATACTTCATGCGACTAGTTTTTCTAGTTTTGTTTTCAACTGTCATATCAATAACTGTTCTACATTTTTTTCTTTCCTTCATTTTAATTTGTTTTGTTTTAGATGTTTTAATACATTTGTTTTCAGATGAGATGTCCCTCTTCCTTTCCTTCTAAATCTTCTGGCTTCAGCTCTGTATCTTAAAGGCTCCATTCCACAAGTACCAAGTTGGCAGGAACAAACTTCTGTCCTCATATAGGCACAGTTTTTACCATTCTACCTTGGGAAGAAAATGATGCCATAGATTCTAGGTGATGTCAAACAGTTACTGAACAGGCTTGCAAGAATCATCCAGCCTGTTTCTTAGCATCTCTTTGGCATCAGTTGTTAACAATATCAGACTCCTATAGTTTCTTTGACTTCCCCCAAAATTCCTCTTGTGTTCTAGTAGTTGCTGTATAGTATAAATGACACTGTAATCAAAGTGCCAAGTAGCCAAAGTGGGAAGTTAAAAAAAATAGAAGCAAAATGCAACGTTAGAGTTGTACATGTAATTTGGGCAGACTTTACTTAAATATTTATAATATGGAGTTTAATTTTTCTCTTAAGGTCTCCAGTTATGGCTGGAGGATTATTTGCAGTTGATAGAAGATGGTTCTGGGAACTTGGAGGATATGATGCAGGCCTAGAAATATGGGGAGGAGAGCAGTATGAAATATCATTTAAGGTGAGTTATTGAAAAGATATTGTATAATATTTTTAATGGAGTATGACTTGGTAAAAAAAATATCTTGTGTTTATAGAATTTAAGCAATTTAAAAATACTTGTTAAAATAATTAAAAATCTTGTAAGTATTTAATGCTTCTGTTGAATTGCCTAATGACCCCTAATTTATAGTATCTGATTGCTAGTATATGAGAGGTCAATTTTCCTGAAACTAAATGTTTTACATAAACATCAGACTAAATTAGTTAAGTGTACTGGGATTGTCACTATTTTAAATGCCAACTGAGTTCTGATTTGATAGGTAAGAATAGAATTTTGAGTACTCAATCCCTACAGAAAAAAGAAGTCTTAACAAATACTTTATCCTTGTTCCCAAGCCAAAGTATTATTTATGTCTTAATGGACACAGTGTACTGGGTGTATTTCATTTGGGTAATATGCTTAACAAAACATGGATAAATGGTAAATATATTAAATACTAAGTCTTTAATAACTGTCTGGCTTGGTACAGCAATCAAATAAGATAGGTACGAATATTCAATAGATAGTTAGATCTGCAGAAAAAACTATTTCAACCAGCCTGCCATCATTGAGGACCTGTATATTGCATGGGTCAGAAAGAGGGTTGAGAAAATAACTACAGATCCCTCACATCCTGGACATAAACTACTTCAATTCCTCCCCTTGAGACACTGCTATAGAGCATTACATGCCAAAATAGCAGTTCTTTTCCTTGTGCCATCACTCTGCAGAACACTTAATTTCCATAGTTCTGTCTTATGTCTAAGTATATTTCCATGTAGTATTGCTATATTACTTTTATCCTTCTCATCTGTTCCACTACCTTCTCTATTGGTATCATTATTATGATTGTTATCCTTTGTTATTATAATTATTATTACTTTGTAATAATGTAATTGCATGTACACTGAAGCTTATTTGAGAGAAATTCCCTGTATGTCTAATCACACTTGGCCAATAAAGTATTCTATTCTATTCCATTCCATTCCACTCCACTCCACTCCATTCCATGCCATTCGCCTTCCACATGTTCCCTCGGCTCTTCTCACAGAGAGGTAAATTATTCATCTGTGACTGATTTATAGTTAACTGTATTGTCTAAATTTCAAGCAATTTCAAGTAATATTACACATTATCTAACCATAACCTAATCTATTACAAATCTTGAATATACTCTGGGTGTTTTATGGCAGTACAAAATATTGTGACAGAGCCAGGTGGCATAAAATACAGTATTTTGTCCATCCATGGAAAAGCCAATGGATATGTGCAGGGACTAAATGTAGCACATTTGCTATTTACATTTTTTTCTTAGTGAGCATGTTATTTAAATATACTGTAAGAGATCATACTGGTGTACTTTTACTATTAATCATGGTTTTAAAGCAGTAAGTGTTTGAGTCATCAAGGAAATGAAATAATATTCATGCTATTACTTCACTTTAAAGAGTTTTTTCATGTATCACTGATCCACCAACTAATAAGAGTATATTTGTAAAGGAAGGCTAAGCTAAAGCAAATGGTTAAATTCTTATCACTGTTTTACATTGAAGATAAAAAGCTTTGAAAAGTAACCAATTAAATACTAGATAAATATTTTAATAGATGAATTGGTCTGTATGATTTGTAAATTTACTTGTTTATAGTAATTGAAATTATTATTGGCCTACTTGATTAGTTACTAAAAAATAATTATCGGTTTGACAAACATCATTATTTAATTAAGAATATAAATATTTTACAAATATAACTTTATTTTTCTCTTATGTTTGAGGTTACCTCAGAAAATTATTAGTATGTCTACTTTAATAAGTCCTTTATCCATTTGAAGAGACAGTTTCAGCATGAATCCAGTGGGAGACTAGCAAAAACATTGCACTGTAGATAATTCAGTCTTACTAACAACAAGATGTAGCTCCCTTGATAATTATAATTTCTTGTCTTCTGTTTTGTCTGAATAGTTTTTCTGAATATAAACTGCTTAGTGTTGTTAGGATTCTATCAAACTACATTCATTTGGCAATTAATATGTAATAAATGAAATGTTCTTCCCATTGTTTATATCCAAAAACAGTAATAAAGACATACTGGGGGTTTCTTATTTCCCCTTTGGTTCCATTTATCCATTTTACTATTGTGTATAAAGAAACGGTATAACAGTGTAATTCTCTGTGGGAGAGGTACAAACAACATTCATCATTTCTAGTTGGACCTTTTCTAAAACAGTAGTTTCCAAGAGTGATGACAGTTCCTAGGAAAGTTCTTTGTTTCTGAAATGCTAGAATAGGTATTCATTGCTTGATATTCAGAAAATAAAGCTACTTTATTCATTTGACTAGTTACACACAATATTTCAAAGAGTTTTGTTTCATGCCAGAAATGATAATTTATGGTGGGTTATATTCACTCTAATTAATCCCAGTTAAGGTCCTTTCTGTTTCTCTTCCTTTGTGCAATAGAAAATGACATTTAACTGAAAGTGTATACTTTCAGAAATTAAGATCAATTAATGCATTTAACTGCGGTTGATAGAAGTCACTATTTTGATGAAATTATAATAGAGGAATGTCCAAAAACACCCTTAACACCCTATTTTAAACTATGAAACTCCATCATCTTGTTTTAAGGATTCATTGACATATAAAATGACACAAAAAAATCGGCCTCTGAAGAACAGAATAAATTAACTTTGGACAACTTCCAAAATAATGTTTTCTGTATTTTAAAGACCAAATTTGCAATGTGTGTTAAGCCAAATTATTCAGTTATTTGTCCTAGTTAACATTCTCCTTAGGGTAAGTTATGTTTATTAGTAAGTTTATGTTCATTATCCTCTTCAAACTTAATTTAGTCAAGATCAAAAATAATTAATGATACATTGATAGATGAAAGAAAGAAAAAAGAAAAAGAAAGAATCAAGTGAATTTAGACTTAGAATAACTTTATTGTCACTTTACACTAATCAGCACACATTAAAATTAAATTTTGTTGCATACAGCTCTCAAAGGGTCACCACCTCCAATATATACTACCTAAACATGTCAAAAATATAAATAAATAAATATGCATATATATCCACATACCTACCTATATTATATGACACAGAGAAACAACATAGTCCAGTGTATGGACTATGAGAAAAACAAATCTTGCGAGTTTACTAGATGGATGGCGTAGGGAACAAAGCTGTCACAGAATCTGGAAGTCCTGCTAGAAATACTTCGAAACCTCCTTCCAAAGGGGAGCAACAGAAACAGACCATAAAGTGAGTGTGTGGGCAGAGGTGGGTTCCACTTACCTTTGCTACCGGTTCGAAATGGGAGCACGCACACGCACAGGGCTTCTGCACATGTGCAGAAGTTTCTGCGCATGCGTAGAGTGTCTGTGATGACCTCCCGCTGCCATTACAACCGGTTCGCAAGATCCAGACCAAACCGGTAGCAACCCACCACTGTGTGTGGGGTCTCTAACAATGCTTTGAACTCTAGGCACATAGCGCTTATAAACAGTATCCTGAATAACAGGAAGCAAGCTTCCTAAAATCTTCTCAGCTGTCCTTACCACTCTCTGTATGGACTTTCTAGCTGAGATACTGCTACTACCAAACCAAACATTGCTGCCATTTGTTAAAACGCTCTCAATCGTGCATCTGTAAAAAGTGGCCAGGACAGAAGGCAAAAGATGTGCTCTCCTCATCTGACATAGGAAATGCAGATGCTGGTTTGCACGCTTCACTAAGGATGGTGTGTGGAGAGATCAGATCGTTAGTTATCTGCACCCCCAGATACATAATACTGTTGACCACTTCTACAGCTGTATCCTTGATATTGAGTGGTGTATGACTATGAATTTAGTTGCAAATTTAGTTGCATATCTGAATAAGACACCATAAAATAGCTACGCTATTGAAGAGTGGTGATTCTGAGTCTGATTTTACTGAAAGTAAAAAGTAGATTTACACTTACAGTATGGTTTTTAAGGGGGGGGTCTTAATGTTTATAAGTCAGTATAAAGAAGAGAAAGTTAGAAATTAAATCATTATCTACTTTGTCCAGGCAGCTTATTTTCTTTCTTCCATTCCCTTTTCCCCCCTTGTAACATAGTATTTGTTGCTGCCTTATTCAAATATGTATCTGCACTTAAATCCACTTCTCTGTTTTTTTATTTATACAGGTTTTTTTTTTTAATTTTAAATAAGTGTTAAGATTTTTTGTGCCTTTTCATTCAGTTCAGATGGATAATATTTGTATTGCACTTAGAATGGCAGAAGACCCCTAATGCAGAGTTTATGTATTTAAATATCATTCATTCCTATTGAAATAGTATCATCATTGAAGCATGTATGAATGATGTTAGGGGACCTACATAGCCAGCAGGAAGAATCTGACTGTGACAATGCTCTAGTCAGATGTGGATACCTAACCCATGCCTTTAGGAATCATCTTATTTCCTTATATATACTGGAGAAGAAAAATTCTTTTATTTTAAAACACAGTATTCACTATTAAAATTCTAAAACAGCCAGTTTCATGTAGTAGTTCAAGTGCTGGCCTAGAAACCAGGAGACTGTAGGTTCTAGTCATGAGAGCTGGCTCTTTGGGCCAGTCACTTTCTCTCATCTCAACCCACCTTTTAAGGTTGTTGTTGTGGGAGAAATAGGAGGAAGGAATATTAAGTATGTTTGCCACTTTGAGTTCCTTATAAAGTAATAAAAATTGGATAAAAATCTAATTAATTCAAATCTTTCTCCTTCAGGAAATGAATAGCATGTTATTGTTCAAATGGATAAGGATACAAAGAAACAAGAAAAATAATTTAAAGATTAAAATGTATAACTTGATTGTAACAAGCAGAAGTAAGTTTATATATGAATGTGTATTTGCTTAGTTTTATATTACAATGCTACACTTGAATGGGAGCAGCAGAACAAAAATGTTAATTGAAAATATGCCATCTGTATTTAACGCCAAATTTCCATTTCTCTCTAAAATTTCACAGTTACATTCTTCAGCATCTACTGGGTCTAGGACTTTTAGTCTCTAACAGTTCTTTCTACTAGTACCAAGTACTAACTTTGAACCTTTCTGCTGAACCAGTTTTTATCAAGTGAATAAGAGTTCTTATAGTTCACCTTCATCTTCAAGAAAATCACAAATCTTACATAGACTACTAGTGGCTTGATCCAGTTCCACTTTCTGAATGTCTGAAACCACATTCATTTTAAACTTTAATTCTTCCAGGTCCTCAAAGAACCTCGAAATAATCAACTACTTCAGGTACCCAATGAGCTACCCAACAGCATTAATATACAATAATTACTTGATATATGGACTTTCCAGTATTGTTTCTCTCAACTTATTGCTTCATCCAAAGACTCAACTACTGTAGGTAGGTCAGGATCCTCTTCATTGGTAGGTCATCCCCATAAGCTCTATTATTGTGAGCTACCCACAGTTCTGTTTAAGATGGGAGATCATACAAATCTTTTAAATTAACTAAATGTTTGGCCAAAAATGTGGGCCTTAGTCAGGTTTTAAGAAGCAAAATTATAGAGAATTTTGACCCTTAATACCACCAAGCTCCCATAATAGAAAAGGGAGCTGAAAGGTTCACCCTTATCTTTTCAAGGAGGGGATGGGATATATGTGCAGAACTCCCAATCTTGTTATAAAGATGCCTTCTCATTTCCACAATTGCCTTTCTCTGAACCCCTACTGTAACTCCCTCTGTTCAAGATCTCTGGAAACTACCGGGGGGGGAGGGGGGATAACAAAGGAATTTTCTATCATAAAATATCACTGGCAAGCACTAAATAGAGAGTGCTAATGGATTTAAATTCACATGGTGGATGTAAATGTTGATGGATAGGTGGCAAAATTCATTTTAAGACATAATAACAATCCAAAACTTGCAAGGAAAATAATTAATCATTTGGGTCACATACATGTATCCTCTTTTTAAAGTAATGTTGAGATCTTAAACTGACCATCTGTCTTCCAAGTCAGATTCCTACACTCTAAGGAATTTGTGATGAGGAACAAAAACAATCTTCTTAGAATTTGATCACTGCTGTTGCTTCACAAGTGTGTATCATCAGTTTCAGAAGAAAAAAATCTCATTGCCATCAACTCATTTTTTCTTAGAAATTTACAAAACTTCCAGCTGACAATCTCTATGATTATTATCTTGGTTTTTCCATTGTTTGCTGGTATTCCCTCAATCATTGAGGTGAAGATTAAACTTTCTACAGGCATGAAGACAAATAGGTGCTTGAAAGTCTGATTCAAAAAAAGACTTGTCATGATTATTTCTTATACTACCTTTGATGCACTCCAGTCAAAGAATCAAGAATGTATATTTGTAATAGATGATGTTGGTGATAGGCAGTTCCATAAATACCCAGGCCTAAGGCAAGATGCTCCAATTCATCATTCTTATTTTCTTCTTTCATCTTTGTATTAAACAATTTTAGAGGTTTTTAAAAATTATAATTTACAGGTGAAACTCGAAAAATTAGAATATCATGCAAAAGTTCATTTATTTCAGTAATGCAACTTAAAAGGTGAAACTAATATATGAAATAGATTCATTACATGCAAAGCGAGATAGTTCAAGCCTTGATTTGTCATAATTTTGATGATTATGGCTTACAGCTCATGAAAACCCCAAATTCACAATCTCAGAAAATTAGAATATTACATGAAATCAATAAAACAAGGATTGTACATAGAACAATATTGGACCTCTGAAAAGTATAAGTATGCATATGTACTCAGTACTTGGTTTAGGCCCCTTTTGCATCAATTACTGCCTCAATGCGGCGTGGCATGGATGCTATCAGCCTGTGGCACTGCTGAGGTGTTATGGAAGACCAGGATGCTTCAATAGCGGCCTTCAGCTCTTCTGCATTGTTCGGTCTCATGTCTCTCATCTTTCTCTTGGCAATGGTTCAGGTCAGGTGAGTTTGTTGGCCAATCAAGCACAGTAATCCCATGGTCATTGAACCAGGTTTTGGTACTTTTGGCAGTGCGGGCAGGTGCCAAGTCCTGCTGGAAAATGAAATCAGCATCCCCATAAAGCTCATCTGCGGAAGTAAGCATGAAGTGCTCCAAAATCACCTGGTAGATGGCTGTGTTGACCCTGGACTTAATGAAGCACAGTGGACCAACACCAGCAGATGACATGGCTCCCCAAATCAACACAGACTGTGGAAACTTCACACTGGACTTCAAGCATCTTGCAGTGTGTGCCTCTCCATTCTTCCTCCAGACTCTGGGTCCTTGGTTTCCAAATGAGATGCAAATGTTACTCTCATCAGAAAAGAGGACTTTGGACCACTGAGCAATAGACCAGTTCTTTTTGTCTTTAGCCCAGGCAAGACGCTTCTGACATTGTTTGTTGTTCAGGAGCGGCTTGACAAGAGGAATACGACATTTGAAGCCCATGTCCAGGATCCGTCTGTGTGTGGTGGCTCTTGATGCACTGACTCCAGCATCAGTCCACTCCTTGTGAAAGTCCCCAACACTTTTCAATGACCTTTTCCTGACAATCCTCTCCAGGCTGTGGTCATCCCTGCTGCTTGTGCACCTTTTTCTTTCACACTTTTCCCTTCCACATAACTTTCTATTAATGTGCTTTGATATAGCACTTTGGGAACATCCAACTTCTTTTGCAATTAGCTTTTGAGGCTTTCCCTCCTTATGGAGGGTGACAATGATGGTTTTCTGCACAACTGTCAGGTCAGCAATCTTTCCCATGATTGTGATTCCTACTGAACCAGACTGAGAGACCATTTAAAGGCTCAGGAACCCTTTGCAGGTGTTATGGCTTAATTAGCTGATTAGAGTGGGACACTTTGAGCCTAGAATATTGAACCTTTTCACAATATTCTAATTTTCTGAGATTGTGAATTTGGGGTTTTCATGAGCTGTAAGCCATAATCATCAAAATTATGACAAATCAAGGCTTGAACTATCTCGCTTTGCATGTAATGAGTCTATCTCATATATTAGTTTCATCTTTTAAGTTGCATTACTGAAATAAATGAACTTTTGCACGATATTCTAATTTTTCGAGTTTCACCTGTACATCAGCTTACTCCCTTGTATGATGACCTCAAAAATATAGTTTTACTTAAGAATAATTAACTATAAAACTGTGCATTCAACTATAGTCTGTTGCACTAAAAACAAAATTAAAGCATTACATGCCATTTTGCCAGTTAGTACAACGATTACAGTAAAACTGCTAAAAATAGATTTTAGACATACAGTATTACTGAACTGGACACGGAACCACTGATTGGTTCAAAATTGGGAAAGGAGTCCAGCAAGCCTGTATAGTGTCACCCTGTCTATTTAACTTATATGCAGAGTACATCATGAGAAAGGCAGGGCTAGATGAATCACAAGTTGGAATTAAGATATATCAACAACCTCAGATATGCAGATGATACCACTCAGATGGCAGAAAGTGAAGAAGAACTAAAGAGCCTTCTGATGCGGGTAAAGGAGGAGAGTGCAAAAGTTGGCTTGAAACTCAACATTAAGAAAACTAAGATCATTGCTCCCGGCCCACTCAATTCCTGGCAAATAGATTGGGAAGAAATGGAGGTAGTGGCAGATTTTATTTTCCTGGGCTCCAAGATCACTGCACATGGGGACTACAGCCAAGAAATTAAAAGAAGCTTGCTCCTGGGGAGGAAAGTTATGGCAAAGTTAAACAGCATACTAAAAAGCAGAGACATCATCTTGCCAACAAAAGTGCATATAGTCAAGGCTATGGTTTTCCCAGCTGCAATGTATGGTTGTGAAAGTTGGACCATAAGGAAGGCTGAGCATCAAAGAATTGAGGCCTTTGAACTATGGTGCTGGAGAAGACTCCTGTGAGTCCCTTGGACTGCAAGGCGATCAAACTAGTCAGTCCTAGAGGAGATCAATCCTGATTGCTCTTTAGAAGGCCAGATCCTGAAGATGAAACTGAAATACTTTGGCCACTTAATGAGAAAGAAGGACTCACTGGAGAAGAGCCTAGTGCTGGAAACGATTGAGGGCAAAAGAAGAAGGTGACAGTAGAGAATGAGGTGGCTGGATGGAGTCATTGAAGCAGTCGGCATGAGCTTAAATGGTCTCCGGGGGATGGTAGAGGACAGGAAGGCCTGGAAGAAAATTGATCATGGGGTCACGATGGGTTGGACACGACTTCACAACTAACAACAACAACCCTGTTTATTTATATTTCCTAAACTTTCAGAGAGTTGCTGCTATTATTTATCTCTTGTATTGTCGGCTTTGCAATAGAATCTAATACCACCTTGTAATGTTTATTTTTGTGTAAAAAGGAAATGATGTCAAAAGATGACTAATATATTCTCTGAGGATAGTTTTCCGATTATGAGGCACAAACAATTTTGTGAAATAGAATATTAATTTTGAATGCTTCAGTGAATAGCATGCTGCTTTGTGGAAAGGTACAAAGGAGACTTATTTCAAGAACTACTGTTTGTCTGATACTTGGTCTTTTTCTTCTTCAGTGATGTTTAATTCAGCCTTTTGCTTTTTTTCCTTCTACAATAATGTAACGTGATACTCATTTCCACTTGTTTCTTTTTTAAGGAGCTGCTCATTTTCTTGTAATGAAATTTGTCGTCAGACAAATATTTTGATAACAAAATGAATCAAAGCAGCAATAAAAATGAATAGGAAGCCTGCTTTTGAAATTGTATTTATATATATGCTACATCAACAGTAGAAACCATTTAGCTAGTTAAGAGTGAAGTGAAGAGATTTGTAATATTTTAGCATGAACTTATAATTTATCTAGCTTATAAATTAATGGCAGACAGGTGTTTAAGTGTGGGCTTGTTCTAAAAGCTACATTGCCATTTAATCTGAATTTTACTTGGCTGAGGCTATTCCCCTTGTCTTCCAAGCTCTTTTCCACATACTATTACCTCCTGGAAGAGGACGCACTGTCTGATTTTGACCTCTAGGGAATGCCATCTGGAAGATTCCTAAGAGCTGCCATCTCTGGGTCTGCGTTCTTTCTGTGAAGAACATTCCCCTAAACACTAGAGTAGCCCCAACTCTTCTGGCTTTCTGTAGGCAAATAAGATCTGACTGTTTCAATGTGCTTTTGGGTCTGAGGATGAATATTTATATATATTAGAGCTGTTCCTCATTGTCAGGTATTATTGGTGGTGTTGTGGATTGCTTTGATCCTTTTACTATTTGTAGCTCCATAAGCTGATCATAGTTAAAATTGGAGAGGCATATAAGCTTAGTAAATAACATATAAACCCCAAGATGCAATTTACTACTTTACTACTACTTTTTTTTGTGGGAGGTTATCAGTTAACATGCTTGACCACAGCCAAAGGCCATCTTTATTTTTCAAGAATGGATATATGCTTATGGGTATAAGTTATACTTTTATACACCAGATTCCCTAACCAGCTCCGATACTATTGTCCACAACTGAATTGTGGATCTATGTAGGATTTATTTCTGAAATTTATGTTCCCAAATCTTCGGGTTTTCCTGTTATGGTAGTTTCTTTGTTTAAATTACATGCTTTGCATATGAATTTGGAACACCAAGTGGGACATTAATAGCCTAGAAATAAAATAATTTTCATTCCAATCTGATCCTGTAAGAATCATCTTAAGCATTTTTTTAAACTAAGTTTAAGTTTAAGTTTAACTTTATTTAATTTGTATACCACCGTCCTCCCGAAGGACTCAGGGTGGTGAACAGCCATAAATAAAACATATAAATACAACATTTAAAATTCACTAAAATCCAATTAAATAAATTTGGCCATAGAAATATTAAAACCCCAATAATTTAAAACAAATTAAAATTTATAGTATTAATTAAAAAGGGGGAATCAGGCCAGGCCTGCCTGACAAAATAAAAAGGTCTTAAGAGCACGGCAAAAGGTGCGTAAGTCCGGGATCCTCCGAATCTCTGGGGGGAACTCATTCCAGATAGTAGGTGCCCCCACAGAGAAGGCTCTCCCCCTGGGGGCTACCAATCAACATTGTTTGGCCGATAGCACCCAGAGGAGGCCCTCTCTATGAGAGCGTACCGGCCAGTGGGAGGCCACTGGTGGCAGTAGGTGGTCTCGTAAATAACCAGGTCCTAAGCCATGGAGCGCTGTAAAGGTAGTAACCAAAACCTTGAAGCGCACCCGGAAGATCACCGTGAGTCAGTGCAGCTCGCGCAGGAGAGGTGTCACACGAGAACGCCATGTCGCTCCCATAACTACCCGCGCAGCTGCACTCTGCGCCAGTTGGAGCCTCGGGTGCTCCTCAAGGGGAGCCCCATGTAGAGAGCATTACAGTAGTCCAGGCGGGAAGTGACAAGGGCGTGAGTGACCGTGTGTAAAGAGTCCTGATCTAGAAAGGGATGCAACTGGCGGATCAGGCGAACCTGATAAAAAATCCCCCTGGTCACAGCCGTCAGGTGCTCTTCTAAAGACAGCCGTGAGTCCAGGAGGACACCCAAGTTGCGAGCCCTCTCCGTGGGGGCCAATGATTCGCCCCCAATAGTCAGTGATGGCACCAACTGACTATATCAGGACGTCGGAAACCACAGCCACTCGGTCTTGGATGGGTTGAGTCTGAGCCTGTTACTCCCCATCCAGATCTGTACAGCCTCCAGGCACCGGGACATCACTTCAAGGGCATCGTTGGGGTGGACCGGGGTGGAGATGTACAACTGAGTATCATCAGCATACTGATGATAGTTCACCCCGAAACCACGGATGATCTCACCCAGCGACTTTACATAAATGTTGAACAGAAGGGGCGAGAGGACCGACCCCTGTGGTATCCCACAAATGAGGTGCCTCGGGGTCGACCTCTGCCCCCCTGCCAACACAGACTGCCACCAGTCGGAGAGAAAGGAGGAGAACCACCGCAACACGGTGCCTCCCACCCCTAACTCTTCCAACCGGTGCAGCATGATACCATGGTCGATGGTATCAAAAGCCGCTGAGAGATCTAATAGGACCAGGACAGAGGAGCAACCTCTGTCCCAAGCCCTCCAGAGATCATCAACCAATGCGACCAATGCCATTTCCGTGCTGTACCCAGGCCTGAAGCCCGACTGGAACGGATCCAGATATACTGTTTCATCCAGGTACTGGGGGAGCTGCTGCGCAACCACACTCTCGACCTTTGCCACAAAGCGAAGGTTGAGACCGGACGATAATTAGATAACACTGCCGGGTTCAGGGAAGGCTTCTTGAGGAGAGGCCTCACCCCCGCCTCTTTCAAGGTGGCGGGGAAGACACCGTCACTCAAAGAAGCATTTATAATCCTCTGGAACCAGCCTCACATCACTTCCCGAGAAGCGAGCACTAACCAGGAGGGACACGGGTCCAACAAACATGTGGTCGCGTTCCATCCACCCAGAATCCTGTCCACATCATCAGGAGCCACAGGATCAAACTCATCCCAGATTATATTCACAAGACCCGCACCAGTCATTCCCCCTGAGACCACCCAGTCGGAGTCCAGGTTTTCCCGAATCTGAGTGATTTTGTCATGCAGATACTGTACAAAATCCTTGGCTCTACCCTCCAAGGGGTCCTCCCGCGCTCCCTGGTGGAGCAGGGAGCGGGTCACCCTAAACAGGGCGGTCGGGCGGTTATCTGATGACGCAATAAGAGCAGCAAAATAGTTACATTTTGCTGCTTTTATTGCCACTAGGTAATTCTTAATATGAGATCTTACCAATGTCAACTACATTGAATTCTCAAAACTTATGTCAGATTTTCAGAAAGAAAAGTTCACCTTAATATTAAATAAAACGAACCTTTATAAGACTATGTAGGATAAGATTTTCAATGGGAAACAACAACTGGCGATAGCAGAACGAAGAAACATGCAGTCAAGCAGCAATCTGCAAGCTTGTTTAAAAGTTCTTGTACTAGTTTATTTATTCATTTTCAGACATAAGGCAAATTGCGCATTAGAAACCTTATTTCCAATTAGTTTAGAAGTATGTGTTATAGCCTGATATCTTTATAATACACTGTTGGCTTAAATAATTTTAGATGCTGTACATACTACTTTGAAAGGGTACAGAACAATATATAAGGTCTAAATGTATTTTGCTGAAATAAAAATATTATCTCTGCTTTCAAAAGCTTTGATTCCCATCATAGTAAAAAAAAATTGAATTGTACATATTCTTTCTCCTATTTCACAGGTCTGGATGTGTGGAGGTCGCATGGAAGATATACCTTGTTCTCGAGTTGGTCACATTTATAGAAAATACGTCCCTTATAAGGTTCCAACAGGAGTCAGCTTAGCTAGGGTAAGAAGCTTATTTGGAGCTTATGGCTATCATTAAATGCTGTACCTTATGATTCTTGATGAATGTATCTTTTCTTTTATGTACACTGAGAGCATATGCACCAAGACAAATTCCTTGTGTGTGCAATCACACTTGGCCAATACAAAATTCTATTCTATTCTATTCTATTCTTGCTGTGCTGTTACATCTTCACAATGGAGCATTTTTTAAAAAAATCACCCACTTGAACTGTGGTAAAAACTGTTATTGTTAACACAGGAAACCTGTTCTTGTGCCTTTTATTTTAAAAATTCATGTCCCTGTAAGCAGAAAATAGGTAGGTTAAGAAAATGCTTTAGTAAGAGGTTTGAAGCTACTGTTAAATGTATGCAAAATTCCTATCATTATTAAGTGCTTACATCCACAACTAAAATGAAGAACTTACCAGTTTTTAGAATATTTGAAAATATGCTCCAATGAGAAATTTAGTTACTACCTAAGTATAAATTTAAGATTTCCTTTTCAGTTTGTAAATATTCATTTTAAAAAATATTTTAGTTCCTGTTCAAAATTAACATATCTTAAAATGTGGTTAGAGGCTCCCTCTTGTGGGAAAAGAAGTAATGGGAAAATTCCTTTAATAACTTAAAATATTATACATTCTCTTATTTGACTCCCTATATTACAAGCCTAGCTTTAAAATATTTTATCTGTTGAAGAGTTAAGTATTAAATTTTAATCAATTTTAGTGGATTTACTCAGTCTTATAATTTCATTATAAAATAGTGTATCTTGAATTGTACAAATGAAGTTGCCTTTGAGTCAAGCTGGCAATGTATACATCAGCCAAATACTGTGGTGAGATCAGTGTCTATCTAAAATACATTATTTAACCTTTTAACATAGTCAGTCTCCTATATGTGCCAATAGTAAAGAAATACTAAGTTGAGAAGAGTTGCTTATCACTAGTTGTTCTGATCCTGTCCGTTACCATTAGCCATTTTTTTTATTTTCCTTTCCTTCCTATTTATCAAGATAATTTTTTATTTTCATTTTCATTTAAAAATATTGGAATCTTGTAGAACTTGAAACGGGTAGCTGAAGTGTGGATGGACGAATATGCAGAATACATTTATCAAAGGAGACCCGAATATCGACATCTGTCTGCAGGGGATGTGACTGCTCAGAAAGAACTTCGCAATAAACTCAACTGCAAAAATTTCAAGTGGTTTATGAATGAAGTTGCTTGGGACTTGGGAAAGTTCTATCCACCTGTGGAACCTCCAGCAGCTGCCTGGGGAGAGGTTAGTTTCTTCAAGTCACTCAGCCCATTTATCTACACTTTAGCATACGACTGCAGATACTGTAATAACCACAGAATTTCTGGTCCCTCTGATTCCATTCCCAAGGCTGGTCAACATGTTTTAATGCATGTGTTTTTAATTTCAGTGTTACAGAATTACCTATAAGAATTGAACAGTACATGTATATATGTCAACAGGAAGTTGCAATATTAGTTTCTATGATGATTGGATATTAGAATATCAACAGAATGGTAATACAGGGTTCCTCTTCTCTCTCTTTAAATTATACAGGGGGGAGGAACCGAAGAAAGATTTTGAAGGTTTAGTTAGAAGGAGTGAATTGACAGAAGGTAACCTCAATTGTAATCTTAAGGAGAGCTATCGAAACTTATATGTCATCCCCAAGAGCTGTTTTGAACTAAAGCAATCGCAACAGCACTTAGACTTATGTACCACTTCATAGTTCTTTACAGCACACTAAGTGTTTTACAGAGTCAGCATATTGCCCCCGATAATCTGGGTCCTCATTTTACCTGAAGGATGGAAGGCTGAGTCAACCTTGAGCCGATCAGGATCGAACTCCTGGCAGAAAGCAGAGTCAGCCTGCAATACTGCATTCTAACCACTGTGCCACCATGGCTCATAAATAAATGATTCTGTGATATTTCTGATTCATGTCAGTTTAATAAATGTAGTCAGTCATTCAGTTCAATTGTAAATCTATTCTATCCTGTTTCTTGCTATTTTTAAGGCTGTATAAAACCTGAATGTATTGCAGTTTTCTTGGCATACATATTTTTGGATGCATTTTTAAACTAAGAATTACATCACAAAATTCATCCAGTGAAGCTGCTGCTTACTAAATGACTCTCATCTCTGATTTTGTTTCTCAGATCCGTAATGTAGGGACCAGTCTTTGTGTAGATACAAAGCATGGGGCCCTAGGTTCACCACTAAGAGTTGAAACCTGTGTGAAAGGTAGAGGAGAAGCTGCATGGAGCAATGTGCAGGTAATTGCATTTTTTAAAAATGAACTTGTTTATGTATTTACTTATTTTACTAAATTTGCTACCTGAATACTTGCTATAGTCAAATGATTCTTGGCAATTTATAAAATCATCCAGTAAATTAAAATATCCAGTACACAATACTAATAACAAAACTTAAAAAATAAACATATTTTACAAAATATATTTGGAAAGGGTAAAATCAAATATAAAATTAAAAAAAATAAAATCAATAAATAAGCGGCAGTAATTACAACTCAACTGTCCAAAATAACTGAGTGCTAAACATTTTTTGAGGTTTCAGAATTAGTCACAAAGCTAACATTTTATGCAAATGTTGATATAATATAACAGCTTCTTTAACGGAACAGTTTTGTGATCTTTTAAATAGTGTAGTAACAAATCAGTTTAAATTCCTTATATTATTGCCTATTTTATAAGCATGAAAGCCAACTGGGTGACTTTGGGCTTGTTACTCTGTCGGCTCAATCCACTTTGCAGGGTTGTTGTGGGGAAAATTGGAGGAAGAAGTATCAAGTATGTTTGCCACCTTAAGTTATAAAGTAATAAAAGCAGAATTTAAAAAAATCAAATTTAATATAATACTAAGAGGTAAATACAGTATTATGTTCACATAGTATACATATATACACATAATATACATAGAGCAATTGGAAGAGGGTTAAAAATTACTTTAACTTGGAAAATATATGTCATCACATTACGGCAATATTACTATTTAGAATAATACTTCCTCAATTCCTGCTCCCTAAATTGTCTTCTAAAACTAAGATTTGTGGATGATATTTTTATTATACAGTTATGGACAAGAGATTATATCAAAACTCCCATCAGATGTCTTATCATTTTCACCTCACTTTCACTGCAAGTCTTAATTGGTTCGTGCAATAAATGCCACCAAGACAGCAATAAAGCACACTTATGTTACCTTCATTATACATTTACCATTCGAAATTGGCAAATCTTTGCAAAATGTAGGTGAATACAATTCAGAAAACTTTCAAAAATCACTAAGTATTTCACCAATGAAGGCTTTGCAGAATATTCTTTCATGGATCTCAAAGCAACTATTCTTGAAAAATGAATTACAATGACTGATTCTGTCACAAAATGTAAAATCATTTATCACAGACCAATGAGTGCTAATAGGCCAATGGGTTTAAGAGTGTTTTTGTGTTGGCACATACTCCAAAGCACTTTCTAAATACTGAATCAAAATGCTGCATATCATCAAAACAATGGAAAATAATTGCTCTTAATGATAATCATAATTACACGACTCTTACCACCATTGCTGGAAGAGACCATCTTAGTGGCCATAACCCAATCCACAGGACTGTCTATGACTGTCAAGTGGCAGAAGACATAAATATATCAACTAGATTGGCTTCTAATTTTTGATGACTTAAAGCATCTAAGGCATCAATTGCATAATTCCTCTCTATGATATATAAAGACAATGTTTGAAAGACTCATAGCATTATACAAAATCTTAATATGCTCATCTTTGACCACGTAATGGCAGCCTTTTATTCTGATACATGTCTAATTTCTTGCCCCAAAATAAATAATTAAAAATTAAGTATCTGAAGAGAAATATGATTTTTTTCTCATTTATTTCTGATAGCATATGTTTATTAAATAGGTATTTACATTCAGCTGGCGAGAGGATATCCGTCCAGGAGACCCTCAACACGCAAAGAAATATTGTTTTGATGCTATTTCCCACAATAGCCCAGTCACCCTTTATGACTGTCATGGAATGAAAGGAAATCAGCTATGGAAATACCGAAAAGTAAGTACATGTAGTTGAATCAAATGGTGTGATCATGTTGTAACAATTTGAATGATACTTTATTTTTTTGCTTAGATAATAGAAAAAAACAAAAGGAGCTATTAATAATATGTTGTTCAGAAGAAGAGATTCAAGGACTAGATACCATCATAATTTCAAAAATTTAACAATATGGCTGTTTTGCAACACATGTTTCCAAATAAAGTCTGTTGGATAATATATTGACTTTTGATATGAAAAAAGTTATTTATGCAAAACTTGTTTAGAAAGCTTATTTAAACAATAAAACAGTACACGTAGTGAGACTAATTTTAACTTTCATATTCAGGACAAGACACTTTATCACCCAGTAAGTGGCAGCTGCATGGACAGTAATGAAAGTGATCGAAAAATCTTCATGAACATGTGCAATCCTTCGTCTCCAACACAACAATGGATATTTGAACATACAAATTCAACAGTCTTGGAAACCTTTAATAAGAATCTTGATCTTTGAAGACATTATTTATATGTAAATATTAGTCATAATTTTTACAGGGGATATGACAATTTTTAAAAAAATAATTTTC
Source organism: Ptyas mucosa (assembly GCA_012654045.1). Classification (NCBI taxonomy): domain Eukaryota; kingdom Metazoa; phylum Chordata; class Lepidosauria; order Squamata; family Colubridae; genus Ptyas; species Ptyas mucosa. The sequence continues at coordinate 29,546,866 of WNWU01000012.1, forward strand.
TAAAAAATGAAAAAGGGAGAATCTCAGGAGAGAGTGACTATCAGGCCAGTCTTTACTTTGATGATGCTGCATCTATGTCTCTGGATAATTCATCCCCATTAGCAAGAAGTCTAGAAATCTGCATTGTTATAATTATAGATTTGGAAACAGTGACAACCTGTGAAGTGTATAGAGGGACACAGCTAAATTCAAAAATGAATTCATGTGAAAATGTCTTTTATTCAAGTTTAATTATCCAATTTCTTTCATTTTGTTTCCATTTTCGGTTCTTAGTTAAGAATCTGCAAGAATGAAACATTGAAAATTTCTAAATAACTGAAGTAACTAAACATTAGGAAACATGTAGATTACCGTAAGATATCAATGACAACAAGAATAAATCTATTAGTGTTATTCTTGCATACCATAACTTATAGTATTAGTAGCAGTAAATACTTTACATCAGGGATCCCCAACTCCCAATCTGTGGACTGGCATTGGTCTGTGTCGTGCCAGAAACCATGCTGCACAAACAAGCAAAGCCCCATCCGCGGGATGCAGGCAGCATGGAAAACCAGCCCCATCCGGTCCACAGAAAAATCTTCTCCATGGAACCAGTCCTTGGTACCCAAAAGGTTGGGGGCTGCTGGTGTACATGAAAAGTTGCCATTTTAACTTAATGTTTGATTTTTCATTATGGCCCTGATTAAATAATATATAACGATCAGTATATGTTCACACAATGTTCAGGTTATAATGATGGCCCTTACATTTAATATGGCAATACTGCCAATCCATTGGAAACTAGCGATAATTAAATCTTAAGAGGACAGTGAAAATTCTCTGCAGCAATATAATACTTGTCATTTTTTTGCCAAATAAACTGACAGATTAGTATTTCTTGATTTCTAATACTAATTCTTTTAGAACTCTTGAAAGTTTTCTTATAGTAGCAGTTGACTAGTTGAGAAATGAACGTTCATTTTACTGTGTTTGTAAATAATTAGTCCACATTCATGTTTATTTATAATCATAAAAACATGTTCTATAAACTTTCCAGACTGCGTGTATGTCAATACTCCCTCTGGAAATTTATCAACTAGTTGTGTTAAAAATAAAAAATTAGCTTCCCAATTTTACTAGAACATACTATAAAGATTAATAGTCACACTACTTGACCTCAAGTAGCAAGCATACTTTACATGAGGATCAGATCTATCGGTGCTAAATCTACAGAACAATAGCGGGTACTGTGACCTTATATTTAGTCATTTATTAGACTTAAATCCTGCATAAAAACTTTCCAGGAAGTTAACAATTTACACAAATATTACATTTAAAATGTAAAACATAATTAAAGCTTTATGATGAAAACAATAGTATATATGCCTAATTTAGCAGTCAGAATATACTTAGGTCAGCCTAAGTAACAGTATTTTTACCCACTGGTTGAAAGGATGATTTTTTGGGACAGGCAACTCCAGACTCTGGTAGCAGACACCAACAAGGCCTTTTCTTGAATTCCCATCGAACATCTCTCTCTTGGTGGTGGAGTGAAAGAAGACATTTGTCAAAGATCTAAAAGGCAAGGAAGATTCAGAAAGAACAGTCCTTCAGATAGCCTCATTCCAAGTTGGATAGGACTTTATAGATCATCACACAAACACACACCACTTTTGACCCTAGAGACAGCTTACAAAATTATAAAATTGTTACAATGTTGCTATTTTATATGCTGTTCCATAAGGCATTCTAAATTATTGTAAATAGATGGTTCCTCACTTAGTTGCAGTGATTCAGTATAGTTTTAACTCACCATTTTGACTGTTTTATAAAGTGAACTATCATGGCCAGTTGTGATGCTATGTGAATTTTTGGAAGCCAACTACAGATCTTAATTGCAGGGAACTGTTTGTTTTAGAAAACTTCTGCGTATTCTTGTCCCCTTAAGAGTGTCAGTAAAATTGAACATAACAGCATCATTAAAATAAAGAAGTGCCTTTTAAAATGCAAATGTACAACAAAAGCTTAAACTTGAACAATTTCCTAGTGCCTTGCTGGACAAGAGTAAAATAGGTATGAAATGTACAAGACTTATGTACTATGTGCTGTTATTGATATTTTGAGGGTATGATTTTATTTTAAGTTCAGATTGCAAGATGGAAGGACGATGGATAATTTAGAAAACCTGAGAATCTCTGAGTTCTGACATTTAGTATTGGGAGGTATTAATTTTCATAGGATGTCCTGGCTGGCTATTAGTCCTAGATGGTGGCACACAAATATGAAGGTGTTAACCCCAATTTCTCCAATGAATTTCCAATTTTGATATTCCTATCAAAATATAACTAATTATATGTTATATTAGGCATCCTTCCCAATACCTAGTTGCCTCGAAACACGAGATGGGCGGCATATAAATTTAATTAACAATAGGGCTGTGGTAAACAAAAACTGTTTACATCTTCATATATGCTTTGAATACTTTTTCACAGTGGTATTTGTTTTAGTCATCTTCAGGATCTGATAGCTTCTATACCTAAATACATAAATGTGAATAGTACAACAAAATCTGTTAAGTGGTTGCTATTTATTGATATTATCAGGCTACTTTCTGATCATATTGCTCTAGATAAAAATAATGAAGTCAAGTACTCTAGTACTTGTAGTACTTGACTTATGATCATTCATTTAACTGACAGTTCAAAGTTATGACAGCCTCAAAAAAAGTGACTTTCAACCTGACCTCAAAATTATGGCGCACCACCTTCCATGGTCACGTGATTGAATTTGACAGTGGAATCTTGTGACTACGATTTACAACCTTCCCAGCTGGCTTCAACAAGGAAAGTCAATTGGGGAAACTGTATTTGCTAAACAACTGTGTGATTCACTTTGGTGACTATGCGTTTCACTTAACAACTGTGGTAATTTACTTAAAAACTGTGATAAAACTTTACTTAAAAACTGTGATAAAAATGGCTGGAAAATCTGGTTCAGTCATGTGATGATTTGCTTAACAACCATATTGCTTTGCAACCAAAATTCCAGTCCCAACTGTCATAAGTCAAAGGCTATCTGTAGAAGATTAGTAGGCCATACAAGATTTCTTTTTACCATGCAAACAGTAAATTCATTGATTTGATTAAGTTTCTATTATGATCTGCAATATAAAAATATTCACATCTTGGGGAAAATATTTTATAGAATTATTCACAGAGTGCTGACATTGATATAAAATTACTAGTTTGACATAATTTAAACTAGCATAAAGAGAGTAATTTCTCCTTTAATATGTAACAAAATCAAAATTTCTGGCTGAAGAGCTGCACAAAGTTTCTGTGTCTTGGATTACTTTTAGTGCAGCCTGATACTATGCCTCCATTATTACTGCATATAAATTTATGCCACTAATTGTTTGGAAATCTAAGCATCCTATTTCTAAATGTCCTTAACATACTCAAAGTACATAGACTTTTTCCAGAAATTGTAATATCTTGGTGAACAATCACAGTGAACTAGATTTTAAACAAATATTGCTAGAGAGTTTTAAATACTCTGAATTCATAACTGATCTTAAAAGAACCAAGCAAGTCTTCCCCAAGTAAGGGATTTATTTTACCTTCCTATAGTGACTTCCTACAGGTGCTTTTCTCCCAGCTAGGTTTTAATCTCAGCTGGGCTCCAACATAGGAAGTGGAGCCTCCGAGGAAATATATTACAGGCAGTATAAAAGATAAGTTGCTTTTTTTTGTTGTTGTTGAACAGAATGCCTCTTTCGTTCTTAAATTAAAACAGAGTACATAAATGCTTTAAATTAAGAGACACTGTTGTAGTTGTATTTGGATAGTTAAAAACAAGTTTTACACAAACTTTATCATCCTTAAATATAATTTTTAGATCAAGATAACCATTTTAAAAAATAGCCCAATTTGAGGTCTATTTACAGTGGTGTTTTTGAACTACATTCTGTTCTAAGCTCTCCAATAGATTTGTCACCAATTAGAGATACCTTCACATTCTAGTAGGTAAAAGGGGTTTTAATTTGAACGAATTTAAAAGCATACAACATATGTTGTGGTAGGTAGAATTTTTTTTATCATGAAGAAAATTATATGCACTAAGTTCACAACATTGCATTATACATAACCAAAGTAAGTATAACATTAGCTCTTCCAACAATGCTATTAAGCAGCTAAAGATTTAAGGGGAAAGAAACAGGAAAAATGCAGCTCATATGTAGAAAGTCTTCAGGGATTCTTAAACAGTTTCCCTCTTTGTAATGCATGCTTAACAGTTTCTTTTAAATTGGATGTTGCCACAAATTGTGTATTTATTTTGTGCATCTTGGGACAATGTCTTAAGTTGGGAGAGATCAAGGATGTCTAGCACTTTAATGTAGTATCGCTGATTAACTGGAAATCATTTGGATGTCAAGTTTAGTATTTTTACGAATTGAATGGTCTTTCTTTTATAATATATTTAAAATAAATTTTTATTGTGTCCTTTTTCTGAAAACTTGTATAAGTATTCTGTTTTGTAACAGCCAAAGCATTTGTAAAGGGAGGAGAGACCAATTACATTAAATAATACAAGTAATCCTCGCTACCACTCCTTCAGCAACTGTTTGAATTTGCAATAGTGGTAGTTACTACCTTGCAACTCTCCGATGGTCATGTGATTGCAATCCAAGCACTTGGCAAGTGGCTCAAATTTATTGTTGCAGGATCCCCTTGTCACATGATTGCAATTTCCAACTTCTCTGCCACTTCCTGCAAGCAAAGTCAATGGGGAAGCCAGCAGAAAGTCAGAAGTAACAAGCACGTGAGATCCTCACTTAACAATCTGCAGTGATTTACATAACAATGGCAACTGGGGAACTGCCTGGGTTGCTGTTGCTTATTAATGTGGTTATGACATTGCGCTTTATGACCTCATCACCTAGCAACCAAAATTCTTCTCCCAATTATTAGTATTAAGTGAGGACTTACCAATATTATAAACCAAAAATGCCATTTGGTCATATTGTATTGTCATCTTTAACTTGTAATAGCTATTGACCATCACCTTTATATTACATTTTTGTAAGAAATATTTGTCAAATGTTTATTTCTGTGAATTTCTTTTACAGAAAATCTTGAACATGAAAAGCAAGTTGTCCATAATCATACCTCTTTATCTTACTAGGCAATCATGATAAATGTTTACTATTGGAGAAAAAAATAAAATCTTAGAGGTCTCTTTAAAAAAGCTTTTTTTAGTGGAATGTTGGGCTGAATGATCATATTAATTTTTATACATTTTTAAAAAGTGTTTTGACAGTTCCCCCCAATACCTCTCAAGCCCCTTCTCTTGGTATAGGACAGAAAATGTTTGCATACATTTTCATATTTTAAATTTCCACAAAATTTAAATACTCATAAAAATGTGCCTCCAACTGGTATGTTTTACAGGGCGGATGAAAAAGGGAATGTGGTGATAAGCATGTTAGGATAGAATTGGCATGATTTAGGTTTATTTCTTAAGTCCTAAACCACACTATGTGACCATGAACCAAAATCATTTTAAACTATATTATGTTACTGAGTTTGAATGCATTCCCTTAGATATCAGAGGAAAGTTAAGATACAATATAAAGTACCAAAACTGAAGGAGCAATGAGCAGTTATAAGAGCAATAAATTCTAAAAGATGAAGAATAGCATGGGGTACCTCAATTTATCTCCCATCTTTTAAAGCCTAGCAGGGAATAATATTTTGGATGTTTGAGTTAAAAAATTTCAAAGTAAAGGGATTATAGAAGTGCCAGTGTTACAATTTGAAAACACTCCTGTTATTAAGCATTGGGCAGGTAAATAATATTATTAGAAATGAGTATAGAATACACTCCTGAAATAATATGTCTAGTGAATATTTCTATGAACTCACTTCTATAGTTAAATACAACATTTCAATATTTAAATATTAATGACAATAGCTTAAAAAATGAGAAAAGGCTGTCTAGAGTTACATTGGAAAAAAATCTGGAATGAAAGGAGAAGGAAAATCCAGATGTATTCATGACATGCTTAAATTAACCATTGTTTATGGAATTAACCCAGTTTTATGGGTATGCACAAAACTAGAATCATTGATTTGGTTCATGTAACTTGCTAGATAAAATGCAATTGGCTAGTTTGTGGGTATTGCTTGTACAACTAAAGGCAGCTTTGAGTGTTTTTTCTCTGGTGGGACTGGTCTACCAAGGCAATAGCTTGAAATAGATCTATACTAGTCTCCCTTTATTTCTTTGTCGGTAAAACATAAATTTAACATAAAGGCAGCTTCAAATATAATGCATTACAGTAGGTATAATTAAAACATGGCAAGTGGTGCTAAAGTCATTCCTAGCTTCTAGACAACATTTTAATACTCTACAATTATCTCCTGCTTCTAATAATGTCTTCAACTGGTAAATATCTACTCAAAAGATCCATGACCAGCAGTACATTTGGCTGATGTCAGTGTCCTGGAGCCTGTTAAATTTTAGCGTATAAAGGAAAAAAGACAACCTTTATATGCTGGAAGCTGCAGTAGTTGCCAGCATGTTTGCAAGTAGGTGATCATTTCAGCGTGTACAAAGAAGACATCTATCTCTACAGAAGAATTAATCCAAGAACAAAACCAACCTGCCTTTACTACTTCTAATTCTGCCAGACAGTTGCTCAATAATTGCTGGCTTCCTGCAATGTTGAGGTAGATTACTGTTAGGAAGATGAGAGAGATGGCGGGGTGTGGGTGTGGATTTCATCCCAGCAATCTCACAGAAGATAGTTTCCCATTATTGTTTGCAGCAAGTCCTGATATTTTATATATATTGAAAGTGACAATAAAGTTATTCTAAGTCTAATTCACTTCCCTCTATTCAGAGAAAAATAAAGGGGAGGGAAAATTTACCAGAAGGTTAATGCTTTTTCTTGATAGTATTGCTTTAATTTTTGAAGTAATAACTCTTAAATTTCCTTTTCCTCCTCTCAGAAGTCTAAACTTTTTAAAATTATAACAGTATAAAGAAAAGTTGTATTTAATATCTAGTACTGGTGTAAGTTTAAGATTTGTATCAAGATCATTTTTGTTATAGTGTAAATTTGCTGTGTTTGGGCCATTTGAAGCTTTTCTTTTTATTAAAGATCATTTATCTTGAACAGAATTGGGCCCTTACATATCATCCTTAATGAAAATATTAAAACAAAGATAGAAAACAAAAAATGTCTTAATTGTCAAGTTTCTTTTTCTTCCATTCGATCAGGTCGGATTCTTAGAAACTGCTTGGGCAAGTTCCTGTGGTTTTCTTGGCAAGGTTTCAGAAGTGGTCTGCCATTGCCTGCTTTCTGAAAGAAAGTGACTGGCCCAAGGTCACCCAGTTGGCTTCATACCCAAGGCAGAACTAGAATTTACAGTCTTCTGGTTTCTAGATTGGTGTCTTAATCTCTAAATCAAATTGGCTCTCTGTGTGGGGTGGGGTATGTGTGGTACAATTATCTAAATTATTAATCTAATAGTTTTTTCATACAACAGGACAGCCCTGCTTTTGGTGAAGGTGTCTGGATACTGCTAAGATGGCAACATTTCTTTAAACGAGATATTCAGGCTGTTTTCTTTCAAATGTTGCATCATTCTTATAAGTGGTTAATTTAGTCATATTCCTTATGGATGGATGAAAAATAATTATATTGACTTGTGATTTTATATTTCACATCATAAACTGTAATGTAGCACTTCCAAGCTTATTAAATGGATCCTTGGGTAGTAATCCAGCAGTTATATAATATAGGGGGTCCTAACATCTATTCCTATTCTGAAATACAAGAACAAGGATGAAAAGATGCTTAGAATTAGGCATAGGTGCACATGCTGTAACTGTTTCCTTATGAAGCAGTGTCATGTTGGGGGATGGGGGTTTCCTCCTTGTGCAACATTCACTCTGGAAAATACATGACAAGATCACGCTGACATAACAAGATACTTCGAGACAGACTTGAGCAGGCTTCACATCCCCCTGCACATGCACATTATGTGCACATCTCTGGTTGGAAAGGATTGATATCTACAATGGGTGTTTTGCAAAACAAACTCATCTCTCTCAATAACACAAGTCCAAATAATGTAACTCTGTTTGCTGGGTCCACTTTTATAAAGTCAGGACAATAATGTGGGAAGGCAGCACATATGGGGCCAAGAAAGGTGTAGTGTTTTGACATGGATGATTTAGCTTTCTTGCTTTGTTGCATTTGACAAGGTAAAAAGCACAACTCCTGAACCCATTCAAAAACTTCAAATTCACCAAATATCTGGTAGAGCTATAGGCTTTTGAATAGCTGAATGCAGCTTTCTTTGCTGGAAGGAATGGCATAGAAAGATGGCAGAAGACAGTGCTCAGGGTCTCAAAGAGACAGGGAATGCTCACCAGTTTGGAATGGCTAAGGGATACCAAACTGTTCCATCTAATTTTACACATTTTTGAAAGGATCTGGCCTGCTGTTAGCTTAAGACAAACATTGGTGGAACAGCAAAGGATGACCTAAGGCTGCCTCATACATGTGCTGAAAGATGAAGGCAACATCATGTGGAAGTCAGAGGTAGCCAAGATACATATGTAGCAGGATTATAGGCAATTCAGAGGGCTTTTCCAGATGAATAGCTGCTAGCTTCGCCGCCATGAAAAACAAGAATTGTTTTGGGCTGTATATAAAATGTATAATAATGTGATAATTTATGGGTTATGTGTGTGTTATATATAGGTATATTATTATATGTGATAAAAAGTGAGAGCCAGTTTGGTCTAGTGATTAAGGTACCAGGCTAGAAACAACAGACCATGAATGGTAAAGCTTTAGCCATGAAAGCCAGCTGGTGACTTTGGGCCAGTCACTCTCTCTCAGCCCAACCTACCTCACAGGGTTGTTGTGGGGAAAATGAGAGGAGGAAGGTGTGTTGGGTATGTTCAGTGCCTTGAGTTATTTGTAAAAGTAATAAACTCAGGTACAAATAAATACTGTTACAATATTGTGAACCTCATTCAGTGGTGAAATCCAATTTTTTTTACTACCGGTTCTGTGGGCATGGCTTGGTGGGCATGGTGCGACTTGGTGGGCATGGGAGGGGAAGGATACTGCAAAATCCCCATTCCCTCCCCACTCCTTGGGGAAGGATATTGCAAAATCTCCATTCCCACCCCATTCTGGGGCCAGCCAGAGGTGGAATTTGCCGGTTCTCCAAACTACTCAAAATTTCCGCTACCGGTTCTGCAAACTGCTCAAAATTTCCACTACCGGTTCTGCAAACTGCTCAAAATTTCCACTACCAGTTCTCCAGAACCTGTCAAAACCTGCTGGATTTCACCCCTGGCCTCATTGCTATCCAGTGCTGCATGAGACTCATGGGCCACTGATTGCACACTCTTTGCTTAAAGGTAAATATGTTGCATAGTTTTCTTTCTTAACAGATTTTTTCAGCAGAAAGAAACATGGAATATAACTAAAGGTCATGAACAAAAAAAAAAATTCTGTAGAATTCTGTAAAGTTCCAGTTAAAAGCCTCTTAAGAACATAAAACAAGATTTAAGTTACTTTTGGCTAAAAAGTAAAGCAAAGTGCATTTTCATTTATTTGCATACAACGGGGGGATGAGAACTCTGATGATCTACTAATTGTTCATTTGTAAGTATTGTATTCTATGAAGAGTGACCTTGGAGCCAACTGGGCAATTGTACATAGTGCGTGGCAGCCAGAGCAAATGTATTGCTGACAAAAACATATTCAACAAAATTGCCCAAGCATCATCGCATTCCTTTAATAATCAGCTATTCAACCTAGGAGCAGCATGATTAACCCTTTTATGGCTCCAGTCATGAGTTCTAGACACATCTTCAATAGACTAACCCACTTTGTGCAATGGGGACCCACATGCCTACGCCTCTAAAAGTACTCAGGGCCGAATAATTGTAAGGTAAAAACTTCCAGAGATTCATGTCTATGGAGATTCTCAGTCATCCAGGTCATGGTTGTTCCAAAGGTGCTTTTTCAAGCAGCAACCGGACTTTGTTTTTTCTTTGAAGACATTTTCAAACTAGTTATAAAAAGTAATAGTTATATAGTAAATCTGCATTACTATTAATCTTCTCATGGTTCCTATCACCCATCTCCTCCCACTTATGACTGTATGAGTGTAAACTTGTTGCTGGTATCCTTAATATTTATATTGACTGTTTCCCTATGTCTATCATTAAGTGTTGTACCTTATGATTCTTGACGAATGTATCTTTTCTTTTATGTACACCGAGAGCATACGTACCAAGAAAAATCCCTTGTGTGTTCAATCACACTTGGCCAATAAAAGAATTCTATTCTATTCTATTTCACTTCTCATCCAAGAAGCTTCTTCAGCTCTAATTGGATGGTGGGGAATGGAAGGATTTATATTCCTTGCAGACTGCTGGAGGTCTGAAGAAAAATCAGAAAGTCCAGTTGCCTATTGAAAAAGCATATTTGGGACTTCCCGAGATCCACCTGCTTCCCAGTTTATTTCTCACAATAGAATAGAATTCTTTATTGGCCAAGTGTGATTGGACACACAAGGAATTTGTCTTGGTGCATAGGCTCTCGGTATCCATAAAAGAAAAGATACATTCGTCAGGAATCATAAGGTACAACACTTAATGATAATCATACAAGAATTTGTATCACTGGATCTTAGCCTCAAAAATCCGTAGGAGCTGCGACCTGGATGTCCACTGTCTTTTGCAATGGAGTCTCTATGGGATACAGGAAGCTCCCGGCCTTCATTTTACCCTGGTTCTCTGGGGCGGTCCATGCCGCGGCGCACCTTCCCTCTACCCTATTGGTTTCCCGGTTTCTTTTCTTTTTCCTCCCCGGTATCCCGCCGCTGCCTCTTCACGGGTAGCGCTGCGCTCCGAATCATCCGGAGGGGACGCTCTATTAGTTCGCAGCAACCAGAAACGCAAGGCGGTCCGAGCAAGACCCAAAGCACTCCTGGTCAAAAGTCCATTTCAACGGCGTCGGCCGAGCGCCTCGAGCCAGTTCCGCCTTTTGAGGTGCACGAGAGCCGCTGGTTTTCGAACGCTCACCCTCCTCCGCCCCGCCCTCTCGCTAACGGCCTCTCGGGTGTCACTGCAGAAGTTGGCTCCGAAGCTCAGGAGTTGCCCGTCCGCCTCCTCCGAACTCCCACTCCGCTCTCCCAGCCCGTTCCCGAGCACGGACTTCAAAACGCTCTCCGGCTTGCCACCCCTCGCACAGGAAGGAGCCTATCGGCACGAGCAGCTGCCTCAGCCAATACCTGGTCTGAGCGGGAGCCCAAGCCCCGCCTCTCGAGCTGAACTAACCACTGGCTGCCCGGGGACGGGACTTCCGCTTGGAGGCGAAAGAGGCGGAGCGGGCAGGTTTTGTGTTTGAGGGAGTGGGAAAGAGACGAGCGAGGCGGGCGAGGGAGCGAGTGGGTGCGGGCGGTGGGCTCCGTGGCCTGGTGGCCTCTCCGGCGGCTCAGGAGCGACGGGTCGCGTCCGCCTGACAAGCTCCGCGGAAGGGGCCGGCAGCTGGGCACAGCCACCCGTACCGGGCTGCCGGCTCCTGCGACCTAGGCAGCCGAAGGGACGCGGTCCTCGGCCGGCTGCCAGGCGAGGGTGGGGGGGTCGGGAGGCCGTGAGGAGGCGAGAAGAGGGACCCTCTTTGCTTTCGCCCCCTCTCGGAAGGGTTGCTTGCGAGGCTGGGGTCCCAACCGGGTCAGGGCAGGCGGAGCGCGTCCGCGGGCTGAAGCGGGAAAGCGATTCCTCGGGGAGGCGAGGGAAGCCGCCACCCCGAAGGACCGCTTCCGGGGGCCCCTGGGCGGGATGGCGGCGTGAGGGGCTCCTCGGGGCCCCTGGGAAAGCCGCCCGGTGGAGGCGGCGGGCGAAGCCAGCGTTGTTTTGACGGTGACCGACCAGATGTTTCCTTAAAAGCCCGCCGTGTCCAGGGTGGGATAGGCCGGGCGGAGAGAGAAGGGCGGAGGTTGGCGAGCGCAAAGGCTGGCGAAGTTTGTCTTTCGTCGACCGAGGCCGGCGGGAGGCTGCGATGAATGGTTTCAGCACAGAGGAAGATAGCCGGGATGGTCCTCCTACCACCCCTTTTTACGGACAAAGTTGTTGCCTCATCGACGACGGGGATCGTTGTGTCCGCCCGGCTGGCAATGCCTCCTTCAGCAAGAGGATCCAAAAGAGCATCTCTCAGAAAAAGCTGAAACTGGATATTGACAAAAGTGTAAGTGGCAACCGCAGAAGCTTTACCCCTGCACGTTTCTCTCTCTGTCTGCAATTGTGCACCGAACGTGTCTCTTTCTGTTGTTATGATAGTGCTGCTGTACTACATGGCTCTAATATTTTAGAGCAGCATTTTTTTTTATCGAATTCTGCTGGGCTGCTGTGAATTCCCAGCGTCAGCAAAGCAATATTTTCCTATGCTGGAAAAACGTGATAGGAACAATCTGAATGATGCAGCATTAAAATGAAAATATGTTGGTTTATGATCCTAGTAAAGAAGCCAGTGTATATAGAAATATGCCTGAAACGGCACCACCATTAAAATCCTATTATATTTTTAGAGAATAGTGTTATTTGTTTTACAGAGTGAAATAATTGTCTTACATATAAACGTAATAGCAATAGTATCAAAGTTAATCTCTTTTTCATTCAGGACTGAAGTGACAAAAATAGCACAAAGCCGCAGCAGGTGGCAGCATCTAGCTGGTTTAAATAAAGCTAAGCAGGACTGCGAATGATAAATATTTGGATGGGAGACTACTTAGAAATTGTAGGGTTGCATAATGGTAAAAAGACTTGGTGGGGAAAAGGAAATAGAAGCTTTCATATTGTTGGGGGGAAAGTACATGGATTGCAGCTGTTGTTGAACTGTACTTAAAGTATGATTGGGAAAGGCATGTTTCTAGTAAATAGCTAGAATAAGAAAAGCTGTACCCAATTCTGTTTTTTGGGGGGGAGAATGCTGATATCATTATCTATAAAAATATACTAGAAATATTTTAGAGACCAGTTATTTATGATTTGTAATTTAAGAATAGAAAAAATGTTTGCTTTGTAATCAATAGCTATATAGTGATGTATCTGTTATCTCATATTACAGGTGCTAATATTAATAAAGAACTTAATATATTTGTAAGTTAACCAATAAAATGTCCAGCTAAAGAGTTCAGAATGTTTTTTTTATTTATTAGATGTGTATTTTCATTTTCAGGGTAATGCACACATGTGCTTTTGTGTCTAAGGGTAGACTAAAACCAAAGTCCCTTTTGACAACTTAATTGCTGTATTATATTGTTAGTAGTCTTGAAATAATTCACTTAAAAACTGTCAAATCTCCAGCAGTGAACTTCGGTCAAATTGAAAGTAGCAAGCATGTTTCTTGGCTGGCATCAAACAAATTAATGTGCTGCCAACCAATTGTTACTGTGCCATCTGCCACATTGGGCATTTTTAACTTATACGTGGTAGTAACAATTGTTTGTATTCATCCAGATTATATATTAGGATTTGTCTATAAAGCATAATTCAAATTAAACCTGTCTTCATTGAGAAATTAAAGGAACAGTAGAAGGAATTTTTTCTAGGCCTCTTAATGTACTTTACTTAAACATTTTAAATTAAAACTTGCAATGAGATTACTTCCAGGCAGTTTCCCCTTCACACACATAAAAAATCCATAAAGTATCAGTGGATGTCTCGTAAGACTGTTTATGTTACCTATTAGGTTAGTCTATAGTTAATGCTTTTAACCGGAATCAAATATAATGAGAAGAATAAACTTTAATGATTTCATTTCTTTCAGCACAATTACTGCCAAAAAAAAAATATGAAAGCAATAGTAGAAAAAGTTAACTGTGGGCTAGTTTTCTGAAGAGATATATATCCAAAATAGTCCTAGTTAATTGTCTACTAAATGAGTTATTTTAATTAAGCTAGTACTCACTCCATTAGATACATTTCATTAGTATACTAACTGTAAGGCTCCAGAAATAGGTTTTGTAACAAGAAGTTTCTGCTGCGTCATTCAATCCCTTTCATGCATACAACAACTACCATTTTATAATTCTGCAATATTCTGCCAAGTTCGTAAATACATATTATTAAAACTTTAGTGTCTGTGATTGAGTGAAACAGTGTATCATAGGTCAAAATGCTTGTACCAAGATACTTCAAATGAACTAACTTATAGAATGCATTCATGAGCCATGATTCCTGTGGAATTGAAATTTGGCAAATTTTATAAAGCATTTTATGACTTAAAATTATCATAAAGCATTTTATGACATATTACAACATGTCATAAAGCATATACTGTAGTCACACCTAATGTTTGACTGCGCTATATAGCTCAATATGGGTTACTTTCAAGGCAGATATATCTCTGAATGTCTCCCTGAATTTTAAAGAATTGTTCAATTATACAAGAAGCTCTGCCATTGTTGAACACATCAAGGAATCTGGAAGATAGTATCTGTGAAATGATGTGCCAAGGGGTCACAGTTTGTCTACTAAATGTGTATTCTTATGTGTGTGTAAGAGAAAAAAATAGCATAAATCAGGAGCAATCCGATTCCTTTATCAATGGACAATGATCTCTGGGGAGTGTTGGCTTATTTATTAATTTATACCCCAACTTAATCCAACAGCTCTTGACAGTTTATAGGAAGTATCCAAGCCTAGAGCTAATAATAATTGGAATTTGTCACAGTTCGGTATTCTCGGGGGGGGGGGGGGGGGGGCTTGTTAACTGTATTAAATTCTAACACACTTGATAGTTTTAATTTGAAAAATTGATTTTAAGGGATTTCATGATTATTAGCAGCTTGTCCACAGCAAGCTGAGATTAAAAGAAAATGAAAAAATGTGTTTTGTGATGTCATCAGGTACTTTTCTTCTCTTTCTTACTTGTAAGAATATCATTACATAAGGGCAGAAAAATATTTTTGCTTATTTATTTGTATCCTGCCTTCATTTTTTTACAAATAACTCAAGGCGGTAAACATATCCAACACATCTTCCTCCTATTTTCCTCACAACTCTGTGATGTTAGTTGGGCTGAGAAAGTGTGACTGGCCCAAAGTCGTTCAACTGGCTTTCATGGCACTTCAATTTTCATGTCAAGATATATTATTTGTGCACACAGACCTACAAGACACCCATGAACCTCACAAGAAGGATTTTAATTTGACATTAAAAACTAAATTCAGCTGTTCAATGTTCAGTTTTACATTGTAGCCCACAATTTTAGTTTTAAACATATTTACTTACTACCCCAGTAAGTCCGGTTTTTAAAACAGCCTCTTTACTGTCAGACTTGAAGAAAGCAGATGAACAAAAAGACTTAATTTGGGCTGGTATCTAGTGAAATGAAGTCATCTGCCACACAATGAATCAAAACTGAAAAAAGAAAGTAGCCCTCCTTCTGTCATACCTTTTTGATGTTCAATGGCTCTTAAATGAACAGATAAAAATCATTTTTCAAAAAGAGCTCAAATTTGTAGCACTGAAAGTTCTCAGATTTTCTTTTTATTCTTTTTACTGTTGTAAGCATTGTGCTATTTTTCTTGTTTAATTTTAGGTAAGACACTTATATATATGTGATTTCCACAAGAACTTCATTCAAAGTGTCCGAAATAAAAGAAAAAGGAAAACCAGTGATGATGGGGGAGACTCTCCAGAGCATGAAATAGATGTTCCAGAGGTGAATTACCTAATAAAATTGAGATTTACTGTTCAAATTATATTTATATTTTTGTAAATTTAATTACACGTCCTAAAAGTAGCATAATATTTATTTATTACGATTAGTGCTCAGAACTTTCTGATTTATACAATTTTAAACTTATAAATCACATTGCGGCAGTATATGAGCTGCAGTGGCAAAGAGGTTAGAGTGCAGTACTGCAGGCTGCTACTGACTGCCAGCTGCCTGCAGTTTGTCAGTTCGAATCCCACCAGGCTCAAGGTTGATTCGGCCTTCCATTCTTCCGAAGTTGGATAAATGAGGACCCAGGTTGTTGGGGGCAATATGCTGACTCTGTAAACTGCTTAGAGAGGACTGGAAAGCACTGTGACGTGGTATATAAGTCTAAGTGCTATTGCTATATCTTTTTTCCCTATCACAAACCTGTAAATAATGTAAATCATGAATTCAGAAGGGCTAACAATTTTTGGTCACAATTCAGGCCTGAATTAAGATACCTAGAAAATGGAGCAACTTTGGATACAGCAGATTAAAACTGTCTTGATACCGTCTCTGAATTGCTTTAACTTTCCACTGGTTATCAGCTCAAGAACAGCCATAGCAGCTTTCTGCTAATTTCTATCTTCCCTTAAAAAGGAACTCTATGTTATCACATCGGTGATCATTACTATATCTTGAATAAACATGTAGAGTTTGAGAAAGTCCTTACTTTTTTTTTTCCTGAATCTCTCACTACTCAGCATCTATCTTTCACTCTACATCGTGTACCTCTAGCAAGTCCTCTTTCTTTGCTTTTTCTGTTCTACAATCTTTTGAGGTATTAACATATTGTACAAATGCCTGCTTTCATTCTCTAAGTTTGTAACATTCAAAATTCTGAAGAAAAACTTAACAAAAACAGTTATAAGAGTCTGAAAACATGTTAAATGTTATATACATGTAATCTACACATTTCCTAATACAAATAAGTGTTTTTAAGAATTTCAAGGAAACAGGGTTTGCCATATCTCGTTTTTGCTGTATAGTTTTTTAGGAATGCAGTGCTTTTGAAGAATGCAGTGTTTTGAAGCACATTACATCACTAAAGTTGCCCCTGCAATTTCTTAAAACACCTGCATTGTCCTCCTGGGGTCACATAGCTATCCTATCACATAACCCTGGAAAAAGATTAACATGTGTAACTTTATATACATTGTAAAGAAGCTTTTTGCTATTAAAATGCAATGCATTGTAGAGGTTTAACTCTTTTCAGTTGTCAAACTAAATATATATATTTTCATTGTGTCACTTTTTTTAGGTTGACTTGTTTCAGCTTCAAGTAAACACTTTGCGCCGTTACAAAAGACATTACAAATTACAAACCAGACCTGGTCTCAATAAAGCTCAGTTGGCAGAAGTAAGTCATTGAAAACTTTATGATTTTCACATGTATTTTCCTTCTGCTAGGAAAATATTTTTTTAAAAAAAAATTATTATTTTTTTCAGACTGTCAGTCGTCACTTCAGGAACATCCCAGTGAATGAAAAAGAAACTCTTGCTTACTTTATCTACATGGTAAAAAGCAACAAGAGCAGATTGGATCAGAAAACAGAAAGCAGTAAACTGGAATGAAAGTTAGGTAGACTATGGACTCAGACAAATGTAATATTAAAAAAAGCATCAGGTGTATTATAAATACTTTTTTTTTAAAATTAAGATTTTTTTTGTAAATTAAAATATACATAAGAAAACGAAGCAAAGTTTGATTCCCATATTATAATACTTAATTTCAGAATGTGTATGAAAACCTCTGTAGTTTCAAAGCATGGTCTTTAACCTGAAGGAAGATCAAAAGAAATTCAAGATGCCCAAAGCAATGACTGTTTAAGAAATTGACTTATGTTGCAGATTGTAACATAAACCATGCATGAGTTTGGCATTCTTGAATAGAATCATATCATACTCACATAGTATTTAAAGGCACAGACCAGGTAAAACGTCTAAATTCTAATTTAAACCACATAAAATTACTTGTTTTGAGACTAAATATCTCAGATTTTCATGGGTGCTAAACATTTCTAATCCTAGTGTTTTTGCATATATGGTCAGTTTTTATATTGAAACATAGAAATTGGCCAGCATAACCCATCTATTAATATTTATTAGAATGTCATGACTACACAAATTCTAATGTGTTAAATATTTCAATATTTCTGTTTTTCAAACAAACTATTGAATAGAGAGCTGTTGCCACAGATTCATGCTATTTCCTGATTTTTTTAAGGTTGGATACATTGGATACATTGGTTGGATACATACACATACACACACACACACACACACACACACATTGAAGCTAAAAATAATTTTAAGTTGCTATGAGCTGTTTTTAAGTAATTGGAATCTCAGTCTAGTCCTGATGAGGCTACAAAGCAAACACTTTACAGTAATAATGAATAAAGTTGGCAGTGACTTTATCTTCATTTTGGTAGTGAGAACAAATGCCATATTGGGCCATTTATTTGTTCTAGGTATCATGTTTTAAAATGCAGAGTAACTATAAGGTTCTCTCTGTCTGTGCCCACAGTCCAGAACCTGATAATCAGTATGCACGCACAAAATTTGTTCTTCATTTATTTATGTGGGGAAGGTGACATTATAGTCTAAATAGTTCTTCCTATAAGTCTTAATCTGCTTGGAGTTTAACATCTTTTTGGTCTCTTACTGCTATATTTTGCAATGCCAAAAGGCATAAATACATTTTAAAATGTCCTGTAGCTTACCTTATATAGTAAACGTTCTGGATAAATTTGACATTATTCAGCAGTTGTCTAAAGTAAGGCATAGAACTACACTACATTAGCAGTTTTCACATTACATTTAGTATTAATATTGAATTAAGGTCCTCTTAGTTCTTTCCTGCTGTCCTAAAAAAACACTTTTAAAAATCTTTAAAAACATTTTCTTTAAAAATTCCAAATAAAGATCAAATGTGTTCTATAAGATGCTAAGAGACAATGTTTTGGTAGTTTTTTTCTCAAAATTTAATGATGTGAAAACCTAGAATGCACATCTCAGCAAATGCAAAAGTTTATTTATATAGCCATGTTTTATTTTTGTTGCAAATAGATCACCAATTTATGTTACTCCAATTAACTGAATGCCATTTTAAAAGTTGATATTTTCATCTACTTCAGTTTCATCACAAGATATGTCCTTTTAATCTACATTTTAGATTTAAAAACACATGGATATATAATGAAAACAACTAAAATATTTCAGAGTGCTGCTTTGCATCTTAAAGTTCACCAAGTTCCATTGCTTCCTTCACTGAAAGGCTAAACCAGAAATCAAATATGCTAAATGGTTTTTATAACTGAATGTGTAACAATTTTTTTTTAATATTTGTAACTTCAGTATCCACATTAGAAATACAATGACCATGACATAATTTCTCAATAGAGATTGGCATCCTATGACCACCTTCTAGATCAAAAAGGTAAACCTTTCAATTTTATATTGTTAGGATTTGTAATGCAAATAACAAAGTTTCAGCAACTAAATTACTACAAAAAATTGCAACAACTAGCTGTTACACAAGCAATCTGTTCAATAGTTGCTTTGGAGATCAGATTAAGGAAAGTATTTTCCTAAATCACATAACAAGGTTTGCTGTCATACTTTATAAAAACAAAAGACTTTATGAGGAAATTGAGGACTTTCATGTGAGATGTGAAGAATAACTGATATTAGAATTCTTGAGACGTGTCTTTTAAATATATCTTTATTTGCCTTACTCTCAGCTAGACCAAGTATTGTACAAATGTCTTGGCACAAGGAAAGAGCCGTTAGTTTTTCATGACATTTAGTATTAGAGGCTAATTTTAACAACATATAATTATGTGTGTATGTGTCAAGGGTGGGTTTCACTTACCTTTGCTACCGGTTCACTCACGTGTGTGCGCTTGCTTCGCGTGCACGTATGCCACTTCTGCACATGTGCAGAAGCTTCTGCACATGCGCAGAGCGTATTTGATTATGTCCAGCCGGGTGGGCGGAGCCTCCCGCCGCTTCTGCTACTGGTTCACCCAAACCGGGGCGAACTGGTAGCAACCCACACTGGGGTGTGTGTGTGTGTGTGTATTCAGGGAGTTGCCTGTGATTCTTGAACATCTAGTATTGCATCACCAAAAACACCATCATGCAGTTCAAAATAATGGCAAATTATGCTACATGCCATTTAAGGAAACTTTCAAATTCCTAGTGGTTTTAATAAAACCTTGATCATCATTTTGAGCTTCAGAGGATTTGAATCCTAAAACAGTATCTAACATTAATAGTATATGTGAAAAAAGAGTCAGATTGGCATGTTTATTCATAGAAACTGGTGGGTGGTATTTTATTGACTCGTTAAATATCAATTTTACATTGGATTTAAGCTATTAAATAATAACTCTTGGCCTGGGAGTGACTTCCCACATTGTCTAGTAGTTGTAGATAATATTGCTGACTATAGCAGTACTGAATAAAGTTCACTCAAAACCAAAGGCCTTCAAACCCACTGAAAGCTAGGAGAAGATTTATACTTGTTAAATGGGCTTTGCATCAGAGCCGAAGAGTTTAATATGGCACATCTTCTAGAATGAGGTTAACTTCATCAAAGATGGTTGTCCTCTGTGTATTAGTTGTAGTTGTAATGATAGTAGTAATAGCACAAGAAATTTTGTTCATCCCTTGAATGAAGGAAAGAGCAAAGGGAAGGGGAAGTGCAATGACAATTAGTACTAGAACAACATTTTTATGAATTCCTGGTGCAAGGTGCAGTTGGAGTGTTTTGGAGGATGTCTCAGTCTGGTGGTTTAGCTTCCAAGTGTGGTTCTGTAATATAAATGTTACATATCAGATTCCTACATTAAATTTAATGTTTTCTCTTGCACCTAATGCCATAAATTATGGTTGAAAAAAAGAGGCCTCAGTGTTCTTACAGAATGCTGTAAATTTGCCACCTGACAGATTTGCCAATAAAAATTTCCTGCAAGGGTCAGGAAAACATCTTAAAGCCAAAGTCCAGGGCAAGAGTATTTTTCATACTTTGATAAAAGAATAAAAAGAACAAGTTGTATTCAAGAAAAAAAACAGCTGGTGACTTGTTTGAGAGACATTTATGAAGCAGTATTCAAATTTTATAATATGTAAATTAGCCAAATATAATATTGAGGGTAGGGAGGGAGAGACTGGGAACTTAGCACTTTATCTTGTGTTGATAAATCCTAATGTAAATAAAATGGAAACTCTTGATATTATTAAAGAAATCATTTTGATAAAGATGTTGTTCTAAGGGAAAATGTTGTGAACAGCACACTACTGTCACTTCACCCTGTATATTAAGATGAGGGATAGATAGCTGCTCACAAAAGAAGCCTTTCAGTGCTACCAGATTTAAAGGGTGCTATGAAAGCATAATATATCTATGTTCCTTCATTTGTGCTACCTAACATGCTCTACATGCATGATTTTTTTCTCTTTCAAATATGTAATGATGCAGGGTAATCCTTTTACATAATTTATCCAATTTCATTTATTCACTTAATTAGGTGTTAAATTTTTAAAACTTTGATAAGGGAAAGGGGCTCATGCCTTAAACTCACAATTTTCAATTAAGTAGAAATTATTAAATGTTTAGCAATAGTTTTTTTCTGCAGTTGATTTTTTTGTAGATTTTTCAAGCAGAGGCTTATATAAAAATCGCCATTTATTATATTGGCTTCATTCTCTCTGCTTTGTCCTGCTGAATATTAAAAAAATTAAACAACACATTGACAAATGTGTTTTATTCCCTTTTGAGTTATAATAGCACAACCTTACCATGAAAAAATGAACTTTCTTTATTCCTCATTCATTCTTGTGGATCTTCATGGCTAGTCTTGATCCTTAAGGCAAATGTTTTGGGTGAACCTTGATTTTAATTGTAAACTATAACAATGTATCCTGAAGCAATCTGGTAAACTTATAGTGCAACTGTAGAGTTCTTTTCTCCGAGATGTATAGCTTGCATCCTTCCTTCCACTATGTATAATAGTTAAATCTTTTACTGTTGGGAAAAACTATAAATGCCTGAATTTCTAATAAATGATGAATTCAACAGTCAGTTGCATTACTTTCTATTGATTTTGAATAACTGTACGAGACAAAACTAAGAACTCTAGAGCCAGAGCCATTAGACAAATTATACATGCTCTTATCATGATTAATATGAACTTTAGTTAATCTTATCTGCATTATCCATGTGATAGATTAAGCAGAACAAATTCCAAACTGCTTATTTCAAATTACACTTTAGTAATTAGCAGAGCTTTGATATTTTGAATGAATTATTAAATTCCTGCATTATTGCTTTGTTAGTGGGTAGAAAAGAACTCAGTAATTTGACGATATAAAGGGAGGCAATGGTAGTCTGCCTCATTGACAGACTGTTACTGGGTTGATGGCTCACCCATTGTCTAAAGTATTAGTCCGTAGTTTATTGAGCCTGATACTAGTAGTAGGATTCCAAAGCAGTGTTATGATTGGAACTTTGGACTATGGTAGAGATCTAAATTGTATTGCAACCAGCAATAGAGCTCTGTAAGAATATACAGTACACAATAGCGCAAACATATTTCACCTTTTGTATACAGTATAAAAATATATATAGTATCTTTGCTGAGTCTGTTTTACATAACTTCATCAACCAAAGACAAGTTCAATATTTACTTTAAAAAAAAGTTTAATCCTTTTTTTCCTCCTTCCTTTCAATCATAAAAAATTTTTAGAGACTGCCTGGACAAGTCCCTGCTATTTTCTCTGGTAAGTTTTTCAGAAACAATTTGCCATTGCCTGTTTCCCAGGGCTGAGAGTGATTAGCCTAACCACAGTTGGCTTTGTGCCCAAGAGAGAACTAAGAGAGAGTCTCCTGGCTTCTAGCTTGATGCCTTAACCATTACACCAAACTTACACTCTCTTTAATAGTATCATAGTAGTGAAAATAGATGAGATAATGTATAATAGAAGAGATAAAAGTGTAATCATCTCACTTTTATAACAGAACTTATAGCTTAATTATTACCTAAAGCAGTTACAATTATTTCAATTAACTGACAACAGAAGATGAGGAATATCAAATCTTTGATTAAATTCACTGGGTGATGGAGAAGCATTCATTCCTTTGGACTACAGGTGGTCCCCGACATACAACCATTCATTTAGTGATCGAAGTTACAATGACACTGAAAAAAGTGACTTATGGCCATTTTTCACACTTTCAACTGGTGTAGCATCCCTGTGGTCACATGATCAAAATTTGGATGATTGGCAGCTGGTTCACATTTATGTGAACCAATTCATGTGATCATCTTATGCGAATTTCTGACAAGCAAAATCAATGGGGAAACCAGATTCATTTAACCATTATGTTATTTAACAACTGCAGTGATTCAGTTAACTATGGCAAGCAAGGTTGTAAAATGGGGCAAAACTCACTAAAAATGCCTCACTTAGCAATAGAAATTTTGGGCTCAATTGTATCTTAAAGTTGAGGACTACTGTAGCTAGCTACTTGCCATAAAGTGAGAGGAGAACAGGAATTGATATCACCTTGAGTGGCTTCTAAATTAAATTAATGACTGTCTTCACACAACACAAATTACCTTTCCTGAGCAATCTATTTTCCCCTGTGCACCAGCTATATATGATCAATTCAGTCAGGAAGTGGCCATTTTATGAATTCCTCAATAATAAAAATGTTCTATATCATGTCGCACAGATGATAAAACAGTGTTTAAAGGCTATTATTCAAAGCACTGGAAATAACCAGTGTGTCATTGAGACCCAAGCTCAGGACTCAGATTCTGAATCTGAAGAATCTGCTTCAACTAAACCTGTGGAATGTCAGCCCCAGGAGACGCCAAGCCATGAATCGGATGACAGATAACACAGGTACCACCTGGACAACTAGACCAGTCAAATGACAATGATGTAGCCCCCCCGCCCCCCCCCCCACACACACACACACCTGGAGAAGAGAGAGCAAAGCAGAATCATTCTATGAGGCTTCTTGCCCAGCAAGGAAACAAATCTCTTGATTGATGATAGCTGATTGCAACCTGATCTAAGAAACAGCTCTGATCCACGTTCCCTTTGCTGGAGACAACATCTGATCTCTGGCTGTTGCATGATGTCCCACTGAATTCTGTTTATCTAAGAAAACTTGAATCTGAACAGGCTGACAAACTCAACCTGGATCTTGGAAGCGTACAGTGGATTTGGACCATTTTCTGTATGCTCCTATTAAAGTCAAACTCTTCAGGCAAGCTTCGGTTTTGTTTATTATTTATTTGCTGTTATTTTTTCAGTCTTGAAGTAAAATAGCTAATCTCCATAGCAACCCTGTTTGAGTGTGTGCAAATGAACCCTGAAGCAGATCACAATGATTAATACATTTATAGTTGCTAAATTTATGCATAGACAAGTCCTACCACTTGATTGAATATGTGCCATAAGTCATTGTTGACTCTTTAACAACCGCATACATAAATTTTATCCATGATGATCTATCCCTATCTTGGTCCTTCAGCTCTTCCAGTAGTGTCCCAATCACCACTGTAACTGAATCCATACACCTTGCTGTGGGTTGTCGTCTTCTCTTTCCTTCCACCTTTCTCAGGATTACATTCCCATCTCCAGGTGGGAGACATAAAGTGTACAAAGTAGGATAACAGGAGAATCTGAGGCTCACTTGTGCCTCAAGTGAGAACACTGGATTGATGTGTTCAGTTATCTATTTGTGTGTGTGTGTGTGTGTGTGTGTTTTAACTGTCTATAGAATTCTTAAGAGTCTTCTGTAACACCAAATTATCAATACTCTTCCTATTCTGCTTCCTCAAAGTACAACTCCAGCTTCTATAGAGAGTCACAGGGCATACCATGTCTTATACAATTCTGATTTTTATAGGTATGAACCCATCATAGCATTTGAATATTTTTTTTATATTTGATTTTAATGAAACAGTGTGAATAGCTGACTGAAAATGTCTAGTCCAGTCCATCCCAATTTGCCTAATCATTTCATCTTTCATTGTGTTGAGCTTTTCCGTATTTATCCTGCTTATGTTCCATGATCTTACTCTAATTCTGTCTTTACAATTCAGATTTCTTTTCCTGCATGCCAACATCAGCAAATAGACATCTCAAATTTAGCTACATCATAAACATCATGAGTACTTCAAAAGATCCTCAACTCTTCTTCAGTAGCATGGTCAGTGCCGCCTAACCCAAGGGGCCCATCATCTGACTCTATATCATCAGTCATGTTATGTTTTCTATCCATGTGGTTTTCTTAGTAAAAATACAGGAGTGGTTTATCATTGCCTTCTCTTGCACAGTATTAATTGATACCCTCATCACTGACGCTAAAGTGATAATCTGTTTCCAACATCTTCCTATATCACTGTTGCTCAAAATAGGCGCCTTCTTGCTTTATGTGGATAGTGGAATGACCTCACACTTGGGGTAGACTTGCCAAGAATATATACTGAAAAGCTCAATAAATTGCGTGCCAGCGGGTGTCACACATTGGCGGTTGTGACACTTTTTTTTTAAATTTGATTTATATGCCGCCCTTCTCTGGAGACTCAGGGCAGCTTACAATGCATTAAGCAATAGTCTCCATACTTTTGTATATTTATACAAAGTCAGCTTATTGCCCCCACAAACTGGGTCCTCATTTAACTTACCTTAGAAAGGATGGAAGGCTGAGTCAACCTTGAGCCTGGTGAGATTCGAAATTACAGTAATTGCAGACAGCTGGTTTAAATCACTATGCTTTTAGTCTGCTGAGCTAAACCAGGCTTCTGGTTTTGAGTGACAGGAAGCCACAGCAGAAGGGTGAAAGAGCCACATGCGGCTCCAGAGCTGCAGGTTGCTGACCCCTGCTCTGGGCATACCGTCCTGGTGCTCTTCACACTTTCCTCCCAAGAATACACTCCTGCCACAATGAGGCAGCAGAGCACGACTTGCGAATGAGGGGGCAACACTTAACATTTTGTTTAAATGAAATGCCTATCTTTTAACCATAGGCATGATCTATTCTACAGGATGTTTGCGTCTACTGTCAGCCATATGGTATATGAGTAATTTTGAGTCAATCATCTTTTATACTTCATTCAACCATCTCTGAATTATTGGAGGGGGGAATGAGAGAAAAGATTATATTTGCTGTTTTGAGTTGCAAGAAAAAAGGCAGAATATAAATGTACAGATCAATAGGAATGAGTCGCCTTGTGACAAGATGGGCAATTTAATAAAATCAGTAGGAATAATTGAATAAGATTTTCCATAACCAATTTATAATCAGCTTTCGCTTCCAGTTCATCTACCATAGAATGTTATTCTGTGATGAAACTGCAAGGTAGTTTTTGTCCCAACTGCACCAGTGGATAGATAGATCCTATGCAAGAAGTTGCAAATTAGTCCTTGGGATTCCTCAAGTAAGTGCTAAATAGGCAGTTGTTAACCTAGTTAATATTGATAAAACTAACTTCTTTTAGTTTTCATGATTGTGGAATTATTCCAAGCATCCTGAATGTCAGAACTTTGCTGCATGCATTTTGACCGTAAGAGGGCAGTATCATCTAAGCAATACAACAGGTTGGTGTTTCTATGATTTGTTGATTGAATAAGAAAAAAATTTTTCACAGCTGTTAGAGGACCACAGCCCTGTCACAAGTGTTCAATTGTGGAGGCTCTGCTGGGATCTGCTACTTCTCTAGAAGTGGATATTCTTGTCTACTTTAGTTTAGTTTAGTTTATTGATTAGCCCATAGACCATATCAAAATATAGAGTTCCAAACACAAATTATTACTAAAATCCTATAAAAATAATTTAAAATGAAACTGGAATAAAATACAATAATTTAATATGTAGATAAGTAAAATAAGATAAAATTATATTTCAGTATCACCCACTACAATCTACCTGAATCAGTCCCACCTATGCCAATCTCAACTGAACCATTTCACTCAAGTACTGTGCGGTATTAAATGTTGTTTTCAAATTCTGGCCGCACTTAAGGCATGTTGTTTTAATATGGGGTTCCCAATGGGCCATTTGTTTAATATATGAACCAAGGTACCTGTCTCTCACCCTCTTATATAGACAATATTCTTGTCAGTTTCCAGAAATAGGCTTGTACGTTATAAAGGGATGGAGATGTTATAAAAAATGTTTTGCTAACTTTTAATGAACAGGTTGAAAATGGAACACTTTTCTGGATTGGACCCTTGAAAGAAATTTTTCTTTCCTTGCATCTATCCCATAATATTTGATAAAAATTAGGGTTTGATTTATTTTTCAACATTCTTATGACAGATTAGAAGATAATGGTCAAAATAAATGGGAAATTAACCTTTTCTCACCATTAATTTGGGAACTAGGGTTAAATTTACATAGTCCTTGACAATGTTCTTCTAGAACTGAGGGAAAATTAGCATTCTTAGCTTAGAGTTATTTTCCAGGCTTTTTTCCTCAGAAGCCATGGAATCAATATGCTGCCAGGTGTTCCCATCAGGTTACATTTTATGTTATTTCATGTAGATGCTGTGAATGTAAAAGAAAAAGAATAAACATATATTGATTAAGCTTCAAATATCATCTCCATTTCCAGAAATTCTTCTGGGTCCTACAGAGACTCTATAAATATTTTTAAAAACATTATAGTCCAATGTTTTGTTTGAAAGTTTACCCATCTCACCAGAATAAAAAAATTGAGGTGATAGAAAGCTAGAAAGGGGAGTTACAAGTTTACTGAAAAGAAATCTCAATATTTTGCATTCTGATATATAAATTGAATAAAAGCAGCCATTTGCAAATATATCCTTAAACTCCAGATGTGCTTATTAGTTCAAAAATGTTGGTCTCTCTATCCTAGTGCTATAGCTAATATAATGGGACAAAATATGTGCTAAGAACAAAAGTAACACATGCAAACAAGCAATTTATAAAAATGGGGGGGGAAACCCAAAATAAATGGATTTTTTTCATTGTTAAGAGGACATTTAAGTGAAGCTTAAAGAATTTTAAGATTTAAGAATCGTTAAGAATTAAGATTGAATTTTATATTTTAAGTTTTCCAACAGATAAGTTGAAAATATAACATGAAGATAGTCTTAATAAACATGTAGCTAAAGATTGCTGCACCAAGTACTTACTTACAAATCTATACCTCTCTTACACACAAACATATACACCAATTAGCAGAAATAATTGGTTTATTGCTCTAGATCCTAATACATTTTTAGTGGTTCTGATTTCATGGTTCTCCTCACTAGCTATATCTTAAGCTTGAAGCTATAGTTCTCATATAAAAGTGAGATGCTTGTATTCAAATGATTCCCACCACTAATATTAAAGAGCCCTGATTTGGTCTGGTTAAGGGACCATACTAGAAACCGGAACACCATAAGTTTTAGTCCTGCGTTACACACGAAACTTAATCTTGTGCCTGACTTGACCTCCTCCCCCCAAAATATTTTCATTACTGCTAATTGCTCTTTCAGAGGTTAGTCATTTATAAAGAATAGTGTTAATCCTTCATGATAGACCAGCTGAATACCAAAGTCATGAATACTAAAATTACTTTTATTATAGAGTTACAAAATTTTGGAACTCTGAATATGCCTCCCCCCCAGGGGCGAAATCCAAATTTTTTTACCACTGGTTCTGTGGGCGTGGTTGGTGGGCATGGTGTGGCTTGGTGGGCGTGGCTTGGTAGGCGTGGCAGGGAAAGTCTATTGCAAAATCCCCATTCCCTCCCTACTCTGGAGCCAGCCAGAGGTGGTATTTGCCTGTCCTCCGAACTACTCAAAATTTCCGCTACTAGTTCTCCAGAACCTGTCAGAACCTGCTGGGTTTCATCCCTGCTCCCCCCTCCCCCATTTTTTCCTAAAGCGAAAAATAGAGGGCAAAATCTGAGTTGCTTTTTCAAAATACAATTCTTCTTTGGAGTCAGATTTGTCCTATCTGACTAGTACTTTGACTGGCACTGTTCCTCAACATTAATATCATACCCTTTACAAATAGTCAAAGGCTATAATAATAATAATGACTTCCTGCAATAGCTTTTGTACCTTTGAAACCAAATATGCATTTATTTATTTATGTGTGTGTGACAGGGGAAATGTCTACTTCATTTTGGAAAATACCTCCAACACATTTTTTTTAAATTTATATTTATATGCCGCCCTTCTCCGGAGACTCAGGGCAGCTTACAATGCGTTAAGCAATATTGAATAAAATTATAAAAACCTTTAGTCAAACTAAGAACGCAATGGAACGTCCCATGCTGATCCAATCAGGTTCATTTGATTTGCATGAAGACTAGCCAACTAGGTTCAGAGAACCTTGGTTCCATGCTGAAAGGAAGAAAAACTTAGATAGATGATAAATTATCTCATCTCCATCTAATCTCTGAGAGATAGAGATAAATTATAGAGAGATAATGATGACAGATGATAGATTGATGAGACAGACAGAGAGACAGAGGCAAGGGAGACAGAGAAACCCAAACACACATATATACGTATGAACACATGTATGCTTTACTGAATTTTATTTCATTCTTCTGCAGCTGTAGCCAGCAGCTGAGGGGACAGTTTTGAAAACCTCAGTCTAGGAGAAGTGTCATGCATGGGAATTCTATTAGCCTTAAACATGGGAAAGGTTAGGACAGATAAAGTAAAGGTCTTCAAGTGGTTTTTATTTGAAAATCCAGCCAAGGACTTGAAATATTGGCAGGCTGGACTACGATCAAAGACCTTTTGATTGTAAATCTTTCACCTGGAACTGTTACTTACTAAAGCTTATAGCCATTACTTTGAGGTCAGAGCCAGGTCAGGATTTCTCCAGTCTCTTTAGACCCCAAACTCAGAAACATACTCCTTATCTTTGACGCCATCTTGACATAAAAAACAAATTATGGCCCAAGTACCAAAGAAGCCATCCAAAAAGTTAGGAGTGGGGGCACCTTAAATGACAAGAACTGTCATGCACCTCCTTAAGAAAACGTAAAGAATGAAAAGCAATGATGCAATGATGATCCTAAAACTAGTTTGGCATAACTATCCATATACACATATACTCAGTAGCCTTGCTGTCTCCAATCATTTCAAGCAGGCTCCATGTGTCCCCAAGAACAAACCTGTTCTATTTATCTTTTCAAATGCTTCCCAAAGTCCCAAAGTAGACATCTTGGAGTCCTTCAGAAACTCTGGACTCTAACTCCCACTGGTAATTTGGCTGGCTTTCTGGTATGATATGACAGGAATTGAAAACTTATGGAGGGTACCAGTGGTGGGTTGCCCCCGATTCACACCAGTTCTATAGAACCGGTAGTAAAACTGGTGGGAGGCTCCGCCCACTGACCCTGACATCATCAAAACGCTTCTGCACACGTGCAGATGCTTCTGCGCTTGCGCAGAAGAGCTCATGTACGCACAAGCGAAGCAAGCGTGCGTGCGCGGCCCCATTGCAAACCGGTAGTAAAGGTAAATAGAGCCCACCCCTGGAGGGTACCAAGTTATCAATCCTTGCTTTTTTTGTAATTGAGAGATGGAGCCTTTCAACTGAAGCATATTAAAACTTGACAGATTAAAAGAAGTATACTGTTTCCAAAGAGGTTAGCCTATTCCTTTGTATCTGCTTCATTCTAATGTCAGGAAGAACAACAAATCTTCTACATTATTTCTTTCCAGTTTTCATTCAGTCTGGTTTAAGGAAAATGCATTTCAAAGAGAATAAAATTTCTTGTGAATTGAGAGTGGTGTTCATGCACTTACTGAATCATGAGATGTGCAAAGTGTGTATATATGTAAAGGTTTTGTCCTTCATTGTTCAATAGTTTCTCTGGCAAGCTAACTCCCTTGGTCCTCATGTTTCAGTTAAATCTTAAGAGAAATGCCTCCTCTTACAGATCACTTTCAAGAACCCTACTGTTGTCATAGCTAAGGGGAAATCCCAACCCTGGGAGGTGGTTTGAGAATTTCTCCTTCCCCTTGAGAAGTGTGGAGAACGTTCACAGATCAGATCTTTTACATCCTATCCACTTGCCTTACATTTCACCCTCCCAGATGTAAAATTATACATTTCTACTTGTTAAATTCTAAGCCACTGAGGTCCACAGTTTAAGCCTGTGTGGACATTGTTTTTAATATTTTCTCTTTTATATAAAAGTACCTCCTTCCTAGTTTTGTGTCTTCTTGATTGTCTCTTCAACTCCCTCACCCAAATCATTAATAAAAATCCACATGATTTTTATTCCACTACCTCCAAACTCAAGTTTCTCAGTTTCTACAACTACAGTTCTAGCCATTCACATAACTAACACTATTATAACCCCTGGTGTCTCAGAAATTTCATATCAGAATGTATTGCTAATTTTTAAAAAGATGTACACTAGACTAGGCTCCAGCAACTTCATCAAAACTAGATGAGTTAAGTAGCATTATGGACAGGTTTCTGTAAATCAAATCACTTTTCTTTTTATGAAAAAAGTATGTGAAATAAAAATGGGTTTAAATCTAGTAAATTTTAACATGTGAAATATTTCTTCTATAGATTTACTCTACCTTAGATGGTCCCATTGATCCTTGTGGGCTGATATTGACCATTTTGAAGAAACTGCTATAAGTGGCACATAAAATATTATAGCTGGATTATTTTTTAAAAAAAATTATATAAACCGACAACAGATAGATTTCCTAAAAGCTTGCACATACAATGTCATACCAGAAAATTCCCCTCAGAAATAAATTAACCACAAAAATGGGAGTAAATAAACTGATTTAAATTGAATGAATTCAAATTATTTTCCATCCACTCTACATTTTGTGCTGGGTGTGATAAAGGAATGGTTTCCCCATTTTATTTTATTTTTAATTTAAGGTATATCAAATATCCTTATGTTTATCTTGGGATGGGTTATCACTGTTTCTTCATTTCCATCCTGATAAGTTACCATTCATATGGATTCATATAAGCATCAGGCCAAGGCACCCAGCACTTGGTGTCATCCAAGTGGCAGACAAAATGCATCCTGTCAGCTGACTAACATAGATGTCTTTTACTGTGGCTTCCTAGTAGCTGGTTTATGGAGAGCGTAGTTGAGAAGTTTTTCTCAACCTCAGCAATATTAAGTTGTGTGGACTTCAATTCCCAGAATTTCCTCGGGATTCCAGTTAGCAAGGCAAATAGCAGGCAAATAAGATCATATAAATGATCTAAAACCATGAAAAACTCAAGAACATCTGTGGCTTCCAACCTTTTTTTTTTAATTATCCAGTTCAGAAAGTCTCTTCTGACCTTGGCTGTCAAAACTGAGTGGATAAATGTCTTTGCCTGTGGAAGCAGGAAATACAAAAACCTGCCTGAAATATGTCTAATGTAAGAGAAGGAAATGGAAAATTAAAACCCAAGAAACTTCGCCTTCTTTCTATATGTTCATTTTGTGTTATTGCCAACTCACGATGGGCCCTATTCAGACACCCCAAAAATGCAGCCACTGGCACACCATTTTTGTTCCAAAGCACTGCACTGACTCTAAGCAAGCACAGGATAAAGGTTTAGATGGAGACCTCATTGCTTTTGATGGGACTAGATATGAACAACTGCAATGAGAAGCAAAAGTTCTTCCCTACAGGTCTTCCCTGTCAAAAGTCCTCAGAGAAAGGCTGGAGTTGAAGTGTCTGGCAGTGGCTTCCATTTCTCAGCATGCTTCAGTTGCTGCTCCATCCCTTCAAAACACACTTGACCACACTAAGACCACACTTGGAATACTGCATCCAGCTTTGGCAATGACAATATAAAAAAGATGTTGAGACTCTAGAAAGAGTGCAGAAATGAGCTACAAAGATGATTAGGGGACTGGAGGCTAAAACATATGAAGAAGGGTTGAAGGAATTGGGTATGTCTAATTTAGTGAAAAGAAGGACTAGGGGCAACATGATAGCAGTATTCCAATATTTGAGGGGCTGTCTCAAAGAAGAGGGGACAACCTCTTCTCCAAAGCACCAGAAGGCAAGACAAGAAACAATGGATGAAAACTAATCAAGGAGAGACCCAATTTAGAATTAAGGGGAAATTTCCTGACAGTGAGAACAATTAACCAGTGGAACTGTTTGCCTTCAGAAGTTGTGGATATTCCACCACCGGAAAGTTTTTAAGAAAAGACCGGATAGCCATTTGTCTGAAATAGGGCCTCCTGCTTAAGTAGGGGATTGGACTAGAAGACCTAGAAGGTCCCTTCCAACTCTTTTATTTTGTTAAGTCAGGAGGAGCAGAAAGGCAAAAGAAATCATATCTCCTTCCCAGAGATTTCAGCTTTCTCAGAGGCCAAACGTTCCCCTTCTAATTTCAGCTTTATTTCCATGTGCCTTTTCACCCCTGCTTTTTCTTTCTATTCCCCCCCCCCACTTTGTCAGATTGGTATTTTATTTGGCTCCGTGCTGTCTACAGGGCGGTCCTACTTAACCCTTTGCTTGCTGCCTCGAAGATAAGAATTGGCTCCCTTGAAATCAGATAAATAGTCTCATAAATACCAAGAAAAACAACAAGAAGGCCCTGTGGTTTTTGAACGACACTGTGCTGGAGTGTAAAGGATGGGCAGGGAGGGGGCGGGGGAGAGGAGAGGGGGAAGAGGCAGACAAGATAATTTGCCAAAAGGCCAAACACATAAGTGCAGAGATGAGTCATGGAGCTCCCTGCAGGGCTCCCTGCTTACCTCTACATTGCTTAGGCACACTGTCAGGGCAGAGGGATGAGTGATTAGCCAATGCGGTGGAACCATTAGATGGGGGAAGATTCGCAGCTCCAGTTTAAAGGAATAATAATTAAGTTTTTCGCCTTCAGGCTTGCAGTAGAAAAATTGACAATAGCCCATTGTGGTGTAGTAGTGTTAAGGGATAAGGACATGGGCTTTCATTGCCTAGATAATGAATTAGGGATTGCGAGACTCAGTAATTCCTCTCTCTGACCTTAACCCACTTGTGTTATTTTGGCCTCCTATATGCAGTATGTGGAAAGTAAGCTTCTCCTACCTTAAAACATGACTGTAAGAATTTTGTTATTGATCACATGCGTAAAGTCATATGAGTACATTGAAGAGTATCACAAATACAATGTGGAACTTTTGTATGTTCCAAGAGTTTGGGGGGGGGTATGCCACAGTGTGGGTTGCCCCCGGTTCAGACCGGTTCTATAGAACTGGTAGTAAAACCGGCAGGAGGCTCCGCCCACCGATCCCGACATCATCAGAAAGCTTCTGCACATGTGCAGAAGCACACGCGCAGCCCCGTTGCGAACTGATAGTAAAGTTAAGTAGAACCCACCTGTGGTATGCTGTCAAATCAGCCTTTTCTCCCAGTGACTGCCTGGACAAATCTCTAGAATTTTTGTGGCAAGATTTCAGAAGTGGTTTGCCTTGCCTTCTTCCTAGGGCAGAGAAAGAATGCCTGGCCCATGGTCATTCTGCTGGCTTTGTGGCTCAGGCAGGACTAGAACTCACAGTGTCCAGGGTTCTAGACTGATGTCCTAGTGGCCATTACATCAAACTGACTTATCTTCTAATCTACTTTTAGATTAGGTCTAACAAAAATATATTATGTGGGAGCAGGATAAAAGTTTGTGCTTAAAAGTGGGATTTGGGGACACTGGCCTTTACTAAAGAGAGAGAGGGTAGGTTGGGGAGGTGATGATAGGAATATGTGACACAGCTCCACAAAAAGCAGTACAGTCAATTTAGAAATAGAGGTACTAACATAAAGTTGAAGAATTACTAATAATCTCTGTGACAATAGGAAAGCAGCAGCAATGTTTTGAATTGTGAAAAGAAAAGGTGCTAGAGATTAGACCCGGTTTACATGTTTATTGTATGCTATTTGTGTCAAAGGGCAAATATCTGGTCCAGCAGTTATCAAAATATTCAGGCTGCCTTTGTTCTTATATAATATGGAATGAATGTGAAGCATGAGGCATTCAGCTTAAGAAGATACAGGAGTTCAGAATGCAATGCACTAAATGTATCTTTTCTTTTATGTACACTGAGAGCATATGCACCAAGACAAATTCCTTGTGTGTCCAATCACACTTGGCCAATAAAAAATTATATTCCATTTTATTCTATTCCAAAATTATTAATAAATTGTTATAATAAATTATAATTATTTATTATAAAATTATTTATAATTTTATGTATAATTTATATATATTCTAAATACTATAAATACCCTGCTGTACAAAACCAACTTTTGCTTCTCCATGTCTCATCTTTCATCTTTTATATTTCTGAAGAGTGGGGGACTATTTCTTCCAAAATATTCATGGAGAAGCCCTCTGTAGCAACCCCCTTTCATGGCATAAGGGAGCAATAGCCAGAAAATACTATTTTTCAGTAACAATTTCAAATCCCTAGAACAGTCTTCCTCCAGAAGTCAGGCTAAGCCTGAAAATCGAATACTTTCAGAGGCTTTCCCAATTGTGTACCATCCAGAACCAGATGTTTTTACTGTTTTTTGCTACCGGTTGCAGTTACTGTTTGATGATATTATATTATGGTTTGTTGCACAGTCAACCAGATGTTCAGACTGGATTTGGTATTTTTATCCACCTATCGAGTGTTTCCCAAGGACCTGGGATAGACAGGTCCTTGGGATGTTTGATGGTGTTAATGGTATCCTTGCAGGATGTAAGCTGTTCCAAGTAAAGCTGCCTTTTTCCATTAACTGTACTATTATTTGAGTTAAAAGTTGGTTTATTTCCCTGAAGATGCTTTATTATATGTTATGTTGTAAATTACATGTTATATGGTGTGAGGTGCTATGAGTTTGATAAATTCAGCAGCAAAAAACTTTAATAAATAAATAAGTAAGTAAGTAAGTAAGTAATTGGTTAATTGAAGTCATTAATCTTGTACAGTAAGGTGCTATGGCATTAGGTGAGAATCATAAAGGAGGAGCAGAATGTTCAAAATTTAATCTCACTGTTAACAATGGCCTCTCCTTCCACTATTTTTAAACCAGTCCGTTTAATTCTGAACATACAAGTAATCCCTAAACTACAGCTCACTGCAGAGCTCAAATCTACCTGAAGTAAGAGAGCTGAACTCTCTCCCCCCCCCGCCCCCCACCTCTCCAGTTTCTCAATAGAGAATTAAGCAATATGGGTGGAGAAGGTTACTAAGATTTTGAGAAATGCCGTGACAAGTCTTTAAACTGTGCAGGGATAAGTGTTGACATGATATAAGGCAAGGGTTAGCCTTTAGGATCAAAGAGGCACATCTCATATCCCTCTGCCCTTTTCCTGCATGAGGGAGAGGGAAAGGTAATTTTTCTTTCCTGTCCAACAAAAAAAAAAACCTTTCCAATTCAGTTTCCAGTTTCCAATTAAGTGTGTGGTTATCCTCTCCTGAGATGCATTTTAACAGGAGAAAGTATTCTAAAAATATTAGGCTTTTATCTCTTTTTCCCCTGATACTGGTAGCATTGGTGTACAATCATTAGGATCAGAAAACCATTAAGGTCTGGTTTGTGCACTTTTACCACAAACGCAATTGGATTTTCTCTTGCACTTTTCTCTTCTGGAAATGCATCTCAAATCACATGCTGAGTTCAGTTGGTCAATCCAACTGCATATCCATCTGACGCTACCATCTCCAGATGAATACACTGCTGGCTGACCAATTACACTCAGCATTTGGCCTTCAATGGAGCTACCTCTACATGGAGGTTTTTTTACAAAAGACTGGATAACCATTTGTCCAGGATGGAATAAGACTCCTGTCTTGGGCAGGGGGTTGGACTAGAAGACTTCCAAGATCCCTTCCAGCCACATGATTTTATTTCTATTTCCTTCTCCCCCACCCTCCTGCCCCAGGTCTTTCGGGCTCAGGCAGAGAATGCAAAATATTGACTAGAACTGTAGGGAAGTCTTTTTTCAACTGGGCCCATTGACTGGGGGACTCCTAGACCAACTTGTGGAGAGGGTGCTCTTCTAGAGGAAAAATGAACATGTAACACTTCAAGGTGCAGCTTGTATGTATTATTATCTCGATATAATCTGGAATCTGTATGAAGGATACATCCAAGGGAGCAAATGAACTAAAACTAAAAGAAACAGGCTTGCTTAAGGTGACCTACTGGTGTCTGAACTGTTTCTGTATTCGCTGTTCCACCATTAGGCCATGCCAGAGCTCACTGCAACTGGAAAAGTCAAAACAGATCACCTTTTCTTTGGTGGGAAGGAGAAAAAGAGAATGCTTCCTAGACCTGCATGTTTCTGCAGCTTTCACTTGTTAGTTGTTTTAGTATAGGGGTGTCAAACTCAATTTCGTTGAGGGACGCATCAGGGTTGTGTTTGACCTCGGGGGTATGTGTGGCCAGCTTAACATTACTTGTGTCAGGGGTGCTTGTGGTGGCCCAAGTGCTCTGCCAGCAAAAACTGGCTCCTGAGATTCGTTTGTGGCTGTGACGACCTCTTGCAACCCTCTGCCAGTGAAAATGGAGCTCAGGAGGGCTACGCATGGTCCTCCCAGCCTCTTTTTGCTGGCAGAGACACCTCGGGCTGGTCCTTCGCTGTTTCCAGGGCAGCCCCATGGGCCAGATCTAAGCACCCTGCGGGCCATATCCGGCCCATGGGCTTGAATTTGACACCCCTGTTTTAGTAGTTTGCCTAAATCAGGGGTCTCCAACCTTGGCAACTTTAAGACTTGTGCATTTCAACTCCCAGGATTTCTCTGCCAGCAAAGTCCACAGGTCTTAAAGTTGCCAAGGTTGGAGACCCCTGGACTAAATGATGCCT
The DNA here is from genome assembly GCA_012654045.1 of Ptyas mucosa. NCBI lineage: Eukaryota > Metazoa > Chordata > Lepidosauria > Squamata > Colubridae > Ptyas > Ptyas mucosa. The sequence continues at coordinate 29,584,476 of WNWU01000012.1, forward strand.
AGGACCTTTATCACCCTCCCCCTAAGGTTTCTGTAGAGAAGAAAAATAATGGAGCACCAAATTGAGTGGTCACAACAATTGGGCTTGTTACTTGAAAAGTGCAGCTCCCCACAGATTCTGTATCAGTTGGTTCCAGAATTTTTGAATTCCTTGAAAGTTTAGCCAATGCATAACATTCGTACTGATTTCCTATATCTTAATATCTTTATGAATTCTCTTAAGGATTTACATTTAAAGGAGAATGCCTTGCCAGCAATCCCTATCATGAAATTAGCAGCAACTTCACATCAATGCAATGAATGTGCTAACAGAAAAATTCTGAAGTGTGCTTACTTATGCATTTGTACACCACTTTTATATATTTTTGCTTCTGAGCAAGATCTGTATTTGCACCACTGGAAAATGAGTACAGTAGATTAAACAAATATCCTGGTCTCCCGATATAATTCCAAATGATAAAGTGGGGGGGGGGGGGGAATCGGTACAAGTATCCTCGACTTACGACCAGAATTGAACCCAAAATTTCTGTTGTTAAGTGAAAAATTCATTAAGTGAGATTTGCCCGATTTTACAGCCTTTCTTGCCACAGTTGTAAAGTGAATCACTGCAGCTGTTAAGTTAGTAACATGGTTGTTATGGTAACTGAATCTGGCTTCCCCATTGCCTTTCCTTGTTAGAAGGTCACAAAAAGTGATCATGTGATCCCAGAACACTGCAACCATCGTAAATATGAGTCATTTGCCAAGCATCTGAATTTTGATCACATGACCATGGGGATGCTCCAATGGTCATAGGTATAAAAAATTGCCATAAGTCACTTTTTTCAATGCCATTGTAACTTCGAACGGTCACTAAACGAACTGTTTGTGTAAGTCCAGGACTACCTGTACACAGAAAGATGATGATAATCACTATTAGGCACCCTAATGGTGTGTGCAAGTGCCTGTCTGCCTCTGCATGCTTCCTGGCTTCTTGCAATGGATGATTGAAAATATCTGCCTTTGTGAAAGACTCATTCTCGAAATCAGTTCTTCCATCCGATTATCCTCTAGAAAGGTGAACATAAATTAACCAGAATTTCCCAGAATTTCTCAATATTGCCATCGTGTTCAGATAGGAAAAGACTGTTCTTACTAGGAAACTAACCTTTGAGGAGGAGGAAAATAAATAGCAAAGACGTCTTGGAACTTACTTACTGTGTCATAGAAACCAATTAAAGGGACTGTTTTTCTTGGCCAAACCAGTAAGGTGGATTTTCTTTTTTTCTTTTTTCATTTCCCCTGAAGTTCTGTGGAGCTACTGTATGTCTCCGTGAACATAGAGTTGTGAAGTGATCCAGATCCCAGACATTTGTACTTTTTATATGTACACAGGACACAGACACCTGATACACAACTCCCAATTCTCCATTTTTTCCCCAAGCTATGAGACATAGAAGATGACTGTTATGATCAGACCTAGCATTCTTCATGTTTGCTTCGAGGTTATCTTCTACAAAGTTTACTTGAGTTGGACCGTGTAATGCATGTTTAAAGCGGCTGCATGGCTTTCCAGGGAAGTGATAGACTTGCTACGTAGGGAGGAGAAAATTATGCTCCCTTTATGGAAATTTATTGAGCTAATGCCCAACGAGTTTCTGAAAGCTCGGAATCCAGTGGAAGTCCTCATTAACCTTACTTCAATGGCAATTCCTTCACTACAAGCTCACTTTTCATAAGGCCCCCCCCCCCCAACAAAGCTATAACATAAGACAGCTGATCTGGATCTTGGAGTCTCAGCTGTCCCAATGCAATAGTCACTCCAAAGGAGAGGTTTCACACTGCACCTGGCTATTTCATCTTCTTCTAATCCTGGATAGATGCATGGTTTGGGTAGGTGGGGTTAGGCAGAGTCTGATGCAAAACACACAAAAGGCAGCCCCCTACTGTACACTGTCTTGACATTTCTTTGAAAATCAGTAGGGAGACTTTACTGAGCTCTGGTGGCACAGTGGTTAGAATGCCATATTGCAGGCAAACTCAGCCCACAGCCTGGAGTTCAAGGTTGACTCAGGTTTCCGAGGTCATAAAATGAGGATCCAGATTGTTGGGGACAATATGCTGACATTGAAAATCACCCAGAGAGTGCTGTAAAGCACTATGCGGTGGTATATAAGTCTAAGTGCTGTTGCGATTGCTTTAACTCTCTGAATCTGGAAGGTTCTTAGCTGGGAAAAGCTGTGATAGATAACAGATTACATGTAATAGTTATGCACATGTAGTCAGCATTTCAGTGGCATCAAACATCTGCATCTAAAGTTAGAGGAGACTGCTGTTGTGTGAGGTCTGGTCCCTGAAAGTTTGTGGCAAATACGATGATGCAGTTCCAAAATGCCTGTAATGTTAGCTCTTGATCACAGAACAAGAACTGCCAATCAACCAAGCAGCTGCAATGGATTTCCTGAAGAGGCAGAGCAGGATACAGAAAAGCAGATGCTGACTGGGGATGAGGGGAATAGTAGGCTAGGAAAGGATTATTTAGGATGAGGCACATAAAAACCCTTTAAGAAATTATTCCTGTAACAGAACACCATGATTCTGCAGGAATAAAAAGACGTTCAAGTTGCTGAACTTTGGTCCTGGCAAAACTTTCCTGTAAAGTTTTATATTATAATCAACAATGTATCCTCTAATTTCCACCATTTATGCCATGGGATGTGCTGGGGGGGGGGGGGGGCCAAGGCAATGGAACCAGTTATATTAAATTATTGGTGTTGCATGAATTAATTTTGTTTGCTTTTTCTAAAAACACTGGATTGGATTAATTGCAGGATGAGAGTCATGTCAATCTATGATAGCAATAAATCAGGAGTCTGGTAGCACCAGTCATTTTTAATAGTCCAGACGAGTTAATGGGATTCTAGTTGCCCATTATTACTTAAGGATAGCCTTAACATGACAAAACTCTGTATTAACCTATTGATTCCTCTGGAATGCTAAACATCTCTCCTACTGAAATAACTTTAAATTCCCCTCATTTCAGTGAGATATATTTACGCATTTGTTTCAATCTGTGTCAAATAGCTCAGACCAAACTTAGTGCTTAACTTAATGCTGGTTGTGTTAAAACTGCAAGAGAACAACTCAAAAGCTTCTTTATATGCTAACATTTAAGGAGGTTGTGAATCAGCGTCTGTGTGATGTCTGGGGGGGGGGAGAGGGGTGCTGCCTAGGGCTTTCAAAAAAAAAAATACTGCTAGGTCTGCAAACTATCAAGCAACTATAAACAATTTCCTCCATAGGATTGTCATATGTGCTTAAGATACCAAGCTGGCATTTAGTAAGATCAATAAATATGAAGCATTTTTTTAATATTATGCTTCTTTCAAATAAATCTGTGTTCTGTACTGTATATATTTGTGTAAATATAATTGACATCATGTTTATTTCTTTGAAATACCTCAGCCTCACGTTGCTGGATAGTTTATAGTAGCATAAAAATAGGTGCATCGGTCACCGAGGAGGAAGAGAAGGAGCTGAGCTAACAACCTGCACAAATCATGAAAACCCAATTCTTTAAGTTAGTTTGGCTTTGGCATTTTTACAGCTTCCTTCCCTGCTGCTTGAATCTAACCAGTTTCTTGTATAATTGGAATTTCTGGGTTCCCCAGTAAACACCCCAAGAACTATGGCCAGGCCTTAAAAAATGAGGCTTGCCTCTCTGCACTCCACCAACATGTCATGAGAGAAGGGAGAGAGGCCAGGTGGTATGTTGTTCTTTTTCCATAAAGCTTTTCTTTATTATTATTATTAATAATAATATTTTAAAATCCTCATAAATACTTGATTTGGCAAACCTGTCTCTTAGGAAGTGGTCATACAGATCTGAGGTAGAAAACCCGGTACAATGTATCAAATTCACCCACATAGGTAGTTTAAATACATCCAACATAAAAACAAAGGGGATGGGAGTGGAAGGTTGGGGGAGGGGGAGGCAAAAAAAAAACGGGGAGGGAGAGAGGAGGACTTCGATGTATTGTTTATTTACATATTTTTTAAAGCACTAAGCACCGTCCAGCCCAAGGGAAGCATGGCTACGTCCCATGGATTTCAACGGGAGGGTTATGGTAATGTGCTTAACTCTCCCGCTGAAATCAATGAGTGGTTAGAAAGTGCTTAACGGTGGCCGGCCGGGCACATTTCCCGCCTCCTTCAGAAAAGCGGAAACCTCCGAGCGACCAGCCGCTGTGACTTCTGAAGGGCATTGCCGTTCCCGCGACAGCGCCCAGATCCAATCTCAGATCGACGACGGTACCGGTTTTAGCTGGATCAGCTGCAGAACCGAGAGCCTGACGGGAACCTGCTCCGGGCGGCGCTTCTTCCGCACAGAGGCGCTGGAGCTGCAGGGAGAGTTGATGAAGGCAGGGAAGGAACGGAGGCGGATACCCAGAGTCTTCGCCTACCTGGGCCGGCCGAAGAGAAAAGGATCGACCCCCTCATCATGCGCGGGGCGGCACGGCCAGTGGTAGCTGGGGAGGATGGGAGGGAAGGAGGTTCCCGCGGTGACGAAACGGGGGGGAAGCCGTTTGGATCGCTGCTTGGCGAAATCCAGGGACAGACGAAGAGCCCCGTTGCTGACCGAGGAACGGCGGTCCCGTGCTGCTCTCCCTTCTCCCTTCCTTCCGAGGAGAGGCGCCTAGACGGCTTTCCCGTTGCTCGTTAAGAGTCCTCTCCTTCTCCAAGCACGGAACTCACAGCGGCGTCCAGGAAATCCAAGCAGGCCGTTGGAAAGTCACCCCTCCGTCTCTATCCACTTTTTCCAGGGCTGTGGGGTTTTGTTTTGTTTTAACGAAGGGAAATCATCTCTGGCGCTTCGGACCTTCCGCAATCCCGGGAAGAGTTACGCCGAGGAAGACGCACCCTGGTACCGACAAATTTAAAACAGGGGAGTGGGAGACACAAACGCTTGGCTTTCCGACGAGTTTCCCAGAAAGTAGAGAGTTGCACAGACAATGAATCACGTGTGTATGAATAGGTTCGGATCCAAGTTCAGCCCAGGGGTTGCAGGCTAGTTTTCGGCCTCGCCTCCTCCTTTTGTAGGGTTATTATAGTATCCTCCACCGCGGCTCCGACATTGCACAGGCCCTCCGACGTTTCCATAGCAGATGAAGGGAAGAGTGCACGGCTGCTCTTTGGCACGGCAGGAAAAGAGGGGAAAGGCGAGCTGTGAAGAGTCCCGTCGGGTTCGGTTTGCCACCGCAGTTATTAGATTCTTCTTCGTCGCGAACGGGAATTCCGGAGGGTCATTGATTCAGTTCCAGCGCCCAGACCTGCTGAGGCCACCCAGTCCTGCCCTTAAGCCTTTTTTCGCCTTGACCTAAAGCATGAGAATATCCCACGGGCTGCTGCAGAAAAGTGAAGGGGGGGGGGGGGGGGAGAGAGAGACAGAAAACAGTTATTTTAAAAGAAAGCTCCGCCATGATTATCAGACGTGGGAATCGGAGAGGTGGAATACAAGAAAAAGCGATCCGTCTTTCTCAGCCTCGATCCAGCCCAAACGACGGCGCCAATGGAAGGCATTTAAACCCAGGCTTAGCTCCGGAGCAGAGGCCCAACGTCCTTAATCGGTATAAACACAGTAAGCCCGCACCTTAGCAGGCTGCAAAGACAGGAGGCAGCGCCTGACTGCTTTTTGGTTACCTGATGCCTCTGTTTGCAATTTTCCCTCGAGAGGCTGTAAATAAGAACCCAGCGTTCTCCCGCTCTTTTGGAGTATTAGATTATCAGGAGGAAGGCAATAAATTCCTTGCCTTTATTAACTGCCTTTTTATAAATATCGAAGGCCGTGTTTGGTAAACCCAACCGGCCCTACTAAATTATGTTCCTTATTGAGCCTCTAATTGCCAAGGCGGTTTCAGTAAAAGTTTGGGCAACAGCACTGAATAAATAAGAAAGTTTATACAGGCTCTTGGAAAATGTAAACGCAGAATGTTGAATATGTTTAAGTTTTTAAAGAAAAAGAAAAGCTTATTTTTAAACAACTCATTTGCTGGATTTTGAAATGTGCCTTTTCAGTCCTTTCTTCCCGCTTATTTTCCACCCCCCCCCCCAAGGTAACTCAAGAGATTTGAAACGGAATATAGTTCGTTTAAAAGGGAGGGGGGAAGTGGAAGCGAGATACTTCTCACCCTTTGCATACCTCAGTTGGGAATCTCCAGGCCTCGGGATCCCGAAATGGACAAGTGACAGTCGCTTCAAGTATGCATATAAAACACTATCGTATTATAAACGTATACAGTGTATATAAATAATATACACAAAAAGCAGACCTGGTGAAAGAGCGATTAGGACTGATCTCTCCGTAATTGTATGAGCTTTGATTGATACAGCCTCAACAACAGGCAACACAGACTTGCAAAATCAATCGCGGGTTTCGAACTTGATGCTTTGTATCAGAATCTCATCCTCCTCAGTCAGCCGAGTTGACTGGAAAGGAAAAGGTTTGATCGTTGCCTTTCATATCCCGGGTCAATGGCTGCATTTTCACCATTCCGGCAAAGCCATAGACAGCCGTAGACATTGGACAGAGCAGTTTAGCAAAACACGGGACCAGGGTCTGTTTTGTTTAACGGAGTGAGATTCCAGGGAAAGGGGGAAAAAAGAAATGAAATCAAATCCGCAGAGAGCTTCGACTATTGTTTTGCTTGGAAAGACTCCACTCTTGTGAGCATATAAGTGTCGGTCGCAAATTGCAATGTGTGTGTGTGTGTGTGTTGTGTGTGTGTGTATATATATATATATTGTGTGTGTGTGTGTGTGTGTGTGTGTGGGGTGGGGGTGGGGGGAGAGATTTTCCAGAAAAACATACCGGCAGCATTTAAAACGAAAACGAAAAAAAAATCAATACAGGGAACTTTGGACGAATTTAAAAACTTTTAATCTCTTTGAAGCACTAAAACGAAGTCACGGTGGCGGGTCCTACAGTGGGGAGTTTCGGCCGCACAGAAGAAACCACGCAAAAAAAAAAAGGTAAAACAGATGCAATGGCTTAAGAAGAAATACAAAAAAAGAGTAAACGATTGTTGAGGTCCAAAAGTCTAAGTTTGGCCAAAAAAACCTTCAAGGATTGCATTACATCTTGTTTCCCCCCACTCCCCCGTGTTAAATCTGACAGCTTTCCGATTTCGGAATCCACCTAGAAAATCCTCCCTTCTACCCCCAACCCCACTAAAAGTGAGGTCCATTCTTTAGGAAGAGCGCGGGAGAGAAAAGCTTTTCGCCACCTGTCAAAAGGAATTTTCAAAAGCTTAGTAGTTTTAAGTCTTCTCTACCTATCTTATTCGGCGGGGACTCCGGCTGAGCCTAGCCCCACTTAATTCCGCGCAAGCAAGCAAGCAAGAGATACAGCAGCGCCGTCTCCCTTCCGAGTGTTGTGGTGTCTTACTGGAGAACAAGAGTTTGAGATACGCTGGAAGCTTTCGGAGTAACCGCAAAACCGCACATCATCCCCAGTATTTCCGGCCCAAATGCATTTGTACGCCGGCTGGGTCTGCATCGCAGGTTGGCGGGCAATCGCTAACAAAGGCTACGCTTTGAGCGGCCAAATGTGCTGCATCATAAATCCTAGTTTCCTCAGTTTTCTGTCTAGGGACGGTGGGAAAGGACGCCCTGAAAAAAATGTGGGGAGTTGGAGCTTCCAAGAGAGAGAACGAGAAAAGGGGACGCTTTATTGCAGCCTCTTGAGGACCTCACCCCGTTCTCTTCAATATTCTCGGTCCCGTTCCCCCACCTCTCTAAACATCGGCATCTCCAGCTCCCAAGGGTTTGTGAGGGCTGTCATTTTGATCAGAATTCGTACCCAAAGAAATCACCTCGCGTGGGGGAAGTGACGCCTGCCTTTCTCGAAGGGAGAAGGCTTTGCTCCGCTGCCCGAGGCTTCTTATCAACCACCTTGCAGAGGTCAACTCGCCGAAAAGTGCCTTTGGGCAGGGAAAGTGGTGTCTCAGGAACTCCCGCTTGCCACGCTTGAGCCCGGGGATTTCAGATGCTCCGTGCAGAGGGGCCAAGGTTGGACCAGCTCCGGCCTCTTCACCGCAGATTGTGAGTGAGGAAGGAAGAGACGCCTTTTCCGCCCCGAACTACGTGGGGCAGTTCGGCAGAAAAGGACCCTGGTCGCGCTAGCGCAGCTTGGAAGGTCCGGTTCCTTCTCGAGGGGAATTCACGAACAGAAGCGCCGCTTGGTTTCAGCCAAGGTTGCGCACGAGCCACTCGCTCTAGCTAGACGGCCCCGAACCTGGAGCGCTTCGAGCGCGCTCTTAACACGCCACCTCGGCTGCCGCTTCCTCGGCTTTGCCAAAGGGCATCATCGAGGTTGAAAGACCTGACCCGGAGGGGTTGGGGTAGTCACGTTTTTGGCAGCCCGAAATCTAATAAGGTGAGGCGAGGCGGGAACTTGTAGCGGGCAGGGGAAAGAATTTTGGTCCTGTAATCCAGTGCTTTTGGGCTGCTCCCACGGAGCAGATTTACTGCAGAGCAAGCGGGTGCTGGGCCATACTTGGCTATAGGTGGGGCTCACACAATACACTCACCTAGATTTAACTAGTTTTCAGGTTTTATACAACATACCGAATAGTAAACTAATGACCCCGGGCTGATTTGGCAGTATGAAGCCACTGTAGTGCATTCATCCACTACAGAATCACTTCTTGACGCAGGACTCAACGGGACTTTCAGTCTCTGCCTTGAAGATATTCCTTGCCACTGCTCCACGTTTGACCCAGAGGGCCTTACAATTCTACATTCTTGAGCCACTCTTTCATTAAGGGCCTGGGAGCTGTAGCCTAACAGGGCTGAAGAACCCTCGGTGGCCAGTTGAAGGAACTGGCAGGATGAAACCACCAAGCGATGGGGAATTTTTGTAGGTGTCTTAAGGAAACCAAAACCAAAAACCTGCCAGGACTGAAACAGAGCACCTTTGTCTGTTGAATTCCCATAGAAATATTGCTGGTTCCAGAAATATTCTTTCCAGAGACAAAGGAAATTGGAGAAGAGCACCTCTTTGGCTCTGGAACTGCACAACAAGTTTAATCAGAGCTAAAGACTCTTAAATGTGGTGGAAAAATGCATTTCCACATGTTTCTTTTTTTAAAAATATGACAGTATGTTGCAGGAACTCAGATGCATCAACTATTTTATAATCCAACATATTGTAGGAAATTGTTAATTCAAGAACGAGCTTAAACCTCATATATGGACTTTCTGTCTCTTTGGCTTTCCTTTTGCACTTACAATCTTTTCACTCACTGAACATCTCCCAGCTACACCATTCCTCAATTCAAGAAGAACTTTTCTTCTGGGTCATGTCTCATGAAACATAAGTAGGGGGCATAGGATTGGCCTCCAAGACTTAAAAAAAAATCAGCATTCCAAGGTCATTAGAATGCTTAACCATATTCACTTGGAAATTAGTTCATGGGTTTTCTATTGCATCTTCAAAACCTTCAAAGATAAAAATGTGTGTGAGAGTGAGCTTTACTACTGGTTTTATAGAGTTGTAGATCACGAGTATGGCGCCCACATACAGGCCCAAGTTGCTCAGGGCAGTTGGTCCCCGTGGGAGTGCCTGAACGAGATCAACGGGCTCGAACTTCTGGTGGTCCGCCTAGCCCTACTCCAGTTCCAAACATCAGTGGAAGGCCGCCACATGTTGGTCCAGACGGACAATGTGAATTATGTGAAAGACCTAGCAATTGTATTTGATAAACGTAGTAAATGTTAAGATTAGCCTCACTTCTTTTACTGTTTGGCTTATTGGACAAACACATTCTTCTCTTGTATTAATTTAATATATGTGAATCCACAATTAAATAATTAGCTTATTTATGTAGGTGGTTCCCATACCACCAAACAATACCACCAACCACCTCCAAAGTCACACTTCTGCCCTTTCTCCTGAAACTCCCAGGACCTGACATCCTTTATTGTTGGAAATGTATAGTTCTCTATGGTTGCTCGTCTGCAAATTTCATATAAATGGACCACAGTTTCATTTGGGTGGCCATTAAAATTTCATATTGTTTACTTGCAAACTACAACATAAGAATGATGGGGTGCTGCGTATCTTTACAAAATTCTCAAGTTGTTAAATGATTTTTTTAAAAAAGCTTGGTTTACAAAATACAGTGCATCTCAAAGAAACAAATCACAATTTGGATTTACATGCTTTGTGAACAAAGTCAGTATCTAAGCACCAGGTTTAACTGTACTATTCAGACACAGCCACCACTATTGCAATAGAAACCTATGGCTGTTTATGGAGATTCTCAATCATCCAGATCATGGTTGTCCCAAATATACTTTTTCCAAAAGGCAACTGGACTTTGTGTGCGTTTCCCCCCCTTTCCTTTGAAAACGTTTCTTTTCTCATCCAAGAAGCTTCTTCAGTTCTTTGAAAGGGAAAGGTTTATAAAGGAAAGAAGGAAAAAAACCCGAAGAAAGTCCAATAGCCTTTCTGGGAAAAAAGCATCTTTGGGGAAATCTGTGGGTGGATAATGCCAAACCACCTGAAGCTGGGCAGGAAGCATATGCTGATATTTCCATTTCAAAAGTGTCACACGGGAAATAACAAAATAAAGATATTGTTTTAAAACAATGTTATGTCTAGCGCCATTCCACCGCCAAAGTGTTGGTTGAGATTTTAGTTCTTTCAAAAAGACTAAGCAAATTTTCTAGCTTTGTCTTAACCGGGCCAGGGGATCAGATCTGGAATTTTGGGAGGCCTCTTCAAGCCAGGAATGAATGCAGAGGTGCCTCCCGCACACGTGTCAAGATCCCGCTGCCAGAGGACACACCCGCTCTTGGCAAACCGCGACTTGTTTATGCGCTTGCTTTGACGGCTAGCGATTTGGAGGCGAGGTACCCACGTTCTGACCTACAATTAAGGAAGCGATCTCCTCTAAGCGTATGCAGAGTGCCGACCAAAGTCTGCATCCTGCCGATCTTAAGAAAACGCCCTTCCCTCCAAGGCTCCGCGTGAGCATCACACATAGAACAGAATAGAATTCTTTTATTGGCCAAGTGTGATTGGACACACGAGGAATTTGTCTTTGGTGCCTACGCTCTCGGTGTACATAAAAGATACGTTCATCAAGAATCATAAGGTACAACACTTAATGATAGTCACAGGGAAACAGTCAATATAAATACATCCCCCCCCAAAAAAATAATAACCCCGGATTCTTACCGGCTGCTCGCGCTTCCTCTTGGCGTCGCGGGGCTCGGCCTTCTTGAGCTCGGCCTTGAAGCCCTCGGCGGCCGGCCCGTCCTTGGCGAGCACCTCCATGAGGTAAGCGATGTAGCTGGTAGCCAAGCGCAGCGTCTTGATCTTGGAGAGCTTGGTGTCGGCCGGCACGTTGGGGATGCACTCGCGCAGTTCGGCGAAGGCGCTGTTCAGGCTCTCGGTGCGACGCCGCTCCTTGCGCGGGGCTCCAGGCGCCGGCCCGGCTCTCCGGCGCCCAGCCAGACGCCCGCCCAGCTCCGAGGGGCTGCTGCCGTAGGACGAAGAGGGCGAAGCCGAAGAAGCCAGCCCGGCCGCAGCGCACACCAGCTCCGGAGGCGGCGGAGGAGGCGGCGGAGGCTGAGGCGGCGGGGACAGCTCGGCCGACGCTGCGCTCAACAGCCAGCCCTGCGCGAAGGGCCGGTCGGACGCTGCCGCCGCCGCCGCCGGGAAACATCTCGCCGGGGGCGGCGGTGGGGGCGGCCCGAAGAGAAATGGCTCGTGCAGCAAAGCGCTGTGCGGGTGATGGTGCGGGTGATGGTGGCCCTGGTAGCTCCCCACCACGTTCATGGCGAGTGCCTGGCGCTACGAAGCCATGAGCGGGCGAGCGGGCGCCTCCACGCAACAGTCCCCGACCGGGCTTGTCCGCTCCGCGCCGCTTCGCTCGCCGCCTCGGCCCTGCTCCCTTCCTTCCCCTCAGCTCGGCCTTTATACAGCGGCGGGCTTTTGATGTCACGCAGGGCGCGGGGGGGGGGGGGGGGGAGGCGAAGGGAGGGGAGGGAGGGAGGGATAGGCGCGCGCACGCACGCACGGGACGCACGCACGCACGCAAGCGTCCTGGCGGCGTCGAGGAGCTCACCCTTTCTGAAGCCGGACGCCCGGCCTGGCCTAGGCACGCCAATGAGCCGCTCTGGGCGGTCTTGTGCCGAAGCGCGGATCCCAGCTCCGAAGAAAAGAGCCCGGCGCTACAATCAGCCTTGCCGGCTTTGCTTGCCCTGCTGGGGTGAAATAGCCCCGAGAGGCTTCTCCGCCTCCTCTTTCTCCCCCCCCCCCCGCCCCAAGGAAGCGTCCCTGGGTTGGAGACCGAAAGGCGTTTGTCCCGAGCTGAAGCCTGACCTGAAGGACTCGGTCTCGCATCGGATCCCCCGTTATCGGGGCTCTTCGCGGTGGGACGGCCAGAAACCGGTCGCTCCCTGCCGCTCCTCGAAGGCTGCGTCGAGGGGCCAGAAACCGAGATACCTCGGCAGATCCCGGCCTCTGCTTCCCCGCTGGAAGGGCCGTCGACGACCCGAAAGCGGATCGGCAGGGCAGGCATCACCCGCGCCGCTTCCTTACCGAAGCGACTTTTCCTGGCGAGGCAGGCTGCGCCGTTTTGTTTTGTTTTGTTTTGGTAAGGAGACTTCTCAGCAGCCCCGTCTCCATCGAGTCGTCGGGTGATTCTCCCGGAGAACTAGGCTGTTGATCGCAAGCCTAAGAGGGATACTTCGAAATTGCCCCAGCAGTACCCGCTGCAACAAAATCATAATAATAAAAGACGAGAGAGGGGTGGTCTAACCCGCAGGGATTTAATACTATATGGTACTTCTTTTATTTTCTTGGACTCTCACTTATCCCCCAAATCAATCCACATCTACGGTCGCTGAAGATGGTTGTATTTCAGGACAATCTAATTTCACTAAGACCAAGGGGAGAGGGGGGATATTTCAAGTATCGCCAAATAGTCTATGTTGCAGATTTCTGTCTTCTTAAATTCTTTTGATCTTGTGTGGGAGAGCTTGCCACCAGATCTGAACAGTACTTTGGTCGAGGTAACTCCTCCAAGTTTTGCAGTAGAGGTTGAGGCTTTATCCTTATTGTTAATGGGGCTCTGTTGTCTTAGGCATTAGGTGAGGAAAATGCATTTCTTATTATTCCTAATCTGAGCCTGAAATTTTCCTCTTCCAGCCATTAGGAAGAAGGAGGAATTAAAATTTGGGCTGGAAGAAGTTTGTAAACCTGAGGAAAGGTGAAATCCATCCTGTTCACTCTGAAAAGGGAAAAGAGAAAATTAATGGCCATTGGTTAAGAGATTACTTTTATTGGTGCAATAGAAGGTTTAAATGTTAATGTGCAAGATTTCAGGGATCCAATAGAGATAATCTTTGTTACCCTGAAAACATTAGATTTGGGGTGCAGTTATCTGCCCACTTTCCTAAACGTGGAGGGGGAGAAAAAAAGCTCAACTGGACATTGAGTGGTTCTCCGAGGAACTGCCCTGATGAAGGGCAAGGGCAGACAACAAAGTAGGCAGTGAGGTCCAATAGTTATTAGAATATTTATGCTTCTGGTCTGTATAATTCCAGTGCCTTGTATGGAGTAGAGAATAAACACTGAAAACAAACCAACACTCACAAAGTAATTTTAGTGGAGCACTTTTAGTCAATTTTATTAGAAATAATCAATCAGGTTGCAAAATTGGTACACCATTCATACAACACACTTTTTTATAACTGAACAGAACAAATACCGAATACTGCCGGCATCTTCTCCTGTTCACAAAGTCATAACCAACTAGGAACAAATCTATAATACTGTACATAGCAGTCAGAAATAAATCTAATTACAATCAAAAGGGTTACTTCCTGTAATGCGGGTGCAGACATTACTACAGTAGGAAAATCCAGACTGGAACATACTTTAACGTATTTGTGGACATGTGAAATTTGGAAGATTCCCCGAGTCACTCTTTATTCTTGGCATTCTGGACTGAAATAACACTGGTTTATAACAGGTCCGAATTCATTTTCTATGGTAGGTAAGTGAAATTGTCTTGTGCAAGGCATTTCTGTGCCTCAGTGTCACTGTTTAGAATTCCCTGTGTATCAGTCATGCTGCTTCTCTCAGCACAGATGATGTTTTCTATTAAAAACAGAACTAGAAAATAGACCAGGAGAGAGAGAGAAAGAGAAGAAAATCAAGATTGAATAGGGGGAAAAAATGATCAAATGGACCAGTAATCAATTTGCTCACCCCACACCCACCTCTAACTTTCATTTGCCTGCAGCAAGTTTATTTTTTTAGCTGGTGGACCTTTGTTTTTGTTTTTCTCTGCTGGAGCACTAGCCAAGATTTCTCTTTTCTGGACCAGTTTCCAAGAGAGTGTAATGAATATGTCTGCATTGGAAGTGGCAAAGCCGTCTTCTCTAGCTGCAGAAGCCCACCAAATGCTTTGATTCATCATTCCTACTAGCTCCTTTAAGATTCGGAAGGTCGTAGAGATTGTGGAAAGCATAAGGCAGACTTCAACCCAATATTTCTGGAGGAAACTGCATGGCATTGTATTCTGCTTCTAGTGGTGCTTGGCCGCCATCTCTGTTAGTCCATTTACTGCCCTCCAGGAAAATTGAAGTGTGCGCTGGTTGAGGGTTATGGGGGCTGTAATCCAATGTATCTGGAGTGAATGCGATTGGAGGAGGACATTTCAATAGCATAGGCATTAGAAAAAGAGAGATCCAAATCTGCTGGTAGATCTCTGAATAGGCGATCCCAAGGGTGTCCTACCGCAGAATAGTTAACATTAACTGGAAAGAAAAAGAAAATTTACCTGGGGTAACCAGGTAGCCCTTTGCTTTGAGAGCTTAACAATTTTGTGGTGTAATTATTTATTCGTTGTTGTATAGCTTTCAACCTTCATCCTGAACAACCTCATTGTGTGATTTTGGATACAAATAGGCCAAATCCTATTTTGATCGATGGTCCTCTCCTCCCAGATTTGGAGGGAGGGGGAAATGCTGTCCCAAATCCCCTCGGATCTCCTGAAAGGTTAGTTCACCACCAGCGATTTAGAGCTTCTTCTACCTTTGGAATCTGACCAGTCCTGAGCTTTCAGCATTTGAGCAAAGGAACAGGAAAGAAGCAGCCGGATACAATTCGCAGGGCAATTTTTCCGAGCCAATCAATAGGGACATTTACCTTTTGAAGAGTAGTCAAGGGGACCAGCAAGCTCCTCCCCCGCTTTCAAAGCGTTTGCTCTCCCCCACCCCTTACCCCCACCCCCCCACCCGTTGCCCTGTTTCCAGCTCTCCATTAATAGGATACTATATACAGTTATATTCAAAATTCTGAGCCTGGGCGACACAATTCTGAGCCGAGCATTTCCATTTCGGGATGTTTTCCCTGTCTCCCTCATGTTTTCCTGTGTTTCTCTCCCCCCCCCCACCCCACCACGTGCCACAACTAGATCTCAGAAGACCTTGTTCCGAGAAAGGCGTCACGCGGTGAAATTCGTTTTCATGGTTCGGAGCGAAGGAACAGTAAGAGAAGCCGCGCGTCTTCGCCTCTGTCCTACCCAATGCTCCACTCTCGCCTCCCCCTACCCCACGCAGTGGCGGATTAAGGCTCACTGGTGTCCTAAGCACTGACAAATCTTGATGCCCCCCTCCTTTGTACATACTGTACAAAGCTTCGTTGTTGTTGTTTTTATTTCTCAACTTTGTTGATAATAATAAACCCTTTGGGCCTGGTGCCCTAAGCACTTGCTTAGTCTGCTTAATGGTTAATACACCACTGCCCACCCACCTCTGCACGTTCCTGTTTGGGAGGGGCATGTCGGGTCCCCCATTGCGAGATCACGAGAATCCTTGACTGCTGCTCCCAGAGTCCCTTTTTGCACCAGGGCTGTTTCTGCCAGTGGCCCTTTCGCCGTTGCTTGGCAGAGTGATCCGTAAGGAGGTGGGAGAGAGGAAAGATCGCCTTGAGCAGTCCTGGGCTCAAAAAGTCTACCGATCTCGTGCCCAACTCTGTAAAGGTTGCTGGAATGCCGTCCGGACAGTGTCGGGAAACCCCCGTAGTCTGTATTTCCTCTGCCAAATGTGATTCAGAGAGGAAAGTGCCGCCGGCCTAACCTTAGATGCCATTACAGCATCTGTATTCCAAAACCCACCCCCACATCCCAAACTCGTGCGCTGTCGCTGTACCTTGTGGCCGTGAGTTCCACAAGGGTGAATTCCTATGCTCTAGCTATGGTGATAAGACGATAAAAGCTTTGTTGGATTCTCCATCCTCGCCCATTTTCGACGCCAAGATTCAACACGCCGAGCCCCTGAGAAGTCGTGGAAAACCAGAGCGCCTCTGGATGTGGCCTAGCGGCCGTTTTCCGGAGGAACATCCTACTGGGCAAGATCGGGCCTATTCCTCTTTAGGATATTTGATTCGTCTTCCTCTTACCGGTATGCCTACTACCCCTTCTCTCCAGCCTCGTCTTCTTCCTCGGGGCTCTCAAGGACTCGTCCTCCTTCGCCAACCTATTATTTTTCCCCCGTGGTCCAGGGACTGATGGGGGCCCTCCTGGCCAGGGAGAGACGGACAGAGTAGAAGATGGGGGACAGCCGGCGATACCTTGGAGGTGGTGGGGTGGGGGGTACGGTAGCGGCGAGCCTGGAGCCGGGAGGCTGGGACGAGTCGTCCCTCCGTGGGAGTGTGGATGGAGGCGACGCGGAGCTGCATTTCAGTCCCGGTCCCGGTCCCGTCTGGCCCACGCGAGCTCCGCAAAGCGACGACCAGAGCTGAGCAGCGGGAGAGGTCCGGAGCTCAGCCGTCTTCCAAGCAGCGGTGGCGCCGGCTTTGTAGCTCAGGACTCCGTGAGTTCTCGGCTAGCCACTGGAAACCTCGCCCGGGCTTATGTCAAGGGCGCGCCACTTCGGGGGTTGTGTAGCTCCGCGAACCGTGCGTTAAAAAGATGGCAAATGTCAAGAGCTAAGCAACCGGGCACGGGTGCGCAATCAGAAGGAGCCAAGAAATGAGTCTCGGAGGCAATATCAATCCATTTCCTGTCCTCCCTTCCCCGCAGCCGAATTATTTTTCATTCTAGAAGTCTAATTAAGACTTCGGCAACAGTCGTGTTATTGTGACTGCCGGGGTTTTTTAAATGGGATTCTGGCCCACTTGCGATCCTAACGCAAAAAATAAAAAATAAAAAATAAAAATCCCCCGCCGGGATTCCACGAACGCCTCCCCTACCGCAGATACATTTGCTGCAAAACGAAATCATCGCCTTAGTTTCTTACAACAAAACTAACAAGGGAGCGATCCGCAAGCCTGTTCGTTTCTAAGGCTAAGGTTTTCAAAATAAATGAATGAATGAATGAATGAATGAATGAATAAATAGGGTGAGCTTTCCCCAAGGGCAAGGCGTCTGTTTACTCTGAAATAACTCCAATTGTAGTGCTCGCTCCGATTCACATTCCCTCTCTCGCATGAAACTTTCCTGGAACGTTCCTACCCGTAATATGGTGGCATATAACGGGAGTAGATCATCTCGGTCTTTGGAAAAGGCTACTGAACAAAACCGCGCAGCTGACTAAACCTGCGAGGACCTCAAGCCATAAAACAAATCCGATTGAACCTGTAGAAACGTTCTGCAAAAATGTGGGCTTTGTGCTGCATTTTGCTGAAGGTGTGGGGTACTAATGCATCCCCCACCCCCACCCACCCAGTGGAGCACTTGAAAGGGAATTATTGTGGGCAAATAGACAAATATATGGAATTTAGAAGATGAGGAAAACAGATATGCACCGCACCTGCTGTTTTCCCTCTGCAATCTTTCACCTTCATCTCTAATTCCCTTCCTTTGACTGCTTGGTTGGTTGATCGGCCTGCGATCGGGCGAGTCAGAACACACCGAATCACCCAAAAGGCGGTACTTTCTAAGGTTTATTGGTCGCGGAGAGGTTTGCTTTGGAGTAAACCGGCTCCAGGTTGCGTGAGCTCTTTACCTCTTTTTCTTTTTTTAAAAATTTGATTTATATGCCGCCCTTCTCCGGAGACTCAGGGCGGCTTACAAAGCGTTAAGCAATAGCCTTCATACTTTTGTATATTTATACAAAGTCAGCTTATTGCCCCCACAATCTGGGTCCTCATTTCTCCCGGAATTTGAAACTTTCAGCTTCTCTGCATTTTAAGCTTGGCCAACAACTTTCATCTATCTCATGCTATACTAAGTCGGTCAATGAAGACATTTCTGATTCCTTCCCCCCCGCCCCACCCCCCCTCACCTGGCACCATCGCGCCTTATCATCCGTCAAGGTCCTGGGCATTTTGCTGCGTTCTGGATCCAGCCTGGTATTCACTATGGGCGCGTTGGTCTTGCTAGGTGCCCCTTTTTGAAATCGTTCATCCTTTGGTAGTTTTAAAATCGTCAGCCGGTGGTTTTTAAACCCAGCTTTCTTTAAAGCTTCATACAGAGGCTCTTTGCTATCAATCCTTCTGTTATTTTTTTTCCTTCCAAAATTGGCCATAAAGTTGTTTGAAATTTCTTCAAAATTAAATTTGGAATCTGCCAAGAGAATTCCACAAGTCAAATTTTATTTCTAGCTAGTATGGAATCTGTAAAAAATTCCATCTAATTTTCTCCCAAAAGGCATTCTTTACTGGAATCAACCTAGATCAAAACACCTAGGGCTAAATAATTTATTATTCGCTGTCACTTGAAAGCATTATTTTCATTTCCACATATTTTTAAAAAAATTGTTACTGAATTAAGAAAAAAACTTGTTACTGCAACCTCCTGTAATTAATATTTACATTCTGGCTGGATTTCTTTCTTCAAACTTCTGTGCAAGATCATAAATGGTTGTCAGATTGTCCCTTAACAATATACAAAATTAATTAGATTATCCTATAAATTCATACCAAGTTAAAATTACTTTGTATTGGTGCACATGACTTATGTGGAAATATTTCCTCATTAGCAGAGTAATTGTTTGCACATTTTCTTAGGAGTTAGCTTCACACTTGTATGCCTTAATGGATAGCTATTGTTGTTTTGCTAATAAATGTCACTGAATTATATAGGACCCAATATGCGATTAAGATGTGGTTATAAGATGTATAGGGTTTAGATGTGAATTTCCATTTTACCTGGATTGAACTCTGTGGTCATAACTGCTTTTACTGTTTCTTGTTTCTTATTTTCTCAGAAGTTGTCAGGGTTATTCAGATTAATAGAATTGACACTCAAATTATGCTCTTTTGACCAAAACCTGGGTTGTATTTTACCAAACAGTTGCAATCACTCAAAGCTGAACTCCACAGACAAATGGGGTTTCTCTTAACAGTTTTATGATTGTCTGCAAAAACTCCTAAACACGCATATATTTCCCCTATTCACAGAAAGGACCACTGCAATTTTCATAGTAATTGAGAATCTAAATAATTGATTTTAACTTGAGTGTCTGTAAGGATAATTTAAAAGGGGGGTTGTTATTTCAACAATTAAGGAATGTGCACATCTCTCTGTGTAGAGTCACATATAAAGAGATATGCGGAGAAATACATTTTCTTTTGCTACTATGTCACAAATACGTAAACAGCCACACACATACACACACTTAATTGCATTCTTTTCTTAGAAATCCATACAGCTGCTGTTGATGACTTGACTTTGGTTTGAGAAGGGGCTGTTTGCATATGTGGGCACACAAAAGGGCATTTTCTTGGTGTGGATCTGTGGGTCCCATGGGGCTGCAAAAGCAGCATGATCTGGAAAAGGGCCAAACTGGATTTTGACTGTCTCCAAACAGTCCCGCCTGGCTTTCTTTTCTTCAAACATTCAATTTCTTGATGTTTGAGACAGGGGGAAAAAAAGCCCCAAAGGAAAAATGCCAATAACATTCCCGGAGAGTCTTTATTAAATCAGTGCTAGGTATGCTAACCATTAAATTGGTTTTTTTTAAAAAAAAATCATACTGTAGTTTAGGGTAGAAATGCTTTAAGATTGTTTCCTGGTGTTTTAAATGAATTCACCCAACTACACAAATCATTAATGCCTGCTTGCTTTGGAAGGGGACACATTTTATGTGACTTTATTTCAATTGCAGCTCTGGTCTCTGGTGGACAGAAAGCTCTGTCTCCTTCTTTGTTAAGAAATCTGCCTCCACAGCTGATCAGGAACAACTGTCTCAGTTTTCTCCTCTCCAAGGTCATTAAGATTTCTAGCTCTCCCCATCTTTGTTGCCCACCTACTGGCCCTTTAAAAGAGGCCAATATGTATGTATGTATGTATGTATGTATGTATGTATGTATGTATGTATTACAATTTGCATTATAGGACTTTCCTCTATTTCATTCCACTCCACCATACTATCCTCTGAAATGAATGATGTGGACACACTTGTTCTTTATTCCCAGCCTATTCACCAGAACCCGAAAACCACCAGGCCAAAGAGAGTTCTCCCTTCTTCCTCCTAACAAGTATAATAAACATGTAGTTCAGCTCCATGCTCAGTAGCGGATCTTCAAGCTAGGTTTTCATTGCTAGTATCTGCAGAGAGGCTGCTCTGTCTCTGCTTAAATTCTTCAGGTACATCAGGAAGGCAGTTCTATTTATCAAACAACTAAATACTTTTTGGATGATTTTGTGATGTTCCTGATCCTGGAGGTTTCTCTACGTATTTAGCGTCTACAATGAAAAAATTGTAGATCACATGTTATCAGTTGCTGCGACACATTTGAATTTATTTTGGAGTTCTTGGTTACTAACATAGATAGGCATCATAAAAGAGGGAGCCTCCAGAAGGGGATCTTCTTGTCCAAAATGTAACTTTTCTCTGAAGGTAACTTCCTCTCCAAATGACTTTCCACAATTTAATTTTAATTTGGTTTTAGGGAGCACAGTACACAGTACACTACCAGATAGCTAGGAAGCCCCTGTAGTTCTTTTGGATTTACACTATCGGACAAACTTAAATGAAGCTGAGAGGATCCCTCACCTAAAGAGCCTGAGAATTAGAAAATGAGGGATAACCTATTATTTTTTAAAAATCACTAGAGTATCCATATTTCCATCCTGAGCATCAACATCACTTTTTTCCAGCTGTAGGGAGATTATGTTAATCCGTTACAAGTCGGGTGGCCTAACAAAGATTGCCTACTTTGGTATCAACTGGATAAACATTGTACAGGATCACTTAGAGCTTGAGAGAGTAGCTTTTATTGAAATCATGATGTGGGGGGGGGGAGCACTGATTTCAAGGCAAGAGATTACTTCCAAGCACCCTGCTTTGGACTGCAGTTACACAGGAAGACACATTCCGAAGTGCGTATACATTACTTTAGATTGCATTTCTATTTTTATTGTTTTTAGAAATACTTATATTTTATGGTTTGCTTTTAATATCATGAGGCGCCCAGAGTCTCTTCAAAGCAAGATGGAGAGCAAACAAATGTAATAAATAAAATAAAAAAATGAAATAAAATAATATGGTGGTAGTGATGATGATGATGATGATGATGATGATAATAATAATAATAATAATGGTATTTGTGATGCAGTTTTGAATGTTCAGTTAACTGAGTTTCATGCTTAATGAATAAAGTACATAATAATAATAATTATCCTGCAATAACACCAGCAGAACTGCAAAAAAATGCACTACTCGGAACATCATATATTTTAAGAAGATACTTGGTTGATACCTAGGACGCTGGCAGCAACCCGTATTAACCGTTAGCGCCAGTCAATCGTATTTGTGACACATTTTTAAAATGCTCAGTTGACTGAGTTTCATATTTAATGAATAAAAAAGATAATAATTAATAATAATAATAATAATTTGAAGCTCTCAACAAAGAAAAAGCGCCCCTGGATGAAATGATTGCTGGGGGCCGCTTACTTCCCGATACAAGTGCAGAAAAGCAGCCTGTGGGGAGCGTCCCGGTGTCCTTTACCCAAGGAGTTTACAAGTCGAAAAGCACGTAATACGAATCCGATCCCGCGCCCGTTGATGCGACGCCCACGGATCGTTTCAATACCCAAGCGCAGCATTCCCGACTTCCAGAGATGCCCCGAGGGCGCCGATTTGCTAGAAACAAAGCCAGACCCTTCGATCAGACCCAGATTCTCCAATCAGCGTTTGCGGGAGGCGGTTCTCTGAGAAGCGGCTCCCTCTTGCGCCTGCGGAGAACGCCGCCGGCCAAAAGAACTGGAGGGTGGGGGGTGGGGGGGAAGGAGGAGGAGGGAGCTCGTACCTTCCAGCCTTACCTCTCCTCGGCCACCTCCGACTTCTGGGGAAGTTTCTCCGGGCTCGGTTTGTTGCACAAATGGTCAGCCGCTGCCTCGAAAAGCCGTCGGGTTCCTTTATCTAATCGCCTGGCTAGCTGCAGAGAGTCTGGCCCGAAGGAATCGCACTGATAAAGGATCGCGGTTTACGGCAGGGAGAAAAGGAAAGATTCCCTCGAGTGGGGAAAGGAGCCTGAATCGTGGGGGCGCTCTCTCGTAGTTCAACCGGGAAAACTCTTCCTTATATTTAAACCTCTATGGAGATTCACCGACACCCAGGTCATGGTTGTCCCAAAGGTGCTTTTTTGAGAGACAGCTGGACTTTCTGGGTTTTCATTGAAGACATTTCCCTTCTCATCCAAGAAGCTTCTTCAGCTCTGGCTGGATGGTGGGGAAGGGAAGGATTTATACTCTTTGTAGACAGAGCTGAAGAAGCTTCTTGGATGAGAAGCGAAACGCCTTCAAAGAAAACCCAGGAAGTCCAATTGCTTCTCTAAAAAGTACCTTTGGGCCTTCCTTATATTGTAGTTTGTTCCTTCCAGGCGAATCCTCTTGGGGGGGGGGGGGAGGTCTTCGGATGACAATTTGTCACTGCTATTTTCCATTTCCCCCTAGTTTTCACATCCTCCTGTCCGTTGACTGCTATTTTCTCCCTCTGGTTTGTTCAAGTTCAACTCAACCCTCATTTGGACAAAAGCCAAAATTGGAATTAGTTTAGTTTTGCTTGATCTGGTAGGATTGTAAGGTGAACTTGGTATCTTGGGGAAGGGTTTTTAAATCTATCAAATGATTAACCCATAAGAAGAGATCAAGGCAAAGGGGGAGGGAGTAGAATGTGAATGCAGAATGCAAAACTCAGATGCTTTTAATTATTATTTTTCTGCAAAGGAAAAATGGTAAGTAGCAGTTTATAGAATATTTTTCTAAAGTCTGCTTCTGGAAGCCTGCAATAACATGCTAGTGCACAAATAACAAGACTTATAATGGTTGAAGTGCTATTCATCTGGGATAATCTTTATAATAAATAAGGAGTTATTAAATGAATTAGGAAAAAAAATGTT
Organism: Ptyas mucosa; assembly: GCA_012654045.1. NCBI lineage: Eukaryota > Metazoa > Chordata > Lepidosauria > Squamata > Colubridae > Ptyas > Ptyas mucosa. Next base: position 29,607,825 of record WNWU01000012.1, read on the forward strand.
TCAGAATTGGGAAAGGAATGAGAAAGGGAAGCATATAAGCCCCATAGTTGTTTAATTTGTTTAGCAAGTATAAGAATGGCAGGATTGAAAGACAGGGCAGCTGGAATCAAGATCTATACATTAATAGTTTGAGATATACTGACAATACCATCTACTTAGCTGAAAGGAAGTATTCATTTAGTTATTTATTTGACTTATCTGTCTGCCCAGCCTATATTTGACTGCCCAATCATAACTCTGGATGGCTCAAACCAACAGCAATAAAAATGCAATAAATAACAACAACAACAATCAAAATCCAAAAACTAGTTCCTTGTACTCTAAAACAACACTCCCCAACAATCACAACTACTAGGCTCCATCCTAACCTTAAGTAAACTTAAAACTACATGCTGTATAATTAAAAATGGAAAGTAGAAATCTGGGTTTCCTAAATTAAGAATCCTTAAATTCTTAAATTAAAAGAGAGCTGAGGTTAGCCAGCACTGACATGAGATACTGAAATCACAGTTGGCAGCAAAGAAGTGAAAGTGCAGTTAGTTTTATTTAATCAAGTTCAAAAGTAGATAAAGATGGGCTAGGGGGAAGAAGTAGCCAGGAGATCAATCATTACCATCAGGAGAAAGTAATGTAACTTAGTCACGTGAAGGATAAGGACATTTGTAAGACTGTAAATATCAGAATTGCTGAAGCAATATGATTATGGATAACTGGAGCAATATGAAACTGAAAACGTATCACTGAAAAAGAGCATGAGAAAAGAAGACAGACATCTTCAGATAATAGATTTGGAGATCGTTACTAAGAACATCATGAAGAAGTTCAAGTACAACCAATCGATCATTCCTGGGCTAGATAAAAGCTGATCATTCTCTTAAGGCAATACTTCCAACAGGCAAAGACTCACATCTTTTGAACATGTCATCCAAGTGGAAAAAATAGCTATTCCTGGGAAGGCTGAGGGCAATAGAAAAATGGGGAAATAATATTTAAAGTGGAAGGTTGGGATCAGGAACATTCCTGGATTATCTTTGGAAGGCAGTGAATTGTCTCTACAAATAGGTTGGAAGGGACAGTATTTGTCAATGCAATCATTAGGTGCTCTGCCTGACAATGTCATCTATTTAATTACCTGTCATAGTCATTTCTGATGTCAAATTTGTATCCATTTACTCTTTGTCTCCATTTTCTTCTGTAAAATATATCACTAGCAGATGACTGCTAGATAATCAGGCAAATAAACACTGCCCTTTCTAGGCAAAATGCCTGGAGTTGCTTGAAAATTCAGAGAGCAGTAACAACTTAAAAAGGCCAATCACTCTAATATAAGGCAAATGTCTTTCCATGTATGTCTGCAATCATATGCACATTTATCTGAAAAATGTGGCTTATCTCTAAGGAATGTTATTTAGAAATAAAAGCCACAGACAAGGGATGCACTGAAACTGATTACTGCTTATCTTTTAATTGGATTCACTCTCAATGTAATCTTGTAGATATAACATCTGAGTTTTATATAAAGCAGTAAGGAATTATTTACACTAGTTTGGCACGCCCAGTAGAGCATATGCTATGAAATAGAATATTACATTATATAACATAAGGTAACATAAATTCTACACAGGCACCACACAGTAGATATTTCTCATTTTGCACACAGTGCTGCACAATCCTTTTTAGTTGATTTCACTTAAGCTCATGTTAAGGGATATATTGTCGCTACAGTATTAATATTGTACTGGATCTGTTTACGATGATTGTCCCTGGCAAATGCCACTGGTAACCAGAATCAGAATCAGAATAGAGTGGGAAGGGACTTTGGAGGCTTCCAGTCCAGCTCAAGCAGGAGATCCTGACCTATACAATTTCAGGCAAGTGACTGTCCAGTCTCTTCTTAAAAACTTCCAGTGATGAAGCACCCACAACGTCTAAAGGCAAGCTGTTCCACTGGTTAGTTAGAATAGAATAGAATTCTTTATTGGCCAAGTGTGATTGGACACACAAGGAAGTTGTCTTGGTGCCTATGCTCTCAGTGTACATAAAAGAAAAGACACATTCATCAAGAATCATAAGGTACAACACTTAATGATAGTCATAGAGAACAAATAAGCAATCAAATCATATTAGGAAACAGTCAATATAAATCGTAAGGATACAAGCAACAAAGTTACTGTCATAAGTGGAAGGAGATGGGTGGTGGGAACAATGAGAAGATTAATAGTAGTGCAGACTTAGTAAATAGTTTGACAGTGTTGAGGGAATTATTTGTTTAGCAGAGTGACACTGTTACGAAGTTTCTCCTTAATTCCAGTTTGCTTCCCTCCTTGATTAGTTTCCATCCATTGTTTCTTGTCCTGCCTTCTGGTGCTTTGGAAAATAAATTGACACCCCCCCCCCTCTCTGTGGCAGCCTCTCAAATACTGAAATACTGCTATCATGTACTCCTAGTCGTCCTTTTCTCTAGACTAGCCAAACACAAATACTGCAACCGTTCTTCATATGTTTTAGTCTCCAGGCTTTTAATCATTTTAGTTGCTCTTCTTTGCACTTTTCCAAAGTCTCAAAATCTTTTTTGTAATGTGGTGACCAAAACTGGACGTAGTATTCCACGTGTGGTCTTGCCAATATAGAATTTGTCCTTCGTTCTCACTTATGAAGACTTCTCCCTCCCACCCACCCCTACTCTTAAAAAAAAAAAGAACCTCGGTCTGTTACGCAGGCGGCGTAATACAGCGCCTATAATTTATTTAATGAAGTTTGGACGCTGAGCCGAAAAATCCATCTCCCAAACTCTTCGCTCAGCCAGAAACTTCCGCCAACCCGCTGGCCAACCAACACCCGCTTTTCCGACTGGAGCGAATGGCAAAGAGAGCGTTCGCGAACGCTTTACCGACCAATCAATTATTATTATTTTTTTATTGGTGCTGAGACGGTGGCCGCATCCCCGTCTCAACCAATCCCCGGCTCCAGCGCTGATCTCTGACTTCTGCTTCGACTCGACAGCGCCTCTAGAGGCTGGCAAGCCCGCGGCCGAACCGGTTTTCACCGGTGGTTGGTGGGTTAGGGTTTGTTTTTTTCCCCTCCTCTGCCGGAGGCTGCATTCTTGGCGGCGTCTCCTGCGCCGCTGCGGTCCAGCGAAACGTCAACCCTGGCACGTCCTGTGACCTTGACGCCACCGCCAATCCCCACTCCGGACACAGTTATCTAAATAGGGCCGTAAATCAGGCCGCTGTCGGATTGCGTGCCATAGCAGGGGCTCCATAAAACGGGGCTCTGCGCCCGAGCTGTTTACATTGCAGCCCCGTAAAATATTCCCCCTGTCTTTTGTATTAGCGTCTCACTGTAACATCCCGTAAATCACGGCTCGTCCGCATGAGGAATGGCTCAACCTCTTACATATTTTTAGAGGCATAAATAATGTCAATTGGTTTCCATTATCTGCTTGCGAAGGGAAGGGCTGGAAGAATCGGCCCCGTGGTGTGGAAAAGTTCTTGCTCGTAGGGGCCGCGCAAGCCGGAGAAGAAGCCTTGTCTCCCGATCCTATCCTGTCCTGTCCTGTCCTGTCCTGCCCTGTCCTGCCCTGGAGCCCTAGCCGTAGAAAATGGAGTTTATCTAGAAATGCGCCCTAGATGGTTCTGCTCCGGCATCCTGAATTTAGCGCCACGGTTACGCCGATCACTTGTCCTCTCGGGAATCTGTATTTCAGTAACAATGGTAAACCTGGAGTCCCTCTGAGAACGTGCCCAGTCGTCTCATCGCGGTGGAAAAGTTCGTTAGAATTAGGCAACGCGTCTCTCCTTCCTAGCCCGGGGTTTAAATCCAAACGTCGCTGCATTCGGAGGATTCACTGGTGGGAGAGTGAAGTTGCGATCCCATTTATTAAGGGAGAAAACTGGAGATAAATGAGTGTATAGACGTGGAAGAAATGGGCGGAAGAAGAAAGACAACTTCTGCATTTTCTGTTTTCCAAATTCAAATGCAAACCTTTATTGTCAAGAGTATAACACGTGTACAATGAGATTGGCTGAGCTTCCCTTCGTGCACCCTCCCCTCCAACCCAATACAACTCACAGTGAAAGACAGTAAAAGAAAAAAATCCCTAATTCCCTTCCTTGAAGCTCCAGCGTTAAATGGCTTTCTGGAGTTCTGAAAGAGTCTTGCCCTTCTCAACCTGTTCACGGCTGGGCACTTTCACTGCAGTCCTGAAGTCAGGCTTCTTCCAGCTGTATTACACACTCTTGACATATAAATTAAATATAAAGAGTTCCTCTGTTATCTAACAGGCTGAGGTTTACTCTTGGCTGCGGTAATTCTACTAAGCCCCTTCTTACAGTAATATATTAGGATAAATGTTCACTTCTGTTAAAGGGTGGATTCATTTTCAAAGCCCAAGCTCAGCTTTGGGATGGTGAGCAGTAATGGTATCAAGGGGAGAGTAGCTTTGAAGGCACATTGAGGAGCTTTTCCTTATATCTATTTATTTAGAACATTTTTAAGCCTGCCTTTTAGTTTGCCAGATTCCCTTAAGTAGGGAACAATTGCCAAGTTTCAAGTATTTATTTATTCGGTTTATCCAGTTTATAGGAATATACATTTGTTTAAAAACAGAGACAAAAATCAAACAAACAAAGCACGAGTCATAAAAAGTCTGTTTAACAAAGAAAGGCTTGTACTGGCTTGAAAAAAAAGGCTTTTGCTGGATCTGTTGCACAAAACTGATTGTTCAGCAACTTCTATACTCTTGGAGATACTTGTTCCTAAATTGCAATGGTTGGTACATGTGAGAAAAGTGTCGTTTCATCAAATAGACTAAAATTATTTTAAAGAATAATTATATATTTTTCTTATTTTAAAGAAACAAAGAATAAGGCTTTCTTGGAAAAATAGAAAAAAAAATTCCCAAGTTTTTTATTTTATTTTACAATATATCCATATCAATGCATGCACAGTGTGGCACCTGGCACTTCATACATTTTAGTACAAATAACAATAGTGCTATTAATCATATTTGTTACATTCCTCAAGTTTATGTAGTTCTAGTATTGATACACATATTTATGTTAAATTATAGACTTTCATTATTTCATTATTCAATGTTTCAATACATTATTCCAATGCCAATCACAATATTGTTTAAACATAAATAATAATACTATCATTCAATTTCTAATCTTCCCATTTATTACTTTTGTCTTATTGTATAAAAATGTGTACACTAATATTCCCCCTCTCTCTTATTTCTATCCCTGTTCTAACTTTTAACCATGCCACCATTATATTTAAAAACAAATCCTTTCTATCTGTCATCTCTTGCCCATTTTAAAGCTTTAATTGTTCATTTTTTAACTTGCCTCCCATATTCCTCTCTTGGATCTTTATCCCTATCAAAAATAGAAATTTTTTGATCAACTCTTGATCAAGTTAAATATTCCATATGTGCCTCTGTCTCAAGCAGCCCAGGTATTTTCATCTTAGATGACTTGCAAAAAAAGATTTCCAAGTGGCTATTAAAAGTTGGCTCTTCCTCTTCTATTTTGAAACTGATTTCATATGATTCTGATTACACTACAGAAAACTAGTGCACAAAATGTCAGGGGCTATAGACCAAGCACAACATGATTTATCCATACTTTATTCTGGAAGAAAGTTACTGAATTTAGGAATGTTAACGGGTCATGAGTAAGGAAGAAAATGGCAACCATGTTGTCATGCATCAATCATGTTTAGAAAAAAATGGCAACCAATCTGAGCATTTAATGTAATTTCGATAATAGATCATCTATGGAGCCTTACTTTTGGTACACTCTGTATATATATATAATCATTTAGGTTGCCATCCCCAAAATGCACCTTCCAAATGTGTTGAGCTTCTGATTGCCTTTAGACACCCCTGGCAATTGATTTAGAAGTACAAAGTCTCTGAGTTCAAATCCATCCTCAGCCATGGAAGCGCTCAGAGTCCTCTGCAATCTACCATCATCTTGGGATGATGTCATGAAGTAACATCCCCTTGTAAAGAACAACCTTGTGGGGAAATGTAGCTCATAATGAATCACAGTGTGTTATGTAGCTTTATGTGTCCAATAGTACTGCCCATGTGTCATTCACATCCCTTCATGAAATATGACCTAGAATCCATTAAATCCATCTTTGAAATAGGCAAAGAACCAATGCAAGACAGTTGCATTTTCACCAATCTCCAAAGCAGTAAGAAAAAAGAGTTTACACAAAAAGGAAGCAATTCTGAAGTCAGGTCAGGAATGTGAGGGGTGATGGCGTGGACAAAAAATAAGATGGTGACTGCAATTAAAATCCTGCCCTCTTTTTATATGCTTTTTTTTAATGTAAAAAAGTAACAGGGTTTTGATCACATGGTTGCAGCTACCATCTTGACTCCCCTAGCGGATTACCCTGTTCTGAGTGAGGATCCTGTGATCAATATTATTTTATCTCATCTACCTACTACTTTACATGGAGCAGAATTTCCCCAGGTTGTCTGCTGAATCCGAAGAGTTTTTTCTGGCATATTCATGTAGTTAAAGTATTTTAAAGGTAATGTTCAGACTTTGAGTTGGACTTGGAAACAAATTGGAAACTGGTGTAGATTCAAAGCACCTTCTTAAAAAAAAAGAAAACCAGCCCCTTTCCTATCAGCAGCACTTTGAATCAAGAGCTCTTGGAAGACAGTCCAGTTCATTAGATAACATGAAGGAGGCTGACTGACCTGAGTTTCTAGGATTCCTTCCCTTGAAAGATCATAAGCAGGTCTCCTATCTCTGAGCCAATACATGAAAAGAATACAAGCCAAACGATTCCTATCTTTCCATATGTTCTGACTGAAACCTTGCATCTCAAATTAGCTCCACTGGAGATTGGATAATGTGAACCCTCTTCATTCGTACAAGAATGGAGGGCAAATTGTGGTACATGTTGTTGAAATAGGATAAGCAATGAAACAGGAAAACTCTAAAGCAGAACTCTACAAGCTACATTTGAGCACTGTGGACTTTTTAAAAAAATCTGGAATTCCTGCAAAAAAAACTCCAAAGGAGAGGAAATGCTTCCTGCACTAGTTCAATCCTGTGTTATAGATATGGCCGCAGATTCTCATCCTTAATTTATATGGTTAATTAAGGAGGTCTTAATCTAAGTTGTTAGCCACCTTGGAATCTGATCTTTCTAAAGTTTCAGGAAGCTAAGAAACATTTTGCAATACAAATAGTCTTTGACTTGTGACCACAACTGAGTTTGCCGCATTTTCTGATTTTTCTTGCCACAGTTATTAAGTGAATCACATATTAAGTTCTTAAGTTAGTAACACAGCTGTTAAGTGAATGTGGCTTCTGTTAGATCAGGCGCAGGAAAGAAGACAAGACCAGCGGGGTCTGTTCAACAAGTTTTATTCAGCTCTTAACTAAGTCAGAACAGACGAACGGCTGTGCTGCCGGAGCCCTTTTTATAGCGCTCCGGCAGACCAGCCGTCCAATGACAGCGGTTTAACTTTCCCGCCCGGAGGATTAACCAATCCCCGGCCGGATGTCCTTATAAGGACATAACACTCCTCCCCCCCTAGATGAAACATGGTTCAGCTCGTGTCAATCAACAGACGTAGTCACGCAGGTAGGCGGGACGTCTGGAAGCCCTGCTCGACCTGCGCAGTTCATTCTGTTCTCCGTCGTCCGTCTGGAAGGTGGCTGCTCCGGTGTCCTCCGACCCTCGCCCCTGGGATGCCTGCCGCTGGGTCGTTGAAGGTGCCGGCCCTGTCCGTGCGCCTCCGGCCTTGCTGCTGGGCTGCGAAGTGGTCGTTGCAGGTACCGGCTCCGGTGTGCCGCCTCCCGACCCGCTGTTGGAATATATCTGCTGGTCCGGTTGGTCTCTTCCCTGTCCTGGGTGCCGATCGTCGTGGACCGGTAAGTCCCTTGGGTTTTTTATATTTTTTGCAAATTGTCCGTATCTTTTAGACTTGTGTTGGTCGACCCTGTCTGGGTGGTGCAGGTCGACCTGGTCGGGTCGTTGTTGCTTGGGACGGGGGTCAGCTGGGCGGAGGATTTCAGACGGGTGGTGTAGTTCTTGCATGCAGGGGTGTCGTAGGCCTCCCTCACCGGGTTGTTGTTGGCCCCCTCGGTTGGGCATGTCCCGGTCTACTGGCGTTCCCTGGAGTTCCCTGCCGTCGGGGTGGCGTTGGGTCGCCTTGCCAGGGAGGCGTGAGTTTTCGTTGCCGTGGAGTCCCCTGTCTACTCGGCAGTTGCAGTACGGTAGCTGGTCTGCTGGCTGGCCGGTCATGTTGGGGTGGTACGGCCCTTCCTCGACTGGGTGTTGCAGGGCTACCTCACAAGGGTGGTGTTGTCCTGCCCTGCCCGGGTGGCGTTGCCCTACCTCGACGGGGTGGTTTTGGCCTGCCCTGTAGGGGTGTTGTTGTCCTACCTCGTCGGGGTGGTTTCGGCCTGCCTTGTAGGGGTGTTGTTGTCCTACCTCGTCGGGGTGGTTTTGGCCTGCCTTGTAGGGATGTTGTTGTCCTACCTCGTCAGGGTGGTTTTCGCCATCCCCTTCCCACCGCTTCCGGAGTTGGTCGATGTGACGTCTACAGACCACTCCATCTTGCAGTTCGACAGTGTAGGACTTCGGGCCGGTTGAGCTCTCGATTCTCCCTTTAAGCCATTTCGGCAGGCCGTGGAAATTAAGCGCGAAAACCGGATCTCCTGCGGAGAAGGCTCGGAGGGGGCGGCTCGCGGTTGCGGTGACCTCGGAGTGGTACAGGGGGTGAAGTCGGTCCAGGGGTGACCTCAGCTTCCTGCCCATCAGCATTTCGGCCGGGCTCTTTCTAGTGGTGGCATGCGGCGTAATATGCTGAATCAAGAGGAAGTTGTCGATCTTCTCTTGCCAATCGCCCGGCCCCATCCTGGCGAGGGCCTCTTTAGTGAACCTCACCATCCTCTCAGCTTGTCCGTTGCCAGCCGGTCTGTAGGGGGCAGAGAGGGCATGGCGAATGCCCAAACTGGCCAGGAACTCCTCCATTGGTTTCGAGGTCAGCTGCGGGCCGTTGTCGGAAACAAGGATGTCCGGCAGCCCGTGGGTAGCGAATAGTCGCCGGAGGGCTCTAATAGTGACTTCAGTAGTGATGGATGCCAGGGGAATGACCTCAAGCCACTTGGAAAAGGCATCCACCACTATTAGCAGGAACTTCCCTTGCATCGGGCCCGCAAAGTCTATATGTATTCGCGCCCACGGGTTGCTTGGCGTTTCCCATTCCGCAACAGGCGTTTGCGGAGGGGCGGGGCGGACTTCTTGGCACGGATCACATCTGGAGACCCAGTTCTCAATGTCTTTGTCCAGTGATGGCCACCAGACGTAGCTCCGTGCCAGTCCCTTCATGCGCACGATGCCAGGGTGCCCCTTGTGCAAAGTCTCCAATGTCTTTAGGCGCAAAGCCTGGGGAACCACAACCCTGTCACCCCACAGTAGGCAGCCCTTCATGGTTGACAGTTCCTGCTGCCTCTTTGCAAACGGCTTGAAGTCGTCGGTCAACGGTCCCGCAGGCCAGCCGCGCAGCACCCAAGACATCACTTGCTTCAAAGTCCGGTCTTTCTGGGTTACTGCCGCGACGTCTGCGGATGTGACTGGGCAAGCCAGGTCGCCATCGATGTGATGCAGTCCCAGGGTGGGGGCTGGGTCCTCCACTAAGTCCTTTGACGGGCATCTGCTCAAGGCGTCAGCGTTGCAGATGTTACTGCCCGGCCTGTGGCAAAGTTCGTAAGAGTACCCGGCCAAAAAAATTGCCCAGCGTGTCATCCTGGGCGATGAATAGTTAGGTGTGGGCTTGCTTCCCGACAGAAGGCCTAACAGGGGCTTGTGGTCTGTGATGACCGTGAACCTCCGTCCGTATAGGTACTCGTGGAAGCGCTTGATGCCCGCAACGATGGCCAGGGCCTCTTTGTCCAATTGGCTGTAATTTCTCTCGGCGCTGGACAGCGTCTTCGAGAAGTAGGCGATGGGGGCTTCCTTCCCGTCCGGGAACTGATGGCTGAGGACTGCTCCGACGCCGTAGGGGGATGCGTCGCAAGTCAATAGCAGGGGGAGCGTCTCGTGGTATTGGATGAGGACACTCTCAGAAGAAAGTAGGTTCTTGACAGCTCTGAATGCTGCGTCCTCTTCCTTCCCCCACCTCCAGGAAACCGCCTTCCCCAGCAAGCGATGGAGCGGTTCAGCCACGGAGGCTTTCTGTTTCAGGAAAACACTGTAAAAATTCAGTAGTCCCAGAAACGCCTGAAGCTCCGTCTTGTTTTGGGGGGCTGGAGCTTCATGGATAGCCCTAACCTTAGATTTGGTGGGGTGAATGCCGTTCTTATCAATGAGATAACCCAGGAACTCGACTTCCTGGACCCCGATGATGCACTTGTCTCTCCTGACTCTCAAGCCCTTCTCCTTGAACCGCTGTAAAACCATGCGCAGTCGCTCAAGTAGTTGGGTTTTGGAGTGGCCGGAGATCAAGACATCATCGAAGTAAGGGACCGCCCCTGGAATGCCTTGAAGAAGGCGTTCCATAAATGATTGAAAAATACCTGGGGCTGCGCTGACCCCAAATTGGAGGCGCGTGCATTTAAATGCCCCTCTATGCGTGACAATGGTTTGTGCCTCCGCAGTTTTTTCATCCACTGGCAATTGCTGGTAAGCTTGGGCCAGGTCCAATTTTGCGAATATTGATCCGCTCCCAAGTGAGTGCAGCAGATGTTGCACCACTGGAACCGGATATGCGCTCTGCTGGAGGGCCTTATTTATGGAACACTTATAGTCGGCGCAGATGCGCACAGACCCATCATGCTTCATCGGGGTCACAATGGGGGTCTCCCATGCAGCATGATCGATCGGTTCCAGGACCCCCTGGGCGACAAGCTTATCTATCTGGGCGTCGACCTTGGGCCTCAGGGCGAACGGAACCCTGCGGGGCTTAAGCCTAATTGGGGTGACATTTTTGTCCAAATTGAAGGAAATGGGTCTCCCCACAAATTTCCCCAGCTTACCATCGAAGACTTCCTTGAACTCTTCGATGATGGCGTCGAGTTCGTCCCTACGAATTTGATGGATCCCGCTGATAGACAGCCCCAATGGCTCGAACCACTCCATCCCCAGCAGGCTCGGGCGGTTTCGCCCCACGACAGTGATGGGTAGGACGCCCTGGAAGTCGTGGTAGGTGACCCGGAGCGAAGTCCTCCCCAGGATTTCAACAGGGTTGCCGCCGAAATCGACAAGACGGGCCCGTAGGGGCTTGAGGTCTTTCCTCGAGATGCCCGGTTTCAGGCGCTTTAACTGGTGCCAGTCCATGATGGAGTAGTTCGATCCCGAATCAACCTCCATAGAGCAGGGTGTTCCCTCCACGATCACGGTGGCATGGAACTTTGCGGCCGCATCGTCAATGGTGTGGATGCCGGAGGACAGCTGCTCAGTTCTGACCGCCGCGTAGCCGCCGCCTCGTTGCTGAGACCTGGTAGAGGACCGTTTGGATGGTCTCTGGTTGTCTTGCCGTTTCTCGCCCCAGCCGGGGGGAAACGGACCCGGGGTAGGTGCTTCGGCCCTGCAGGCTTCAGCGATGTGCCCCCGCTTGTTGCAGCGTCGGCAGATGGCGTCTCTCCAACGGCACTTAGCTCTGGCATGGCTTCCTTTGCAGCTGCCGCAGGGCTCGATCCGGGCGCCATCTTGTGTGCGCTCGCGACGGTTTTGGCGGGAGACCTTGTGAACGGCCATTTCGTCGTCGGAGCAGGAGCTGGCAGACGACTCCTCAGACGAGCTCTTAGGTTGGCGGTGCAATTTGTGCACCCCTTTAGCCCTACTCATGGCGGCAGCCGCCTTTTCTGAGATTTCGGCTGCGATTGCCTCCTCAACGACGTCTTTCAACGCGATCTTCTTTCGGCTGAGGAACTTACGTTGCAGTCCCATGTCCCTCATGCCGAAGACAATGCGGTCTCTGATGGCGTTCTCAACGTTGTCAAACTCGCAGTTTGACGCGAGTTGCCGCAGAGCTGCCACAAAGTCCTTGATGGGCTCCCCTTCCAACTGATTCCTTTGCTGAAAGGTGAATCTGTTGGCAATGGGAGTTCCAGTGGGAGCGTAGTGCTCCTTCAGCACGTCTTGCAGATCGGCCCAAGACATCTCCTCGATGTTCCTTGGGGACACGAGGTCGATGGCCATCTCAAGCACCTCGGAGCCGCAATGCGCTAGGAACAGGGCTCGTTTCCGTTCATCGGAGAGGTCTTGATAGTTGTTTCCCCGCAGAAACTGGCGGAAACGAACCAGATAGGAGGTCCATTTCTCCACTCTGGGGTCGAATTTAGAGATCGGAGCCATCGCGGCTTGTGACGCCTCCATCTTCAGTGACTTCAGCTCAGTGAGAAAACTCTCGATGAGTGACTTAGCTCCGCGTGGCGGTTCTTTTCAAATCCTTCGTCGCCAGTGTTAGATCAGGCGCAGGAAAGAAGACAAGACCAGCGGGGTCTGTTCAACAAGTTTTATTCAGCTCTTAACTAAGTCAGAACAGACGAACGGCTGTGCTGCCGGAGCCCTTTTTATAGCGCTCCGGCAGACCAGCCGTCCAATGACAGCGGTTTAACTTTCCCGCCCGGAGGATTAACCAATCCCCGGCCGGATGTCCTTATAAGGACATAACAGCTTCCCCATTGACTTTGCTTGTCAGAAGGTTGCAAAAGCTGACCATATGACCCTGGGTCAGTGCAACCATCATAAAAATGAACCAGTTGCCAAGCATCTGAATTTTAATCACGTGACCATCGGGATGCTGCAAGGATCATGTGAAAAGGTTGTAAGTCACTTTTTTCAGTGCTGTTGTAACTTTAAATGGTCACTAAATGAAAAGTTGCAAATCAAAGACTACTTGTATATTAGGAGTTTAGAATATCAGTTAAGACATTTCACTTTCTCAGAGCCATTCCCACACTCACTTTTTCTGATCCAAGTCATATGTGCAATTATAGCATTTTCACTGTTTACATTGGTCAGATAGCCAGCTATTTGTCTGTCAAGAAAAGTAACCTATTTATGGCAAACCTGCCACTTGCACTCACTGAATAAATCACAGCATAGCAGAGCTTTATGGAAAAAGCTCATTTTATTTTCCATGTGCATCCATGTTCATTTATTACCTTCTAAGTTATTAGTCCTGTAAATGACACTGTGTTTACAGAATTTTTAATGTCATCAGAAAAAAAATCACAGATCAGCTTCCTTTCCAGTGTATATTTAACGTGGATGAATGTGCCTCTAGGAGAATTCAAACAAAAGAAAATAATGGTTTATTTGAAAAGTGGTAATTTACAATTCAGGCAAAGTCTATGTTTGTATTTACTGATCTTTGTAGTCCACAGTAGCTATTAATTTATTTGGGAAACTGTCGCCTCTAAAAATTGTGTGTTTTGATACAGCTTTTTACATTAATTTTCTTTTTGACGTCTCTGTGTTTGTATGTTTATATGTGCACACTTTAATTCAATTCGATTCTACATTAGTGTTGTAGGGCCCTGTAGATCGTCATGTATTATTTATTAGCAAATAATTCCATCTCATGTGCAAGATGATTTACAGTATAACTAAAAATAGCGACTGACATTTCTGCAATAACAATTAAGCAACTGGCACAATACATTAGCATGTAGAAATTCCAACAGCTGTCTTTGGAAATCCAGTGCAATTAGTGAGAAGTATTATTCAGATGGTGGCATGAATAAGGAGAGCCATAGTTTTTTTCTATCCTGCAAAAACTTCTTTTAAAACATAATCATTTTTTTTAAAAAAAGAAAAGTTGTAACGATACGGGGAGTGTCAGGTGCAGTTTCAAAAATAAAGCTTGCATTGGCTAGTTACTACTGGATCTTGGTCTGGGACTTGTGAAAAATACAGTATGATACACATTATAGTTATGATAATACAATTTAAGAAGTCATTACAAGATTAACATGATACTATAATTTTCATCCTTCCCCCCCGATTTGATAAAAGATTGGCTACCAAAATCCAGAGTATATTATTTTAGTTCCTGCCAAGGAAAAGCTACAACGAATATGTAAATGAAGACAAAATAGCTCAAAGAGGAAAATGGAAAACTCTTTCAGGGAATTCTGGGTATTTTGGCATCAGAAGGTCCCATCATTTGGCAATTTAGAATAATGGAGGTGAGGCAGATTCCAGACACTAGACAGACGCTATGATTGATAGTATTAAGCACCTCTGAAAAATCAAAGAAAACCAGAACTGTAGCACCACCCTGTTCCAGTTATGAACAACGTCCTAGTTTGAAATTTAATTGAAAGGATGTAAATAATCCATTTCCTCCAGGACCTTCTGGAACTGCGGCCTGATCACCTTTTCTGAAATCTTCTCTAACAAGGGAATGTTGTAAATTGGACTGTTGGGTCCAGCAATGAGTTCTTAAGATGAAGGCACATCACTGTCTTCTTCAAGGTTGGAAGAACCATCTCCTCCCCCTTCTCCTCAAAAAGATTTAGACCATTGCATGGGTATGTCACCTCTCAAACAGCTCACAAGCCAGGAAGAAGTTGCTGGATCTAATAAATAGGTCTCCCAGTTCACATTTCCAAGGACCCATTCCAAATCTTCTAGAATTATCAATTTATCCCAGCTAAGCCTGCAAGACTAAGTCTAGGGCATCTGGACTGCCCCAGTGTTTTATCCATCAGATACAATATTCCTCACAGCAATCTTGTAGATGACTTGGTGACTCATTATCTTTCCCCAGCAAGGAATGAGTCATTTTAAATAGGGCTTCTAGACAGCTATCTGTAGATGGATAACAGCAAAGAAATAACAAGAAACTTATTGCTCCAATATAATCCACAATACAGGCTCCCACTTGCGTTCAGTCAGATTCAGTTTCTGTCTATCTCTTTGTCTTGATATTTCTTCTAATATGAAAAAGCTTCTTGAAAAATCAAAGAGCACTCCAGGGTTAAAGCAGTGTGAGAAGCCACCTAGAAGCAATCCAATCCAAAGCCCTCATCACATACCCATTAACTGCTCATCGGATCTTTAGAGAAAATAACAACTTCTCTGTGGAAACCCTTTGGATTCAGTCGCCAGGAGTGGAACAATCTAACAGATCTTGTCCCTTTGCGGAAAAGTAAGAGAGCAATTCAATCATGGCAAACCCTACAAAAGATATACCCCCCACCGCCCAAATAATTAATACAAAATAACATGGCACATGTTATTAAATGTATATTTTTTAAATTTTGATTTCAGCATTTAAATAGTAGCATAAGCAGTTTCTGATTAAATGGAGAGGGAAATTTAAGTATTATTTTTTGTCTTCCTGTTATGATCTAGATTCTCATCCCAATTCTCTAATGCTAATGCCTCCTACTAAGGCAGCATTTAACATCCAGCTTACTGCAATTACTGTGAGTTCAATTCTCACCAGGCTCAAGGTTGACTCAGCCTTCCATCCTTTCTAAGGTGGGTAAAATGAGGACCCGGTTGTGGGGGCAGTAAGCTGACTTTGTATAAAATATACAAAAGTATGAAGGCTATTGCTTAACACATTGTAAGCTGCCCTGAGTCTCTATTCCCGCCCCACTCCAGGGGAAGGATACTGCAAAATCCCCATTCCCTCCCAATCAGCTGGGACACAGGAGGCAGAGAATAGATGGGGGTGGGGCCAGTCAGAGGTGGTATTTACCGATTCTCCGAACTACTCAAAATTTCCTCTACCTGTTCTCCAGAACTGGTCAGAACCTGCTGAATACCATCTCTGAGTGGTAGGCACCAGATTTTGGTGATTCTCCTTTTTTTTATGGATGGTTCCAGTTGGTGTTGGCAGTGGGGAAAAAATTTTGCTCAAAGCTCTTAACTTGTGGGGAATTTGGAGCTTGACTGTCTTAGCCCTTCTCTTTAACCAGTAGGAGAGGCCATCCATCAATTCAGAATCAGATATCATGAATATGCTGGTGAAACCAAACTGTACTTCTTGGCTCTAGACTGTTGAATTGATGCTGTTGAAATCTTGATTGAGACTCTGGAGGCTATGAGGGTCTTAGCTGAAAAGAATAGACTTGGAGTCAACTTTAGCAAGATGGAATGACTATTAATATTGGCAGGCCCTGATCCTGAAAACTTTCCATCTTCCTGAACTCAAGCTCCTGCTTAGAAAATGGGTGCAGTTGTAGCTAGAAGGATCTTGCACAATTTCATCTGGTTTACCATCTGGATCTGTTCCTGCATTGAGAGGCTCTTAGGTGCTCAGTCATTTCAAAGTCACCTTTCATATGGACTGCAGCAATGTGCTATATACAGGAGTGTCTTTGAAAACCACCCCAAAAACTGCAGTGATTGGCATACCATCATATGGCCACGTTAATGCTACTTTTCTATGAGCTGCACTGGTTACCAATTTTTTTTTAAATAAAAATATTTATTTAAAACTTTTATGAGATAAAATAAATGACCACATTAAGAAAAAAAAAGTGAGAAAAGAAATAGTGAGAGGAAAATAATATCTCAGTAAATAAACGAAGAATCTACAATTGTCTCAAAATTTAAAATCCATTATTTCATTGGCTAAATAATTAATTGCATCTACGGTATGTAACCAGGCTCATTATATCATCTTGAGAAAAATTGTAAATCACTGCAGAACTCTAAACATTAACTTTTACAGGTATGTTGATTTCACCAAAGAGAAAAAGATAAAAGAAAAATAAAAGATTAAAACAATCAGTAAAAAACAATATTAAGTTCTAAATTCTCTCCCATTATTTCCAGCTGGTGATTATATCAAATTATATATAATCTTTACATCAGCTATTGCAACTTTAGAAGACTTTATGGGGTTGTGCAACCCTTTAAATTTAAATGTTGTTACTGATACAATTGAATAATAATAAACTGAAAGTCACCACCAGAGCTCATGAATCATAGGTCAAACATAGTTGGGGGATAGTATTCTCTTAAGAATGAATCAAATATATTTATGTGTTGTTGACATCAAATTGATATTATCAATGGTAATACTTTTAGCCCCAAAGGAATAATCTGTTTTCCTCAAATAAATATCTTTTTAGTTGGAAAGACCATCTTAGGCTCTGCTGTCTCCCCTTGGCCTTTAGCATGACACAATCACACACACACACACACACACACACACACAGCCGGCCCCATAACCAGTCTTTCCTCTTGACTCTTTCATATGGTCCTCATCTGTTCCCAGCCTTAAGTCATTACTAAATTTAAAGGTGTATTTCCCCCTTACATTGACCCTATTGCTTCTTAGCTTCAAAGTGTATGTAATGCTTTGCCATTTACCATCTTGGGAACGAGGCCCTTGATGAGATCACTGATGAGAGAGGTGGAATGGGGGGGGGGGGAAATATGGGCAAGCCTCTTCTTTCCTGATTACTTGCTAGCCTCCAGATTTGTTTCTGACTTTGCTTTCTCCACTTCCATTTTCTTTCCTGAGTTTCTTTCATATCCCTTAATTCCCTCCCACACTATTAAAACCAATAACTTTCCAGTCTTTCAATAAAGAAGACTGCTGTGATTTCATTTGGGAAACAGAGGGGTGTTTTCACATTACTCCTTTTTCATTTTATATATATACACACATACACATACACACGCGCATGCACGCACACACACACACACACACACACATCAGAGGTGGGTTTCAGCAGGTTTTGACCAGTTCTGGAGAACCAGTAGCGGAACTTTTGAGTAGTTCGGAGAACCGGTAGTAAAAATTCTGACTGGCCCCACCCCATCTATCTTCTGCCTCCCAAATTCCAGCTGATCGGGAGGAAATGGGGATTTTGCAGTAACCTTCCCCTGGATTGGGGAGGGAATGGAGATTTTACAGTATCCTTCCCCTGCCACGCCTACCAAGCCACGCGCACCAACCCATGCCACACCCACCAAGCCACACCCACAGAACCGGTAGTAAAAATTTTTGAAACCCACCACTGACACATATGCTAAAGGGCAGTGGTGGGATTCAGCCAATTCGCACCACTTCAGGAGAACCGGTTGTTAACTTTCTGAGCAGTTTGGCAAACTGGTTGTTGGAAGAAATCATTAGGGCAGAGAACCAGTTGTTAAATTACTTGAATCCCACCACTGCTAAAAGATATCTTCAAAGGCAGCCACCCTACTTCTCCACATTGCAATATCTAGAAATTAATGAGGGATGGTGACCCAGGCTTTTGTAGCCTCTTTTCCAACTTCCCTGTATGTTTCCTGGGAGTAAAAGACACAGTAGCCCTGCCATACTCCAGTCTTTCAAACACTTTACAATTTCTGTAAGGGTCTGCAAATCCATAAAACAAGGGAGAGGCACCCTTTAGTGTTTGTTCCACAATTGTGGAGCTTCTTCCAGTCACAAACTATCAAGGAGAAAATATATTTTGCAGCTAAGCATGCAGAGAAGTCAGGCTGCGAGGGAACTTGTTTCTTGTTTATTTTAAGTACATGGTTGTGATTTTCTGTAGTTTGTGGATGTTAAAATTGTTAATTTTACATATACTACAGAATATAGGCTCCAGGAACTTAGTCTCTGCTGGCAGAATGCTTCTATCCTGGAGCACTGGGATAATTTTTTAAATTAGAAATGGCTTTATTAGAAGCCATCCAAGGACTTCATTCACAGGGAACAGTCTTTGTGTTCTCCTCCCACCCCACCAGCTGTGGAAACTGTGGACATCACAGAAAATTGTAATACTTGAATGATTTCTCCAGCTTTCAGCCTGGGCAAAATGTCTCTCTTATTCCTTATAAGAAAAAAGGGGGTGAGAGGAAGGGAGTGAGTTTGGTTCCTGTGGAATCTCATGCTGAGAAGGTGCTGGTTGTGGGTTGGACTCCCCCCTCCTTTTTCTTTTTTTCTTTTTTTAAAGTCCAAGCTGAAAGAAAAATCATTTGAAAAGATGACAGGCTTGATTTACACTGTCATTAACCAGAACTGAAACCCTACACAGGCGGCGTCTCCTGTGTAAACCACATTACCCACACGCTTAGCAGCTGATGTTTCTCTGATTCTGGCAGATAAAGGCCATGGTGGATCTGTTTCTTGGGGTAGGTCTTTGTTTTCTTCCTGTAGGTTTTAAAGTTCGCTATCGTGAGCTCCAAGGTTATTATCAGTCTTACAGAACGTGAGCTATGAATCGAATCAGTCCTTGAATTACGTATGTATTTTGTACAGCATGATCAAATTTATTTTACAGTCGGAAAAGGCTGCAGTTAAAAAGTATCCACATTCAATGTTTGGAAGAAATTGAACTGAAATAAATGTATCACACACATATACTAGGAACTTCTGAGAGATTTTGGACAGTTATTGACAGGATGTGTATGGTTGCCTTGATGGTACTGGTCCCATCCAATATGGAGTCTCATATCTATGTGTGCTTCTTTAGTACCTTATCATTAAAAAACTGAGAATCATTCCTCTGTTGGGATAATATTTCAAGACATGCCTTCTTCCTATGTGGTAGTTCTTTTGCTCATGTGCTCGTCCATTGTATCTTACTTCTCCATTGTTCCTATCTTCCAATGTTGGATCAATGCTATGTTGAATCAGTCAAATGCACAAATATATTTAGAGAGAGGATTGCTAATAACATTTTTTTGGGGCTTATTATGGAGAAGATGGATCATCACTTTCGGTGGGGGAAGACTTGTGAGGGGACAACAACAACAATAATTGGCTGGCCTTAACGTAGCTTTACAAGCATCACAAAAACAATGAGGAACATACAAAAATATATTTAATTGTACATAATATTGCATTTACGCATCTAGGGCAGAGGTCTGCAACCTTAAACACTCAAAGAGCCATTTGGACCCGTTTCCCACAGGAAAGAAAACACTGGGAGCCACAAAATCCTTCCTGTGCCTGACTATTTCTTGAGTGGCCAGAAAACTAGCATATGTAGTTGAATTAAACATTCTGTTTTCTTCTGAAACTTTTCTTTTCTTGGATTTATCCATGGTTGGTCTACTGGGGGTTGAAAAGCTCAATAAATTGTGTGCCGGCGGATGTCACACATTGGCGGTTGTGACACATATTTTGAACGACAGGGAGATGTAGCAGAGGGGTGAAAGAGCCACATGCAGCTCCAGAGCTGTAGATTGCTGACCCCTGGTCTAGGGTAACAATCTATATGTGTTGCAGATCATTACTCTTGTATGACTAGATGAGGGGTGAAATCCAGCAGGTTCTGACAGGTTCTGGAGAACCAGTAGCGGAAATTTTGAGTAGTTCGGAGAACTGGCCCCAGAGTGGGGAGGGAATGGAGATTTTGCAGTATCCTTCCCCTGGAGTGGGGAGGGAATGGAGATTTTGCAGTATCCTTCCCCTGGAGTGGGGTGGGAATGGAGAATTTACAATATCCTTCCCCGGTCACACCCACCAAGCCACACCAGACCCACCAAGCCACGCCCACAGAATCGGTAGTAAAAAAAATTAGATTTCCCCACTGGACTAGACAGAAGAGAAATACAAATGTTAATGTGGGGGTTGATCTTAACAGAACTTTTTATTCATACTTTTACACATACATTTTCTGATTTTATGAAGTGTGCATGGGTGCTATATAGATTGCTCTTTGTAGCATATAAAAATGCAGATTGCAGACTAAATTGCAGGTTACAATAGAAACTTAACTTAACTAGGGGGCAGCAATAGCCAACCTTGGCTGATTCTGGAAAGCAAAATATTGTAGTGTTTGGATATACAGGTAGTCCTGGACTTACGACCACAATTGAGCCCAGAATTTCTGTGGTTAAGTGAGACATTTGTTAAGTGAGTTTTGCCCCATTTGACAACCTTTCTTGCTACAGTTGTTAAGTGAATCACTTCAGTTGATTAGTTAGTAACCTGGTTGTTAAGTGAATCTGGTTTCCCCCTTGACTTTGCTTATCAGAAGGTCACAAAAAGCGATCACATAACCTTGGGACACAACAACAGTCATAAATATGAGCATATATGAGTCAGATTGCCAACCATCTGAATTTTGATCACATGACCATAGGGATGCTGCAAAGGTCGTAACTGTGAAAAATGGTCATAAGCAAGGGTGGGTTGCTACTGGTTTGCTCCGGTTCAGACGAACTGGTAGCAGCGGCGGTGGCGGGAAGCTCCGCCCTTCCGCCCAGACATCATAAAAAATGCTCTGTGCATGCACAGAACCTTTTGTGCATGCACAGAAGCACAGCACGCTCGCAATAGCGAACGGGTAGCGCTGGGATTTGAATCCCACTATTGGTCATAAGTCATTTTTTTCAGTGCTATTGTAACTTTCAATGGTCATTAAATGAACTGTTGTAAGTCGAGGACTACCTGTAGATTATGTTGAATGGGAGGGCACCACAGCTATAGGCTCCATGGGGGGGGGGGGCAGATAGATAGATAGATAGAGAGATAGAGAGATAGATAGAGAGATACATACATACATACATACATACATACATACATACATACATACACAATAGATAGATAGCAGGGGTGAAATGCTCCCGGTTCGCGATGGCGGCGGGTGGTTTGGAGAACCAGTAGCAAAAATCCCTGCCCCCCCATGCCCAGCTGAGCCGTGCAATCATCAGAGGCTTTTTTTTAACTTTTAAAAGCATTTTTTCTACAACCTCTTCAGCCAAAGAGGTTGTAAAAAAAATGCTTTTAAAAGGTAAAAAATAGCCTCTGACGATCACAGCTGAGCCGCATGATCATCAGAGGCTATTTTTTACCTTTTAAAAGCAATGCTTTTAAAAGTAAAAAAAAAAGATTGCTCACCACAGCTGATCACCCGACACCCTCGTGTGCTGTTCTACTTACCACATGTCTCCTTTTGGCATGCACTGCGCATGCACACCTCGCATTTTGGCCAGCGAACCGGTAGTAAACCGGTTCAGATTTCACCACTGATAGATAGATGTAGACAGGCAGACAAGATGTGTGTGTGTGTGTGTGTGTGTGTGTGTGTGTGTGTGTGAGAGAGAGAGAGAGAGAGAGAGAGAGAGATTGGGAGGACACAGTGGCAAAACACTTTGATTCTGGTGTCAAGAAAACAGAATGGATATATCCATAAATGTATACGTATATGCGTGTGTGTCTTTAACCAGTCCTTTCCATTCTGCTGAGGATGTTTCAGACCTTCATATATACACCATTCAACTGAAAACACTTAACAGCCCCTCAAATCTGTGTGGTCAAGATACCTGTTTGAGCAATGGTTTCTAAGAACGATCAGCACAACATATGTAGAAAAATACCTTCATTCAGAACTTCAAACATCTTAAATTTTCTCTGCTGGGGTAGGGAAGGCATGAGTTGACAAACAGGTATAACAATTCACCCTCCTTTCACTTGCTCTTTTTGTAACTGTGCATGGCCCACTATCTTCATTTCAAATAAAGTTGAATTTATTTCTTTTTGTATGTCCCATATTTCATTAAAAGTCTCCTAATTTCTTGTAGTCATTTGAGGTAGCTTGCAAAATTCGTATTTTACAGTATGATACAATCAACTATGGTATATGAACGTAGGAAAATAAAAACAAACAGCACTAAGACTTCTTATCTGAATTTTAAACCGAAGGACAACTCTATATCCATGTCAAAACAGTAAGTCATCTTCTACAAGACCGTTCTCTCTATTTTATTGAAAACAATTCAAATGGGTATGTGTTCTTGATTTGCTTGAAAGAAGCAATGCACCAAAAGCTGGGTTGTCATACTACACTGTGTTGAATCATAGAGCTGGAAGGAACCTGAGAAGTCATAAAAGTCCAACCCTTTGTACACTGCAGATTCACTACACCAACCCCAATAGTTGACTCTTCAACTTCCATTTGACAACCTCCAGTGAAAGAGAAGAAACCATTTCATGCAGTAATTTATTTCACTGATTGACAACTCTTAATATCAAGAAGTTCTATTATACCAAACTAAAATAACTGGACTCATACAATATACTAAGACAAATTCAAATAATCTACATTGTGACTTAGAATGATATGTGAATCACCATTTGAATGGTTCTTTTTGTGAGACGAGTTTAACAGAATAATAGAGTTGAAAGGGACATTGGAGGTCTTCTAGTCCAACCCCTTGCTCAGGCAGAAAATCCTATATCATTTCAGACAAATGGTTGCCCAATCTCTTCTTAAAAAGCTTGGGGAAACTAATTTTGTATTGCTTACTTATGGAAGTCATTCATATTTATTCTATGTAATAAATGAGGGGAAACGTTTTAGTATTTTGCTTAAAGAAAAAAAACTTGTATTTTTTTAATTATATGGAATCAAAGAAATCAGCATAAAAAAATAAAATGAAATCCTTTTCTTTAACTGCAGCACATTTAAATTTCTGAAAGAAAAGCTGTGTATTTTGAACTTCATAAAGTTCTGTTGTAATAGCAATGTAAACATAATATTAGCAGATACTTTATTTAAATATCAGATCCTTAGACCTCTAGTGATTAATTTATTTATTTGGTGTTCCTGAATCACTTCAATGGTTCAGTTGGAAAAGTTACTGTCTGAAAGAAGAAGAGCAGCAGGAAATAACTGATATTTTGGAAACTTGACTATCTTCTCAAAAAAAACCATAAAGTTTTTTTCTCCCTAAGTGGCTCAGTGGCTAAGATGCTGAGCTTGTCGATCAGAAAGGTCGGCGGTTCAAACCCCCAGTATAGGTTTCCTGTGTGAGCAGGGGGCTGGACTAGATGACCTCCAAGGTCCCTTCCAACTCTGTTACTGTTATTTCGAGATTGTTTTCCCCATTTAGTGAAATGGCACTGTTGGCTATTCTATCACTGATCTCATTTCAGGCCTATTCATATGTCCAGCAACCAGCATTCCTCACTGTATGGAGATTAATCCAAATTCAGTTTTTTGTGACCCCATTTCATGAATATTTGTCTTTCCCTCCCTGTTGAATCTTTCTCTTGACTGTGACTTGCAATAGTGAGCATCAGAAGCATCCTAAGGTAGGTCCCAATTCTCATGGATCTGCCACCCATTTTGTTTCTCATCAACTAGCTTCCAGATTACAGTGGTATCTCCATGTAGATATGATCTGTCTCCTGTCTAGGTATTCTCTTCCTGTCTTCATTTGTGGAGTGAAATCTGCCCAAAGGTTCCCCCGTTGGGGAATGGCTCAGGAATGACTCCTAATCGTTTCTTTTTGCTTAAGAGTGAGGTGATGATAAGAAAAGATACCGAAGGCCAATTTAAAACAAAAACAAAGCCACTACCAATCCTTCCACAGCCTCTTTGTGAAAAATGGAGCAAGACTATTTGGATTCATATTAGGAGTACTTTGATTTAAGCCCAGCTCTACCTACTCTTGTATTTGATGTTAAATTCTATTGTTTATACTTTCAATCAGACTTACCTATTTTATATTATAAAAATGGGTAGAAGCTGTCATTCAGGGCACCGTATAGAACTGAACAAAGGAATGAAAAATGCTTCATTTCCCTGGGACATCTTCATTCTGCCTGGGGTTATTTCTAGTCTGTGTAAGGTAACCAGATGTCTGGAAAAAGGAGGATGTATCCTCTATTTTCTCCTCTTATCCTCCGTCCATCACACATAGCCTTAAAATCAAATATTGTCCAGCTTTCTGATATTTTTTTTTAATTGGCTTGTTTTCACAATAGTAGTCATTCAAATTTTTGTGTATTGTGCCCTTGTAAATTGTCTGGTTCTTTGGTTTACTCATCCATCAACAGACTTGACAGCCAAGATTTATATTATTTAATTCACTTCCTGATTCCAGCAATCAACTTCTATCCAGCCATTTTAGATCTATGATCACTGTACTCTTTGCTCACATAACTCGCCATATGTTTCTATGATGAAATTTGGAAAACAGATAAGTTATTAATTCTGTATTATCGCTAGATCATGAAAATAAAGATTTGTTGGGAAAAAAGTTCAAATTGCAAAACTAGCCTCCTGATGCTGGAAAAAAAATAATTTCCTATATATATAGGTTTATCGGCACTTCATTGTTTTTGCTGCAATTTTTCTCAGAGATGCCAAGAAGTTAACTAGTTAGTATATCTTTCCTCACATTTGTCCTCTCTTCCAATTGTCTGTGTCTTCCTTTGCGTGTTCAGTTATCTGATAAGTTTGGTCTATGAGGCTTTGTGGAACCTTCATAGATCTTTAAAAATACTCAGAAAGTTCTGCTGAAAATATATGTGTTTATGTGCATTTTATCTCCTGCTCCAGTCTGGGACTGTGCCCTTGTCTCATAAACCAAAATCCCCTATGGTTATTTTTTTTATCTTTTCTTTCCCATTTATCCCCACTTTCCCATTTTGTCTCTCCAAAAGACAGTGTTTTCTGGTCTTGGATTCCCAAGATTCGGTTTGCAATAACTCTCACTGTCCTGGATCATTGGGCATTGTTGTTTTTATTGGTAGTTGCAAAGTCATGTCCGACCCATCGCGACCCCATGGACAATGTTCCTCCAGGCCTTCCTGTCCTCTACCGTCCTCTGGAGTCCATTTAAGCTCACGCCGACTGCTTCAGTGACTCCATCCAGCCACCTCATTCTCTGCCGTCCCCTTCTTCTTTTGCCCTCAATTGTTCCCAGCATTAGGCTCTTCTCCAGTGAGTCCTTCCTTCTCATTAGGTGGCCAAAGTATTTGAGTTTCATCTTCAGGATCTGGCTTTCTAAAGAGCAGTCAGGGTTGATCTCCTCTAGGACTGACCAGTTCGATCACCTTGCAGTCCAAGGGACTCGCAGGAATCTTCTCCAGCACCATAGTTCAAAGGCCTCAATTCTTTGGAGCTCAGCCTTTCTTATGGTCCAACTTTCACAGCCATACATTGCAACTGGGAAAACCATAGCCTTGACTATATGCACTTTTGTTGGCAGGGTGATGTCTCTGCTTTTTAGTATGCTGTCTAGATTTGCCATAGCTTTTCTCCCCAGGAGCAAGTGTCTTTTAATTTCTGTGGTGATCTTGGAGTCCAGAAAAATAAAATAAAACCTGTCACTATCTTCATTTCTTCCCTATCTATTTGCCAGGAATTGAGAGGGCTGGATGCCATGATCTTAATTTTCTTAATTTTGAGTTTCAAGCCAATTTTTGCACTCTCCTTCTTCACCTGCATCAAGAGGCTCTTTAGTTCCTTTTCACTTTCTGCCATTAGAGTGGTATCATCTGCATATCGTTTTATGCACTGTTTTACCGTGGTTCTCCTCCTTCCTCTCCGACCGCTCGCAGTTTGTGTTGGCAAGGGGGCAGAGGTCGACCTTGAGGTGCCTCGCATGGGGAGTACCGCAAGGGTCAGTCCTCTCGCCCCTTCTGTTCAACATTTATGTGAAGCCGCTGGTGAGATCATCCGTGGTTTTGGGGTGAAATGTCATCTGTACACTGATGACACTCAGCTGTACATTTCCACCCCAGATCACCTCAATGATGCCTTTGATGTGATGTCTCGCTGCCTGGAGGCCGTGCGGGTCTGGATGGGGAGAAACAGGCTCAGACTCAACCCCTCCAAGACCGAGTGGCTGTGGCTCCCGGCGTCCCGATATAGTCAGCTGGTATTCTGCTGACTATTGGGGATGAATCTTTGCCCCCCACAGAGAGGGCTCGCAATCTGGGTGTCCTCCTGGACACACGGCTGTCTTTAGAAGAGCATATGACAGCTGTGGCCAGGGGGGCCTTCTATCAGGTCCGCCTGATTCGCCAGTTGCAGCCCTTTCTGGATCGGAACACCTTGCACACGGTCACTCACGCCCTTGTCATCTCCCGGCTGGACTACTGTAATGCTCTCTACATGGGGCTCTCCTTGAAGAGCACTCAGAGGCTCCAACTGGTCCAGAATGCGGCCGCGCGGGTGGTTATGAGTGCAACCCATTGTGCCCACGTGACACCCCTCCTGCGCGAACTGCACTGGCTCCCAGTGGTGTTCTGGGTGCGATTCAAGGTGTTGGTTACCACCTTTAAAGCTCTCCATGGCATAGGACCCGGGTACCTTCAAGACCGACTTCTGCCACGAATAGCCAGCCACCGGCCAGTTCGCTCACACAGAGAGGGTCTCCTCAGGGTGCCATTGGCCAAATTATGCCGGCTGGCGACACCCAGGGGGAGGGCCTTCTCTGTGGGAGCCCTAGCCCTGTGGAATGAACTGCCCCCGGAAATGCATAAGATCTCCGACCTCCGGGTATTTCGCTGTGCCCTTAAGACCCTGTTGTTTCGCCAGACTGGACTATCAATGTAATAATTTTAAATCGGGTGTTTTAAATTTTTTGGGGTCTTAAACTGAGCTGAAATTATTTAATAATTTTAATTATTTTAATTGATGTTTTGTCTTGTGCTTTTAATAGGCTGTACACCGCCCTGAGTCCTTCGGGAGAAGGGCAGTATAGAAAGAAAATAATAATAATAATAATAATAATAATAATAATAATAATAATAATAATAATATCTGAGGTTGTTGATATTTTGCCCGGCAATCTTAATTCCAATTTTTGATTCATCTAGCCCCGCCTTTCTCATGATGTGCTCTGCATATAAGTTAAATAGGCAGGGTGACAGTATATAGCCTTGCCGGACTCCTTTCCCAATTTTGAACCAATCAGTGGTTCCATGTCCAGTTCTCACTGTTGCTTCTTGACCCGCATATAGGTTTCTCAAGAGACAAATAAGATAGTCTAGTACTCCCATCTCTTTAAGAACTTGCCACAATTTGTTGTGATCCACATAATCAAAGGCTTTAGCATAGTCAATGAATCAGAAGTAGATGTTTTTCTGGAACTCCCTAGCTTTCTCCATGATCCAGGGTATGTTGGCAATTTGATCTCTAGTTCCTCTGCCTCTTCAAAATCCTGCCTGTACTTCTGGTAGTTCTCAATCAACATACTGCTGGGGCCTATCTTGTAGGATTTTAAGCATAACCTTACTAGCATGTGAAATGAGTGCAATGGTGCGATAGTTTGAACATTCTTTGGCATTGCCTTTCTTTGGAATTGGAATGTAAACTGACCTTTTCCAATCCTGTGGCCACTGTTGAGTTTTCCAAATTTGCTGGAAAATTGAGTGTAGCACTTTTACTGCATTGTCTTTTAAGATTTTGAATAGCTCAGTTGGAATACTGTCTCCTCCACTAGCTTTGTTGTTGCTCAGACTTCCTTTGCATGAAACATTCCCTTCATATCTCCAATTTTCTTGAAGAGGTCTCTGGTCCTCCCTATTTTGTTGTTTTCTTCTATTTCTTTGCACTGTTCATTTAAGAATGCATTCTTAATGCATTCATTGGGCATAGCCATGATGGGAATTGTCCAGGGACATCAGAAAACCAAATCTGAGCTGAGATGGAGATTGGTTCAATACCAGGGGTGGGTTCTACTTACCTTTACTACCAGTTCGTAATGGGATCGCACACAGATCGCTGATGATGACATCCGAGGTGGTGGGAAGGGCCTCCTGCCGGTTTTACTACCTGTTCTTGCGAACTGGTCCGAACCGGGGGCAACCCACCACTGTTCAATACCCTCAGTGAGTGTCTCAGCTGGTTGGGATTAATACCTGGGGCTCCTCAGGATCTAACTGCTATACCATATTGTCTTTTTCTTACTGGCCAGCATCCTTTTCTTCCTCATTTGGAAACTCAGAAAGGCTACTGACTTACTAGACCAAGGACATAACCTCATTAACAATGGGCTTTGTGATTCTAGAGATGTTTGCTCTAAGGACAGCAATGCTGAGACTTGCCATGGATACAATTCCTATTTGCAAGCTATTAAAACAAGGTCTGGCATTTTCTAGACCGAGAAGTAAGGAGCAATAAACATAATGTCACAAGAAAATAAGTTATGTTGGTTCCAAAAGTGTGGAATCTGAGCTGAGTACCTTGTCTCCTCCTGGCACTAATGTAATGGATTGTGTTAGTAAAGTGAGCTTATTATAGTCCACAGTTGTAACATGCCTTTCTGGTGACTAGAAAGAAGAGAAATATCTTCAGGGCAATTAAGGCAATCCAGGTACAGTGTTCTTATTCTTACCAGAGCTAAACCACGTAATCCCGTAAGAGGTCATATCCAGTTGAATCAAAGGAGCATAAAGCGCTGTGGATAAATCTTACACACACTCTTCTGACTGCCACCTTTTATATCAGTGTTTTTCAAACTCGACAAGTTTTAAATGGGTGGACTTCAACTCCCAGAATCCCCCAGACAGCAGGCTAGATTGGGATTCTGAAAGATGACATTCAAACACCTTAAAGTTATCAAGTTTGAAAAACATTACTTTATGCAGTTCGGTCTGCTTCTCCCCCATTAGTGCAGCCATAACAGTGACAAAACACTGTCACCTATTACACATCGCCTTGGTGGCGCAGCAGACTAAAGTGCTGATAAAGTAGCACTAAGCTGCCAGCTGCCTGCAATTACTGCGAGTTCGAATGTCACCAGCCTCAAGGTTGACTCAGCCTTCCATCTTTCCGAGGTAGGTATAATGAGGACCCGGATTGTGGGGGCAATAAGCTGACTTTGTATAAAAAAGAACACTGCTTAGGAGGGGCCAAAAGCCCTACTAAGCAGATATATACAAAAGTATGAAGGCTATTGCTTAACACATTGTAAACTGCCCTGAGTCTCCGGAGAAGGGCGGCATATAAATCGAATCAATCAATCAATCAATCAATCAATCAATCTATACGTGCCAGTTTTTCATAAATATATATATATATTATTGGATTATAATTACTAAATTCCAACGTCCACCAATGATAACTAATTCACTGAGGATGCTACCTAGTCTGGGTAATGAAACTTCTGCCCGAAAACAACCAAGCTTAGAGAGTATCAAGGACCTCTCATTTCAACCCTGAGCTATAAATATTCTCCTTTATTGGTCAATTCAAACTTCCTGCAAAAGGAAAGTAAATGCAACAGAAAAGTTACTCAGGGGCTTTTAACCCCCAAAAAACTAATTCCTGAAATGCAAAGAGTAATTGACTAGGAACAGTGAAAGCTTTAAACATTCCCTCACTGCACTTTTTTTCTCCCAGTATACATCTGAGCTACGGATATAGCTCAACAGGTGCAGGGAAAACCAGCCACTAAAGTTGCATCAGGAAGTACTGTATATGGGGCCAATCCTAGGATGCCAGTTCAGTACTCTGTTAGTGGGTAGCACTGTTCCAAGTGGACACCAGGCTCTCACTTTAGAATTTCCTGGTTGATCAATAGACTCATTAAAGGTAATAGGCCTACCTGAGGCTTTCAAAGAAGATGCTTTGTTTTCTGCCAGTTGGTAGGGACTGAAATCTCCCAAACGAAATATAAATGTCAATGTACAAATTGCACATTCAGTGGTAGTGAGTGCCACTCCCCCATTAAATCCTAATGTGTGATTATGTCCGCCAATGCCATGGGAGTGTCAATGCCAGGACTGGAGTGTGTCACAGCTCATGAAAGGAATTATTTACTCCTGTGAGTCAGAGCGTTTCAGGACAACCTCCTGGGTTCAATCACATCAAACAATTTCTTGATGGTCTTGAAAGCTGATCCATCCATAGCAATGTGGAATAGCCTTCCCAAATGTAATTCCTTCCAGTTTCTCCAAGGGGAATATATTTTTAAATGTTGTTTTATTTATCCAAAACTTTAAAGCAATGCCTTGCAGGGTATTAAAGCAGAGGGGATGGGATTTCTACAGTGTGCGGCAATTGTCCGGAGAGCAATCAGGTTTTTTCTGACACCTCCCAGTATATATTTCCTGGTCAAAGGCTACCTGGAATCTGGTTTGGAAATTGAAGCCTGTGGTAATGTCCTTTGAATGGTTAGAATCAGGGCTGGGCTTCAAAATAGATGTATCACAATCAGAAAAATTATAAGAGAGTGCAAGAAAGAAATGGCTGACGCTTTTTCTTTTTAAACTTTAATCCGTTTCTTTATCTCATTGGTCCTGAACTGGATTTGCATTTTTCATGTTGTTTCTTGAGCACTGGTGGCTTGTCTAGCTTCATCTCTACTCTTGACTAACCTCTAGTTTGGATATGGCACTAGAGTGCCCAATAAAGCATCTGATAAATTGAATCCCACATGAAGATCTGAATTGATGGAATTCAACTTTTATTTTCCCAGAGTCTTCCCCATGCGATCCCATTTGTACAAATGCAGAACTGGTGAAAATCACACATCTTTCTAATTTCATCAAGGGTCATAAGGAGAGTAGGCTTAGCACTTTGACTAGTTCTGCTTCGCTGCACAGGTTCAGTATTTAATAGCTGGAATATTGTTTGGGCTAAGCAATAGTTCATTTTTCCAACGTCCCAAACCTGTAACATTCAGAACATGTACTGAAAAAAGTGGAACAGAGACTAAGGAGGGCCTGCCTATGAATTATGGAACATACCAGGGGTGGGTTCCACTTACCTTTACTACTGGTTCGCAATGTGAGCAAAGCGAGCGTGCGCGTGCTCATTTTGATGATGTCGGGGTCAGTGGACGGGGCCTTCTGCCTATTTTACTACTGGTTCTATAGAACTGGTGCGAACCGGGGGCAATCCACCACTGGAACAGAGTGCTTCTGAATGTAAACTATGGTGTTATGGTGTTATGGAAATGCTTCTAACTGCAGGATTCCCAGTTACCAAACTGCCTAAGCTAACTATGGTGGCTCAGGATCCACCAGGAGGTAGTCTCCTGTTGGTATCAAACTACTGAGCCTGACTAGGTAGCTCAGTGGCTAAGACACTGAGCTTGTCGATCAGAAAGGTCGGCCGTTCAGAGGTTAGAATCCCTAGTACAGGTCTTCTGCATGAGCAGGGGTTTGGACTAGATGACCTCCAAGGTCCTTTCCAACTCTGTTACTGTTACTTGCCCAGAAGGATTCGATACTAACCTCTCCCACCCTCAAACCAGGCAGTCCTCAGAGTTGATTTTGACACAGTACTAAGGCAACTTGTGTAGAAAGGAAGGCATCGTAATTAAGTGGAAAGAGAAGGGGACCTGGCAAAACTGTTTTCAGAGTCTCCTCAAGACCTTCCAACTCTTCTTTCTCATCTGACTCCCCCAGATCCTTATATGTTTGTTTATTTAATAGCTACTCTTTCATTTAGGAGGTCAAGACATCATAACACTCTCTCCTATTTTTCCTTAGAACACCACTGTAGGGTAGATTGGGTTAAGAAACCAAAGGCACCCATTGAACTTCTGTGTCTGAGAGTTTTCCCGCTCCTATTTTTGCATCTTAATCCCTGCACCACAATGATACTCATGTGAAAGAATAAGGAAGAGGGAAAAGAGTGGTTACGGCATGGAAGAAGGAAATGTAGACAGTTACTTCATTGGTGTCAGAGACAAAAGACCTTTGGAAGCTTATTTCAGAACCTCCAGGATAATGCAGGTAGTCCTGTATTTTCCCCCATTTTTCAACCTTTCTTGCCACAGATGTTAAGTGAATCACTGCAGCTGTTAAGTTATCAACACAGTTGTTAAGTGAATCTGGCTTCCTCATTCACTTTGCTTGTAAGAAGGTCGCAAAAGGTAATCATAAGATTCTGGAACACTGCAACCGTCATAAGTATGAACCAGTTACCAAATGTCCAGATGTTGTTCATGTGACCATGGGGAAGCTGCAAGGATTGTAAATGTGAAAAACGGTCATAAGTCACTTTTTTCAGTGCCGTTGTAACTTTGAATGGTCACTAAATGAACTGTTGTAAGTCGAGGATTACCTGTAAGTGGGAAAGCAAAATCCCTGGATCCAGTGAGTAAACAAAGGAGAGAAGCATGAGAAAGACTGGAGAGTTACCCTTATGGGATTGGACTGAAAAGAGGACTAACTTTCCAGTGAGAACTTTGATCAACAGAAACTGTTTAAAGCTGGTGCAAGGCTTAGGAAAGTAGCTAAAATTTAAATTCCCCCTGTGTTTCAGATACTAATGATAAGGAAATACAGAGCAAAGCTGAGGCCTTTCCCACTACTTTACTACACCCTGAGTGAGAATGATATTTCCAGAGATTTTTGCTGAAATAATCAAGAAGAGTTGGTGGAACCACTCTAGCCAACAACATGGAACTCTCTTTCCAAAGCATCCTGAAATGATTATCCCTGCCTTACCTTGATTTTCCGGTTGTAGTCTTCATTTCCAAGAAAGTCACTCCAAAAGCTACAGAAGTGCCCAGGTCTTATGGAATATAAAACAGTGAAAATTTTATGAAACTATAGATTGGGTATGTATTCTTATATATATATATATATCTTATATATGTATGCTTATCATGCATATATCTCCTGTCAGTCTGATTTTATGGCCATCTGATTTTATGCTTTTAGCTGTTTATCATTTTTCTAGTTTTGTATGCCTCCCAGAGTCTCAGAGTTGTGTGACTAATACATTTAAACAACAATAATACCAACGTTTGTGTTGCTATTATACATACAGACACACAACACACACACACACACACACACACACAGCAAAAGATATAGGCTTTTACAGATGTTTCAATAAAGTATGGCAAATTACATCTGAAAATAACTAGTTCATAAATTGCAAGTAATATACATTATATATAAACATTACATATATGAAGTAATGACATAACCAGGCATATTTCAGAGCAGTATTGAAAAAGCCTTTTATAATAACCGGAGTCTGTTTCTATCAGAGGTGGGTTTCAGCAGGTTCTGACCAGTTCTGGAGAACTGGTAGCAGAAATTTTGAGTAGTTCGGACAACCGGTAGTAAAAATTCTGACTGGCTCCACCCTATCTATTCTCTGCCTCCCGAGTCCCAGCTGATTGGGAGGAAATGGGGATTTTGCATAACCTTCCCCTGCCACACCCACCAAGCCATGCCCACCAAGCCATGCCATGCCCACCAAGCCATAGAACCGGTAGTAAAAAAATTTGAAACCCACCACTGGTTTCTATGCTTGCAGGATAACAGTATTTATGAATACATGTATCCTTATTTAATTCTTTGTGTTAACAACAGAAGTTTTAAAAATGTGGCATGGAATACTAGCAGCCTTCCTGTGCCATACAAATCACCTCTGTCAGGTTGGTGTAGGGATTCTTCAACAATTCCTATCTCAGAGTCATAATGCAGCATTGATGTCATATAAATGATCTGCACTGGATTAAAGGAGATGAAATATCATGTACTAGTGCCACCGAAGATAATCATGACTGCAAATCATAAAAATATTACTTTAATTCTGTTAAATAGGATGCTTCAACTCCCTAATCCCCCCAAACATGTAGATCATCAAAAGCAAATTTGTATTGTCTCCAGTTGACAATAGAAGGTGAAACCTCTTCCACCATTTTCTCAGCTCCCCTTCTGCTGCAATAATTTTTTGTCCTGAGGATAATAAAAAACTTTTCACCACCCTGTGGCCTAACCTAATACTTAATAGAATATTATTTTGCAGAACGGAGAGAGCAAGTGCAAAGTCATTTTGTTATCATGACACTCTTCTTTTATTGTGTTTAAAAGAGAGAGAGCCAGTTTGGTGGTCGTGGTTAAGGCACCAGGCTAGAAAGCAGGAGACTTGAGTCAGTCCCTCTCTCTCAACCCAACCTGCCTGACAAGGTTGTTGTTATGGGGAGAAAATAGGAGGAAGAAAGTGTGTTAGATATGTCTTGAGTTATTTATAAAAATGGGATAGAAATAAATAAATAAGTTTCTGAAGGGGAATGACAGGCTACATCCAAAGCTCTGCTCAATAGCTCCAAACCACTGTTTTTTCAAAATGGGCAACTTTAAGATGTGTGAACTTCTGACTGGGGAATTCTGGGAGTTAAAGTCCACACAGTTGCCAGATTTAAAAAACACTGCCCTAAACCATGCTGCCAAAAGCTGAAGGCTGGGAAAGAGAGAGAGAAATGCATATTTCGGTCTCTAGACATGGAATCCATATGAGGAGTAACAAAAGAAATAAGGGGCATTTGAGCCTTTGAGCTGAGAAGTGGAACAAAGCAGAAGTCCCACTGATGAAAATTCCACAAACTCAGTCAAATAAAACTCTAATGAGGGTCTTGAAGGATACGTAGCCCATCTCTCATGCTGTTCAAAGACTTTAAAAATCAAAACTGTGGTTATGTAGCCAGTAAAAGATACATAAACATATCACTCTGATGAGAAGGATATAAGAAGAACAGAAACTAAATCAGATCAAAAGCCCATCTCTTCTCGTTTCCTGTTCTGAGAACTGCTCATCTGGGTGGTACCTTGGACCATACTTTTGTAAGTGGTCAAGTACACTCAGTGTAAATCCTGCATTTTAGATGGAAATCTGATAGTTTCTCAACAACAGTACTTCTTTGCAGACCCTTTTTTAGTTTAAGATCTTTTTTTTTTTAAAAAGACTCTGAACTTTCTTGTTTTGGAGGAACATTTTTGCTTGTTTTATTCATATACAATTCCAGAGCGTTTCGTTTTTGTGGGTGTTACCCAATGACCTGTGCATGGAATCGGTGGAAGAGACAGCCTGCATTACTTTGTTTATAAGAGCATATTTCCGGTGATTGATGTTGGAGCTACAGAAGTATGTTTGCAAGTGAGACTTTAAAACATGAATCAAACAATGTTTGGAATATGTACACTTCTCTGTCAAACATTTCTTTCAGGCTGGAGTCTGCCGTTAGCCTGCTTCTCCATAGGTATAAAGGATTGCATGCTAGAATCGGGTGGATTCAAGCAAAACCTACTATTTTATGCAATGGTAATTTCTTCTAGTTGATGATCTTCATGGAATCCTGGGATAGCTTATACGGAAGTATGCCCTGGGTAAAATGTATGCAGAGGTATACTTTCTTCCTTCTGCACTGAAAACTGGTACTTCTTTGACACTGACTTTGACAAAAGTGACACCTGGCTCCAAGATGCATCCTTGAGTTTTTGGAAGTAACAATAATACTCTATATGACTTTAGCAGAAGGTCAGTGTCCATTTTTAAACATTACTTTTTAAGGATGAGGTTCTATGCAAAACCAACTTAACAGTAAATGCCATTCATTTCTGTAGGCTAACCAAATAAGTACAGTATATATAAGATTGGCCTGCAAAGCATATAACTTTGAAAAAAAAACCCCACTTCTTACTCGTTTACAATATAACAACTATAAATGAAATGTTTAGATGAAGTGGACAAATCTAACTAACATACCTCTTTGTGTGAATATCCATTACCATGAGAGGCTATGTGAGATCAGAACTGCAAAATATTTTGTTCACAAAAAGTAGAACAGAATATTATGACGCTAATGATAGCAATTACAAATTCCATCATTGTTGTCGTGTATAACTAATAGGGGGAATCTCCATCAGATTAAGATTGTGGCAGTCCATGTTGCTCTAAGAATTTGGTTGATCAAACCATGAGAAATAGTGCATACATTTCTAGAAAAGTGTTCCCTTTGAATTAACAAATAAAAGTCTCAGATGAAATTTAATACTTTGTCAAGACTTTGGTTAATAGAACTCCAAACTAGCTTCAGAATCCAATTTAAAATTGCCCTTTGATGCCTTAGTTTGGATAAGAACAAATTCACCATTGGCATTGACAAAATCACCAACTGTCAATTGCAAAAGGCAGTTTTACTTGGAACAGCTTGCATCCTTCAATCATATCTTTAACACCATCAATCAACATACTGTATGTCTATCCCAGCTCCTTAGAAAGACTCACTAGGTGGATAAAAATGTCAAATCTAGTCTAAACATCTGGCTGACTTTGTGACCAACCATAACAAAAATAACTCTTCTTCTTTTGAGAAACACCTCTCTTGTTTTAGCTTACAGGAACAGTAAGGGAGTCTTGTACTTGGATTACAAATGGTAGACCAAGCTTAACATCATATAGCCTTGTATGATTCTAGATGTTCTCCAGAGGAGGAAATATAAACAGAAATGAAGGCTTGTTAATCCCATTAAATCTGTTAGTCAGCTTGCCAGTGCAAGAATGTCTGTGCACTACCCAACATCTGTTTTGGTAATTGGTCACTGTCGAGAAGATAGCTATCACTGTCTGTATCATCTGCATTTCATTTCTTTCCGACTTTACTATTTACCATTTGTTCAACCTGCCCACACAATTATAGAAGTATATTTATCCCTAATTTAAGATAATGGTTCATGCATCTGAGAAAATCATCTGTATTCCATGAAACGTCTGTCAGTGTCCACCAGTAACAACATCCAGTGCAGTATATATAATCACAATATTGAAAAATGTACATAAGATAAACAGGCATGTTTAGAATCTATATGCCAAAAGACAGTTCTATCTTTGTGATAATATGTATAGCCATATATGGCAATTCATGACGCAATAAGATATACATGTACTGCTCACATACACACATTTGCTATATATGTTATCTAAAGTTATTTTTATCCAATACATTATATTTTTAAATACATCTGGAATTGAGTCACTCACTCAGAAGTGCAGAAAAATTATTCTAGATAGCTGAAATTTGGTATGCACAAAATCCACAGCACTCAATCCCAACAAGATTACAGTATTTATAACATTGCTTTATTTTTTCCTTCTCCCTCTCTCAAAAGGAATTAAATGTATCCTCAAAACACGTCTAAATCAAGATTGGGTTGGACAACTTGGTTCTTTAGACTGAATCAATAGTGGACTTAGAAGACCTCCAAGGTCCCTTCCAACTCTGTTATTCTGTGGTTTTGAGGAAGAAAAAATTTCTAGCAACAGCGTGGAATTATTTCTGTTATTGCAGAAAAAGTATATTGATATTTATTGTAATGCAGGGCTAATAGGAAGAATGTGTTTCCATTAACTTAGATAAGACATCTTAGAATATGATTGAACTGAGTAGAACAATATCTGATATTAGTTTATCACAGGAGTAGACAACCTACTGGCCCTCTGATGCTTTGAACCATAGCTTCCATACACTCAATCAAAACTTTGGGAATTGTGATCTGAAATCTGGAGATTATCAGTTTGCCTACTATGAACCATCCAATTAGCAGTGTGAGGACCAAGGATTTCCTGCAACTATATTAAGTGAGGGGTTAAAATTCCAGATAAGCCATACATTTGCCAAAAAATCTCTGAAAACTATTATCTCTGAATTCTGCTATTCATTCATTCATTCATTCATTCACTCACTCACTCAATCATTCATTCATCCACATTGTTATAGCTGCCCAACTTAATGGACTCAGACTCAATGGACTCTGAGAATTTTTATCCAGTTGAAGAAATATTTATTAAAAGGTATGCTTATGTGAGGAGCCCAAGAAATGCTAGAGTCAGCTGCCTAATAATTCTTTCCTTATCTATGACTCAGTTTCCTGTTGAGGAGAAAGAGAGAAAATGGGATTGCTATCTACGCTTTGCTGAAGGGCATCCTTATAAAAATACATTGGGTGTGGCCACTGGTGCAGCTGATTTGGAGATAACTGAGTCTATTCTAGTGAAATTAAGCGCCATAGCCTGAGGCCTTTCTTCATATCTCTTTATGGCAAGCATGAGTGAGGACAGGTGATCTACCTTCCTCATAAGGCTGCAGTTTTAAATCAATATGACATGGAAAGCTCCTTATATTAAGCAAAACTATTTATCCAGTAAACCCAGGATTGTCTGATTCTGATTTCCCTAAATTAATATCCTCCAGTTGGATTGGACCGCAGCCCTATCCTGCACAAGAGCAGATCTCCAAAGTCTGAAGCATGAATCTTTCTCATCATTTATTATTTGAGTCTTTAACTCTAGAGATCAGACTATATATCTGAAACATATGCTCTGTCTGAAAACTATACAAAGCATTTTTGCGTAAAACTGGATTGTGTAAATTTAGCATACAACCAATATTTCTTACTCATATCCCATATCAAGACATCAATGGGATGCTGCCAAATTTTACTATGACTTGGTTCATCATCCATTTTCTTTAGTTGGTCATTCCTGAATGTATCAGGAATATATGAATGTATCCTCACCCGCTCAAACTTAACTCAGCATTCCATCTTTCTGAGGTCAGTAAAATGAGGGCCCAGAATGTTGAGGGCAATATGCTGGCTCTGTAAACTGGTTAGAGAGGATAAAGCACTATGAAGCAGAATATAAGTCTAAGGGCTGTTGCTATTATGAGCCATGAATTTGTTCCTACAGACTTTGCTCTTTTTATCATTCTTTACAGATTTATACACTATATGAACAAAGCATCCAGAGGCTGTACATTTATGAGTGTTCCAAAATAGCTTGCCTGTTGTAGCACTTTCAAAAGTGGTATTAATGCCCCTTTCATAATGCACATATATGTGGAATGGTTCTATCTGAACCTTTCGTTAATTAATTCATTTCTGCATTTGTATCCTATATTTTCTCAAAGAGGTCAAGATAGCTTTCATGGCAACCTGCCTTTTTTCTTTTAATTCCCGTGATAACAGTACTGCAGTATGGTGTAGTTTAGGCTGAGAGGGGAGCCATTCTCCATTGCTGAGTTGAAGTACTGTTCACCCATCCTTGACTTGGCAGAAAACAGCACCGGTATGCAATGTGCTGTCCCAATAAAATGAAAACAGAATTAGGAGACATGAACAACAAAGATTCCTTCCTACCCTGTTTTCCCCCAAATAAGACATCCCTTGATAATAAGACCAATCGTGCTTTTGAGCGCATAGCAATAAGGCCAAGCACTTATTTCAGGGTTCAAAAAAAATAAATAAGACAGGGTCTTATTTTGGGGGAAACATGGTAGCATTTTTCCTGCAAGTGAAGGTTTTGCCTTTTATGCATCAACCAAGTGTCAATCTATTAGCTGTGAGTCCAGTGGTGGGATTCAATTTTTTTTACTATCAGTTCTGTTGGCATGACTTGGTGGGCATGGTATGGCTTGGTGGCAGTGGTAGGATTCAAGTAATTTGACAACCCGTTCTCTGCCCTAATGATTTCTCCCAACAACCAGTGTGCTAAACTGCTCAGAAAGTTAACAACTGGTTCTCCCGAAGTGATGTGAACTGGCTGAATCTCACCACTGCTTGGTGGGCATGG
Source organism: Ptyas mucosa (assembly GCA_012654045.1). Classification (NCBI taxonomy): domain Eukaryota; kingdom Metazoa; phylum Chordata; class Lepidosauria; order Squamata; family Colubridae; genus Ptyas; species Ptyas mucosa. The sequence goes on from WNWU01000012.1 coordinate 29,647,841, forward strand.
CAGGGGAAGGATACTGTAAAATCTCCATTCCCTCCGCACTTCAGGCGAAGGTTACTGCAAAATCCCCATTTCCTCCCAATCAGCTGGGACTTG
>WNWU01000012.1:29655035-29683266 GCA_012654045.1 Ptyas mucosa
TATATATATATATATATATATATATATATATATATATATATATATATGTGTGTGTGTGTGTGTGTGTGTGTGTGTGTGTGTGTGTGTGTGTGTGTGTGTGAAATGTGCATTACCACTGGCCCACTCATTACTGGCAATACAGGATTAGTTCTTATCATAAACAATACATTCAGCCTGCTTCGTGAATCATTTCCACTGCATCAGAAGCTCAAAGTTAAGCAAATGTAATGAAGAAAAATGCGTAGGCATGCTATATTTTCAATTCCCACACAGATAGGATCATATTTATTTATAGTGTTCATTTGCTATTGAGAAACAGCTGAAAGTAGTTTTCCTTTCTATGCTCTCTTCATCCTTGCTGAACATACACACTTACACAGAATAGTTGTTTGTCTAAGAAATCTTCAGGGAAAGCCATTCCCTTTGAGAGGAATGTGTTTGTAAGATTTCAGACTCGTCTGATCTGGACAATAACAGGCTCTGTCGGAGAGCTGTGGAATAATTCCCCAAAGGTACCACCCAAGTCTGCAGTATTATACTTCAGTACTGTAATTAGGGATCTGCTGCTGATAAGGATGCTGACCTAAGCCACTTTCTGCTGTGGCCAGACATCAAGAAGAGGGCAGTGAACGGAATGAGCATTAACCTTCTACTGTTGCTAACAGAATCTCCTGGTTGGACTGAAATGGAAAGAGATGTAAACAACTGAAAACGTGTCATTGACTGCAAAAGTTTTAGATCTTTAATAATCGGTGGGAACTGGAGATGATGGAAACAGCAGATGGTCCTCATGGTGATTCAGGATCATGGCTGTTGATTTTTTTTTTCCAGTCAGAACCGTAACATGGCAGGTTTTACAAAAGACGATAAACCCTATCTTTCAGATGTCTTGGCAGAGGGTACCGGCTGCCAACCATAGGATGCAAAAGAACTCTGCCATGGATTTTCTAAAGGAGCAAATCAACCAGGAAATGGCATTGTGCAGTAGATGAAGTCTTCTAGTCTTTCTTTGGACCAACCAAGAATTAGCAACAAACGGTTGTGAGAGGCGCATCTGAAGTTGTGCACATTTTCTAAACCTTGTAAATCAGAAAACGTGTATAAAAACGTTCATTGGGGAGGTCTGTGAAACCAACAATGTTTTTGCATTGTTTTCTTGCAGTTTATGAGAACATCTATGCATGTGAGCGAAAATTGTACTTCATGTGCTAGGGAAAAAAATCGCAAATGAAAGCAGATGCAGAATGTTACTTGACTTTTTTAAATTAAAAATAATGTAAAACTTTCCATGGATCAGAACATGGACATGCTAATGTGGACAATGAAATAAACCGAACATCTACTAATTTGCACATTCTTACAAATTAGCAAGTTCTAGTCTGCCTCTTTCCCATTATCGTAATGATTCTCCAGCCTAATCTTCTGCATATTTACTTGGAAGTATGCTTCACTGAATTTGATGGGAGTTATAAAAAATGTAAATAAGACTGCAGACTTAGTTATGTTTGTGGCTCATATCACTATGGTGATTTCAAAATGAAATTTTAAAGGATTCCCAAAGCCAGACTCTTTGAAGGGCTAGCCGCCCAGATCTCTCACAAATGAAGGTGTACGTGTCCCAGGATAATGGTGCAGGATCCAATCTAGGTTGTTCACCCAGATTGGATCCTGCACCATTATCCTGGGGCACATATATTCACCTTCATTCGTGGAATTTTAAAACCCAGTATAAATTGGAATCCTCATCTTGCAGTGATTTGTTCTTGATGAGTTTCAATTCTTGTCTTTTTTGCAAGTCATTTTTTTGTAAGTCATATTTGCATTGTTGATTCTCATTTTATCATATCAGTTTAGTATTTTAATTCTTTTATTGTAAAAGAGGACTACAATCTGTTTAGATTTCTGCTGGATTGCACTGACCTATAAGCCTCAACAAACAAATAATAAAGATAAGACAGTTAGAAAAATGTTGACTTTCTGAGTTAGGCTTCCTTTCTTCAGTTTACAGGAACTAATTCGTATCCTATGTTAGTGCCTTTTTGGACATGGCAAATTGGCATGCAACTAACACCTTTAACAATGAATGCCACAGAGAGGAGGGGGTCAGCCTATTTTCCAAAGCACCTGAAGGCCAGACAAGGAATAATGGATGGAAACTGAACGAGGAGAGATTCAACCTGTAAATAAGGAAACATTTTCTGACAGTGAGAACAATCAACCGATGGAACAGAAGTTGCCTTCAGAAGTTGTGGGAGCTTTATCACTGGAGGCTTTCAAGAAGAGACTGGACTGCCATCTGTCAGAAATGATGTAGGGTCTCCTGCTTGGGCAGGGGGTTGGACTAGATGACCTACAAAGTTCCTTCCAACTCTGTTAATCTGAAATAAATTAATCTGAAGGGAAGGATGAGATATTCTTTCTTTTACAGCAGCGTGATCCCCATTCATTTAAAAAATGTACGCTAAAACAGCATATGGAACATAGTTTTAAGAGGCAAAGAACAACTTACATGAGTCATACTGTCATTTAAAAGACAGATAAGGAGAAAGTATCACCTGACTTTGCAAATACCTGTGGCTGTTGCATAAGACCATTGAAAGAAAAAAAGAGAGGATTCTTGTTCTTTGCCTCTAACCTTTGTTTGCTGTATTTATCTATATTTAAAGCATTTATCTATAATCCGCTTCCACCTTTATGCTGTAACAAGGCAATCAATCATTCTGCATCTCCCTCAGATTGCAGAGTCTGAGGTTAACGGTAGGTAGAGAATTCAGTTTCAACCTGTACTATACTTGACCTTATAGTAACAGTTACATTGCTCATGAGGCCCAGAGGACAAATGGAACAACAGTCTATACAATCAAGATTCATAATATGAGTGTAGGAATGTGTGTGCCTTTGCTCAGGACCTGTTTTCGTTGTGCATTCCAGCAGGAACATGCTCTAAGGCAGATTTCCCCAACGTAATGCCCTCTAGATATGTTGGAATACAATTCCCATCATTGATAGAAATTGAAATTCAATAGCTCCATTGGGGAAGATTGCTCCAGTATGGCTGTGCATTTTGACATTCAGATAATGTGTGATGATTTAGTGTGCAATTGAGTGATGGGCTACATGCTGCCTATGCAAATGGGGCTCATAATATCAAGAGTGTTGTTAAATTTCCTGTGCTCTTTTCTGCTCTCTCATGCCACACCTTTCTATGAGACGTAATTTATTACTTGCTTTACAACTTTATAGTTTTTATAAAGTTTATATACAACCTATATAGCTTTTACACACAGACACACACACACACACACACACACATAGGGATGTGGTGGCTCAGTGGCTAAGACGCTGAGCTTGTTGATCAGAAAGGTTGGCAGTTTGACGGTTCGAATCCCTAGTGCTGCATAACGGAGTGAGCTCCCGTTACTTGTCTCAGCTTCTGCCAACCTAGCAGTTCGAAAGCATTTTAAAATGCAAGTAGAAAAGTAGGGACCACTTTGGTGGGAAGGTAACAGCGTTCCGTGCGCCTTCAGCATCTAGTCATGCCAGCCACATGACCATGGAATTGTCATCAGACAGAGCTGGGTCTTCGGCTTAGAAACAGAGATGAGCACCACCCCCTACAGTTGGGAACGACTAGCACGTATGTTCGAGGGGAACCCTTACCGTTACCTTTTAGCTTACTTCTTGACAGTTTCGATTTGTAACATGATGGAAATACAGTCTGAGCAACAAGCATTACTTATCACAATCCCTACATTATTTAGATTGGTATTGTAATTGACAACAACCCATGAAGTCTGAGTTCAAATCTTTTCACAGGCATAATGCTCTCTGGATGACCTTGGGCAATTCACAACTGGTTTCACACAGAGAGCTACATCCAAAAATGATTAGAAGGTCTATGAACAAAATGACCATTGTTCTTAGGGAACTGATCAAGTCTGTCCCATACCACTAATTAGCCATACCACTAATAGCCATGTTACCATACATGTTCTCCTTTGCCTATAGCTGCAACTACTGCCCTCCTGTGACAACTAGTTTTGCCATAGTTGACTTGTGAGTCACCCCATATTTATATTCCCATTATTTTCAGTGGATCTTTTCCAAAGTAAATATTTGTGAGTGTCTGTGCACATTGCAACATGTATGTGGAAGCAATCACTGCTAAACTTTTTACTTCTGTGAGAAATATAATTGAAACATATATATTTAACTTCTGGATTTCAATATCCTATCCTCTGCTTTGGGATACTGCTGTAATTCCATGCCACAAAATGTTTTAAAAGATAAAATGGGGAAAATATACTTGATTGGAAAAAGAAAAGATGGTATTTTAAATACATTTGATGATTAAGTTACATTTTTTTGACACAAGCCTAGTTGCATAAGCCGGGGGGGGGGGGGGGGGCAAAGACATATCATTTAATTGTTGGCTATATGCAAAATGCTATAGATTTCTAACATCCTTAGCCATGGATTTGCATTTTAAATGCAAACATCCAGTTTCCACAATGGAAAAAAATCCTTTTCTTTTCCAGAAAATCTGATTTTCATAAACATCTATAAAACACCATTGGTATGGAAAATGTTTGGGGAACTTATTTAAATGTTATCCCCTCCTCATTTTCATTGACGATCAACCCACAAGGATTGTAATCGCAAGATATCCTATCTAACCATAAGGTGAGCTTACAGTCCAGGGATACCCTGCCAAGACCTTATCTGGCTTGTACTCTTAATTGTTCTCTTAAGAGGCATCTGTTTAATTACTTAACTTTCCAGCTCTATTGTTTATAGTAGGGTTTTTCAGGGAGCAATTCTTAGTGTGATCATTATCAAATTCTCCTCCCTCATCTACCCCTCCCCCTTTTTGTAATCACCAGCCTGGTGCCAGGGCCCACTTCTCTTGCCTGCCAAGGGATCTGGCAGGAGCCAACCACCGGACGGTTTGGGTCGCTGTTCTCATTCCGCAGCCTTCCCCTGTCTCTTCCACTTCTGAGCTCCACCACTGAGAAAAAGCAGATATCTCCCCCCCCCTCCGCCCCCAGCCCTCTACTCCAAAGTGAGCTGCTGTCAAAGTGATGCACATTGACCTCCATGCTGTAGTCCTGCCTGGGAGAAAACTAGGCGTGCAGGGGAAATGGAGAGCCCGTTGAAAAGCAGGCTGTTACAGCACCTTTGTGGCATCACTGGAACCCACATTCCCAAGCAGGGGGTAGCAAGGAATCACCAAGACTTTATAATTTATTCCATCAGGCCAACCTTGGAGCTTTAGATCTAAAAAGGGCCGTAGCTTCAAACACAGGCCAAGGGATGCAATAGCGGTGCTGTCATGGGGAAGTAGAGACATGAAAGCCCAGTGGAAAACAGTTGGATGAAAGGATTGAACAGAGGAGGTAATAATTCACTCTTCTAAACTTTTGATAACAAATCACAAGCTGCTAGGGAGGGTACCTCCCTTTGCTTAGCTCTTCAAGACTCCAAGCTAGTATTTCACACTTTAATGCCTTTCCATACTGTCCAGATCTTTGGACTACAGTTCCCAGAATTTCTAATCTTTGGCTAAAACCATTGGGTATTATAATATTATAGCTCAATAACTCTGAAAAGTACCAGATCTTCATTGGCTTTAATATAACAATCCCTGTTTTTTTTTTTTATAACGGGAGTTGCCATTAAAATCTAACCCAACCTGTTGGAAGTAAATTTCAGTGCCATTCTATACAAGAAAACAGTCAATCAGAACTTAAGCACAATATAATCTAAGGCAAAGAGAATGCACGCAGATTAAGTGAAATGTTCCATGGAGCTTCACTTGTTTCAAAAAGCATAGGTCCGCCCCATTTAATTTTGGTTAGTAGGACAAATGTTTTGTAAAATAAAAAGTAAAAGAGAGTTACTTTAAAATATTCTCTCATAAGGGTCATTCTTGTGGAAATAGGTGAAAATGATTATACTTTTCCCAGCATTGGAAAGAGCTGTGGTGACACAGTGGTCAGAATGCCAATTGTTGTCACATTTTAGGTACTTGGAACTAACCACATTTATGGCTATTTGAGTGTTCCACTGTCATGTGACCATGATTTATGACTTTTTTTTTGTACATTGTCCTCAATGTACGACCACAACTGAGCCCAAAATTTATGTTGCTAAGTGAGAAATTTGTTAAGTGAGTTTTGCCCCATTTTACAACCGTTCCTGCCACATTTGTTAAGTGAATTGCTGTAGTTGTTAAATTAGTAACACAGTTGTTAAGTGAACTTGGTTTCCCCCTTGACTTTGCTTTTCAGAAGGTTGCAAAACGTGATCACACGACCCCAGGGCACTGCAACTGTCATAAATCTGAGTCACTTATCAAGCATCCAAATGTAAATCATGTGACCATGGGGATGCAGCAATAGTCCTAAGGGTGAAAAATGGACATAAGTCACTTTTTTCAGTGCCGTTGTAACTTCGAATGGTCACTAAGTGAACTTTTGTAAGTTGAGGACTACCTGTATATAATTATTTTATTTCGTCCTACAAATTTCATTGCTGTAAATAAGCCAAGCATCCATAATGTAATGTGTGTATCTTTAATTGTTTCATACTGTGATAATACTTAAAACTAAAATTATTGGGAGATATGTTAGAAATTTCCCGTAATGTTATAATTCCAAGTAAGTGGGCATGTGGTTTTTTTCTACAAGATTTTAATAGCCGCAAGCAGCAGCACCCCCCCCCCCTTTCTGTTGCTTTCTGAGAATAATATTCCTCTGCTCCTTTAATAAAACAGTGTCAGTTTGCGTATGTGTAATGCCATCTACACAGTACCCACTTCATTGTCCTTTCTCAAAAATGTACCTAGAGAGAATAGGAGCGATTGATTCCCAAGAGTGCTACCTCTCCTGCAGTGGAAGCCACTGATGTTGGCTAATGTCCTTTCGCCGCATATGCTATAAATAACATAAATAACTAGTCCTCAGACTTCAAACATGCCACATCAGATGTATGGCAGGAGATTACCAAGTTTGTTAGCACCCGGGTCTTCTATCATTCTAGGCAGTTTAGGCACTGTTAACGAAAATAGAGATCAATGCTTCAATTTTAGGGGAGGGGATCTGTCCCATGTGACCAGACCCAAATCTTTTAGTTTATGACTTGCTTATACATTGCGAGTGAAAAAAACAGTTTACATTCTGGGGCTCAGAAGCTCTCCTAAATCAGCTGCCAGGTTTCTGCAGCTGGCAGTAAAGGGAACCGGTGTCAGCAGGCTGCCCAGAGGTGAACAAATGAGCTGAGAGGTGAGTTAGAGATGCTTGAAGGGAACACAAAACTGTTCCTCTTGGCACACAAAGCTGCTTCTGAACCCAGCTGTGAGGACAGTGGTGACCTCACTAATTTCTCAGGTAATGCTAGGTTTTCCCATTCCAAAGCCATTATTCATGCTCATGTGTTGGAGAGAACAGCACTACCACAGACAGGGTCTAATTGAAGATGGCTACCTTGAGCTACAGAGGCAGATTTAGAAAAATCCGTTGTGCTATCTCTCTCTCTCTTTCTTTCTTTTTTTTGCATATTTTTATTTTATTTTATAAACAAACAAACATACAATACATAATTCTTCAGTGTATCATCTAGGTACATCTTTTGGGACTTCTTCTTCTTCTTACTCCTCTGGTCTTCTTAGTATTTTCCATTCATTTGTTATAACATTCTCCCCACATTATTCATTTATTTATAACATTCTCCCCATATTTCTTGCTCACTATTAATACATTTATCTATCTTCACTCTCCCCTTTCTTCTTCCATTGCTTTGTTACAACATTACCCTATATATATCTCTTCTCTACCCAATGGTAAAATGGTCCCCATATCTTAAAATATTCCAATTCCTCTCTTTCTTTAATTATCAAAGTCAATTTATTCATTTCTGCACAATCTAATATTTTTTTAATTACTTCCCCCTCTGAAGGGATGTTCTCTGCTTTCCATCTTTGCGCAAATACTATCCTCACTGCAGTTACTACATGTATAATCAAATATATATTTTCTTTACTGATTTTCTCTGGTAGAATACCCAATAGGAACAGCTCAGATTTTAATTCTATATGTTGTTGTAGCATTTATTCTAACTATGTTTTAATTCTAGTCCAATAATTTCTCGTTGTCCAATAATTTCTCTTTCTCAAAGGGGGCTGTTCATGGCAAGGCTTTGACTACACAGAGAGCAAAATATTTCATTAAAATAAAACAAAATACAAAACAAAAAAACCCCATCCAAAGCTAATGTTAGACCCACAGCCTCCAAAATAGAAAAGCACACCTTCCTTCAGCTCTTTTGTATATAAGTGGTTTATTTTGGTAGTTTAAAAAAAAAGCAAAAATGTGTTTATTATTTGTTTGGTTATTATTCCAACCCCTTAACCTGTTTCTATCTGCTTACTTCACATTTTTGGCTTCCAAAGTGGCAATAAAATTCCATACACAACTTAATAATAGTAGAAGTGGAATGACTGTGGCAAAAGAAAGCAAAAATAGTACCAATAGTCTATGCCAAAACATCTGGAGCATTACTTGAACATCGTTGGCATTGATAAAATCCCCACCAGTCAATTGCAAAAGGCAGCTTTACTTAGAAGAGCTTACATCCTTGATGATACTTTTAACACCATCAAACAACTTTTGCCCATCTCAGGACTTGGTAGGTAGATAAAAATGCCAAATCCAGACTAAACATCTAGCTGACTGTGCAACAAATTATAATAATCAAACTGATTCAAAACCTGTTGTGCTTTCAACTCAACAAAATTTATTTTAAATTAAATCCAAAATCCCCCCAAATATGAATTGCTTCACTGATCTTCCGAATGCCAGGATGGAAGGACAGGAAGATTTTTTTTTTCATTGGGAGCTTCCAGGGAAAAGAAGATGACAACATCTTATCTTCAAAGTGTGGAAATAACCCTTTAATGATAAAAAAAAATACCAAGGGTTTCAGATGAGAACACAAGCTGTCCTTCAAAAACTGTAGTCCTTTATATTTAAAAGTAAAGGATCCCATGGCATTTGGCAATCATGCAGCTGCTCTTTATTTAATTGCCCTAAATCACCCATATGTGTGACACTCACATACCCATTGATGTTACATGCATAGGTCATTCCTTTTGTGTCCCCTTTCTTTTAAGTGGATTAGGGCTACTAGTTCTGGGTTACCAACTTCCAGATGACCACTAGTTGCCAGAAGTCTGTAGAGTTTCTCAGTCATCCAGGTCATGGTTGTCGCAAAGGTTCTCATGCGTCTCATGAGAAGCGAAATTTCTTCAAAAGAAAAAACAAGAAAGTCCAGTTGCCTCCTGAAAAAGCACCTTTGGGACTCTAGATGCCAGCAAAGAGACACTTAAATCTGTAGCTCTTTGTTGCCATATAGTGGTGGTGATCTACCCTTTTGCAGCCCAGTTCTGGTAAACAAAGAGTAGATATTCATAGAAGCACATTATAGAAACAAAGGTGTGAGGGAAGACTGGGGCAAGACATTGGCTTACCTCTCCATTATTGCTGGAAAGGGAAACTATGAGGAATATGAATAACTACCACTACCATCTACACTTAATTTACCCTGAAAAGTTCATTTACATCTTACTTTTGCTGTATATGCAAGTGTCAGATAAACACATACATGATGCTTCGACCTGAACATGAAGTCTTGAGTTTAGAAAAACAGTTGAGACAGAATAGAATGTAAGAGGAGTTACTTGAAATAATCAAGATGAACAAGAAATATAATTGTGTCAGCATTAAGAAGGAATCCTTAAAGGAGATAGACATAGAAACATGAAACAAACAAACAAGCTTGAATACTAACTACATTCATTTACTGCATAATAAAATTCATTTATCCCCAGTCTAAACTGGCGAAGAAATAGATCACCCACGACCTTAGTTTTTAATTTTCAGAATGAAAAAAAACATTGAAAAAAATTAATAAAACACTTAAGAATTTGATTTCTGGGTTCAAAATATACCTCTCAGCAGAAAGTTATCTATATCGGGCTAAGTGTGCCTATATTAATATTCTTTCCCCCAATAAACGTAACCTTTCTATATACTGAGTAGACATGCCAGTACATGCTGCTTTCCATGAGATGGGCAGTTATACAAATTTGATAAATGAGTAAACTGGGTTGTGAAAAATCATGGCAATCATTAGATGGCAGCAAAGCAATTCATAAAAAAGGTAATATTTTCCTCTAGTCCAGCAGATAGTTCAGTATTTATATCCTATATATGGTATTCCCAATCCTGGAGCATGGGAAGACTGGTCCACTTAAAAGTTACCTTGTGGCACGGGAATGGGTTAGCCAGTACTATACAGCTGTGAGGGAAGAGATTCCATAGCTCAGTTTTAGGCTTGATCAAGGCAAAGCTACACTTCTGTCCCATGGTACAATCTGCCTAACCATTGATTGATGGCTCTTGGCAATCAGTCTTATCCTCATCTCTGGATAGTTCTCAACAGGAGGTACTTAGATTGCTATACTCTTACAATGTCCATCCCAGCTTTCAGTTTACCTCATTCCTTTCATTTATTTCCCCCAATTACTACCGGTAGGATAGTGATATCTGTGTGCATATATGTGTGCATATATACATCTACACACAAACTAAACATTCAGGATATTCCTGTTTTTCAGTGCCTTCTGCTTGTATTTGTTTTGTGTTAAATCATTATTTTAATTTAAACTAATTGATATCCTTTTTAAATTTAAATAGGCAAGATGACAGACAATAATTGAAATATAAAGTATATGGAACTAATTTCAAAATGGCAAGCCTGTAGCATATGTTAATATTTTTTTTTTAAAAAAGGATGTGCAGAGAAGTGCATAAAACATCTGTATCAATACTCAAGGGATGCAACATTTAGGAGAGTGAACAGGAGAAAGGAAGGGCAAGGGAGGGTTGATGAGCATTCCTGTGGCAAAATCTTTGGAGGCAAAGCACAAGGAAATATCCACACCTGTTTCTGACTAAACAGTCACTGAAGGTATTTCCATTCAGGATCTATGCATCACTCTGCTCTGCACTTATGTGATCTCATTCTGTCTCTATTTGGCAACTCAGCCAATTTACTTTTGGCTCAGCTGAAGAACACTTCAAACAGTAATAAAAAATAGATTCTCTCTCCTTCTTTCTCTTTTTCTCCCTGCAGTGGCTTTGTATTGTTTTTGATAGTCTGTTTCCTCATTTGAAGAGTCCCCAGCAGACAATTTCTCCTTCTTGCCCTCGTGCAAGTTTAAGAAAGGAAAGTGGCTTTAGGGAGCTACATGTTTGTAGCTCCCCTTTATAGGGACTGCTTTATGACAAATGCACATAAAGGGAAATAAAGATGTATCTAGGAGAGTGTAATTTTTGTATTGTTTGTGCAAAGTGGGGATGAGGGCATTCTTGTTCCTTTGAGACTTGACGTAGATCAAAGTAATAAAATGATGATTGTTGCTGTTTGTTCTCATCATTTTGAGATGGACAGAAGTAATGTTGGTGGACCATTTTCAAACTGGCTTTGAAAAACTGGAGGGTGCATATTGCAGGTGATTTGGTATTTTGCTTAGAGAAAAAAGATCAAATATGAGTTAAGAGTAATATGGTGCCATAATCTTTACGATCTAGGAAAGAATTATAATAAATTGGAAGACCCAAGAAAGGACTATAATAAATTGCTAGCAGTTTGTATTAAAAGAGATGGAGCATTCTGTGCATGAACAATTCCATCAGTGAAACAGCAGCTTTAAGGTGATCTGTGCCCTAACTGAAATACAGGCTTCAGATGATTGTGTCCCTACATGGGAAGAAAAAGGGTAGAAGTGGTTAGAGGGATAAAAAAAAAAGCCAAGGCCATTGCGGGTTGAGGATAGGAAAGAAAGAAAGAAAGGCATTGAGAAGATTAAGGGTAGTCAGGCAAGGGTGATACATCATACTGGATTGTTGATGGTACCACTGGTGGCAAAATAATTCCCTCTTCCCTACAAACAATATGGATAAATTGTTTTAAAAATGGGTACATGCTAGTTAGAGCTTGTCTCCAGAATATTCTTTGCTAATTGCCTACACTTTATCTGTTTTTTCCCTCCTTGTTATAAGCATATAAGTTTTATGGGACACACTCGGTCTAGATACCTTCCTTTCAGTTTCTTGTATTAACAATGTCCAGATTGCTTTCATCTAAAACCTAGCTAAAATGAAATAATGTTAAAAGAACATTTGCTCCTTTCAGTTAAATTCCTTTCCTTTCCTTTCCCTTCCCCACCCCCTCCCCTAGCTAGTGTGTTTGGGAGCTACATGGAGCCAAAGGATGCATACTGGGGGAAAATCATTTTGTAGATTTTGTTTGCAGTCTGAAGTGCTTGCTTATAAGGGGTATCACAAGCTTTAATTTTTTAAAAAGAAATTATCATAAACTCTGGCAATTACATCTGGGCAAATAGTGCTGCTAAAATATTTAAAATGCAGTAGAAATATAGGAAACACATGTTCTTCCAGATGGCCCTCTTAGTATTTGATTTGCAAAACTAGAGACTGAAATGTTTATTTGTTTATAGAATGGCAGAATTCTCTTCAGGCTATTGTTATAAAAGTAGCCTTCAAAAACCTGAGATCACTATAAAAACATCTTCTGATGGCAAAAGGATTCAGCCTTAAATGTCCTGCTCTAATTGCACTGTAAAACTAATGAGAGACATTGACAAAGGTGTTTTTCTGATCCTCTCCTTATTGTTTTACTCTTGAGAGAGGGGGAATTTTGGTCTTCACGTCCTCCAAGGCTGAAATGGTGGAAAGGCCTTAAGATAAAACTTTTTAGCAGTTTCTGTTGGGATAAATGCCTGAGCCAAGGTAGGCTGATTCTGGTTGGAAGAGGTGATTATACATGGAAGTCAAGCCATGTAAGGGCTTTAAACATTAAAAACAGAATAACAAAATAATAGAGTTGGAAGGGACCTTTGAGGTCTTCTAGTACAACCCCCTGCTCAAGCAGGGAGACTTTATATCATTTTAGACAAATGGCTATCCACCCCAGTCTCTTCTTAAAAGCCTCCAGTTTTGGAGCACCCACAACTGAACCTTGAACCACAATCACCCAGAACCTTGAAATGGACCCCAAAGTTTATTGGTACTGAACATATTCCCTCCCAATATCCTCAGCCCAGAGGTGAAATCCAGCAGGTTCTAACAGGTTCTGGAGAACCGGTAGCAGAAATTTTGAATAGTTTGGAGAACCAGCAAATACCACCTCTGGCTGGCCCCAGAGTGGGGAGGGAATGGAGATTTTGCAGTATCCTTCCCCTGGAGTGGCAATGGAGATTTTGCAATATCCTGCCATGCCCACCAAGTCACGCCCACAGAACCAGTAGGGAAAAATTTTGGATTTCACCCCCGGCTCAACCATAATTTACTCCACCAACTTTCTAGACCACATGTACAGTATATATTTTGTGGTCACCCTTTCATAAATAAGTTTGTTACTTCAACTTCACCTTGTTTGATTCACCACCTTTCAGTATTACAAAAGTAAAGAGAGAAGAAGAGAGGGAGAGAGAGAACTGTGGGAGAAACAGGCTGCTCTTGGACAGTACAGTAACTCAATCATCTGACTAGAAAGATAAATAATTGGGCCGTTTCTCTAATCCAGCCACTTTGGGAAAAAAATGTTTGTTCTTATCCTATCTGAAACAACTTCAAAGTGGTTACAGTCTAGACTGCGCCAAAATAAATTACAAACCTAAAGATCTGATATAAACCACAAAGGGCAGCAGATTATTTGCATGAATGTAATTATAGTAGCAGAAAATATGCATCGTTATAGAGATGTATACAGTCTAAATCCTCGCTACAAAGAAAAGAAATAGAGGCAGCTGAAGAGAAATGTGTGTGTCAGAATCAAAGATTTTAGATACCTTCAACCACTTACGGAACACTCATCTGTACTATTTCTTTAAAAAGGATGGAGAACAGTGCCTCCCTCAAGCAGAATTTTCACCGTACCAGATCATATCAAATGAACAAAACTAAATTCATATACAGCAGATTGTCGAAGAATTAAAGGAAGCGCAATACATAGTAGTAAAACAAAACACTCAAGGGTTCAAAAGAGGGTTCAAGAAAAAGCTGAGATGATTTTGTTTCTCCCAAGAAAGTCACTTTTATTCTGCTATCTAAAGGAGAAGGAGGTGCTATTGACCAGTTTACTTTTAAAATACAATTATTACGTATTGTCAGTTCCTTTCCCCACTAAGAAATATGTGGTTTTTTTTAAAAAAAAACAATAATGCCACAATTGTGAAAAGGTTGATTTTGATTCACAAAAATCAATACTGTTTAAATTAACCAACTCAGTTTCTGAATCTGACAACCTTTATCTGTAAAATGATCATTGTTGTTGAAATGAGGTCATCTTTCTCCCTGGAGTCTTGGTGCTGCTCCTCAAATTTGTTTGGGAAAATTGGGTGATCCTCAGAATAAACCTGGAATACGTATGGAAAATGCGGAGTGCAGAAGTGGGAAGGAACACCCAGCGGAACAAACAAAATCTACTCAGGCAATGCTGGATCTTACCTATTGTTTGTGAATTACCATTTGTGAATAGAATAGAGCTGGAAGGGACCTTGGAGGTCTTCTAGTCCAGCCCCCTGCTCAAGCAGGAGACCCTGTACCAGAGGTGTCAAACTCACATCATCACAGCATCATTACGTGATGTATAGGGACTTTCCCCCCGTTCGCTAAACCGGGCAGGGGCGGGGCCAGCACGTGACGCATCTGGCCCTTGGGGCATGAGTTTGACACCCCTGCCCTATACCATTTCAGACAAGTGGCTGTCCAGTCTCTTCTTAAAAACTTCCAGTGACTAATTATTAAATGTTGCAATAATATATAATGCATAAGATACAGTGATAGCTCTATCTCTATCTATATGAATGTGTGTGTCTCTAAGACCTTCAAACTAAATCCGGGAACATCTGAAATCAAATTGCTGTTTTTCTGGGTGACAAGACCACAGCTTCCCCTGAGATGCATAAGTTAGGTGTGCTACAAAGCCAAATACCTTTTCCTTCTTTCAGAATCTCACCAAGTTCTACCTGTGGCCCTTTCTTTCTCAGTATTCCTTGCCAAACTCTTGTGATTCTTGGCCACATAAATCCAAAAGTGGTAGGCTTTGAAGTTTCCAATGAGGATGGTTGTTTTTGTTTGTGGTGCTGCTTATCACTCCAGTGCATCCTCCTTGTCTCCTTCTCAACCTAGTCTAGTTCTTCAATCCTAGAAAGCCTTGCAGCCACGGACCACAACCCTGCCAGAAAGCTCTGATAAGAATGATGGATGAGGAGGAGGCTGGCTCCACTATGGCCCTATAGTTTTCTGGAAGCTTGAGACAGTCTCCTTGCTACAAAGTCCCCTGGAATGCCTTCTTAGAAGCTGGTAAGCAGTGAAAGGAAGGGAGGGGGAGGAAGGGGAGCCAAAAGAGTCATCCATCTCCCCCTGCAGATGAAACCCAGATGGATCCTCAGCCTCAGCTAAGCTTGATTGTCAGTTTCAGCACCCTTCTATGGCAATAACTTGATCAAATGCTGACAAGGTGTCTTTTCAGCATGGTCAGCCTTTAGCAAGATCCTGCTGCTCCTCGTGCTTAACAGTTCCTTGGTTGTTCTTTTTCATACACATCTTTTATAAAACAACTAGCCTCTTCTTTATGATAAGGCTGTCCAAACCCTGATAGCCACTAGATGGCAGTAAAGAGACAGTCCCATGTCCACCTACTGGTTATCTGGAATTTTTTGTAGCTCAGATTTGTAACCCTATTTGTGTCACTGCTCTCAGGCATCCATATTTGATTGGATATATTAGAAAACTGAAATGACCATCATTTCTATCATTTTTCTAGTTTTTACAAAACTACCATGGTTGGCAATTGTAGAAAAGAACAAGTTCTGAAGTGAAACACTTCAGCCAGCCAGATCTACAATGCAAGCTTGTCCCTACCTACAGATGGGAATAGGACATTGAACTCATTTATAGACTTTTGATTAATGGATTGCAGTTTTATATTGTCTGCTAGGAGGATTTCTGTGAAGCAAATGGAAATGATCGGTGAAGGGTGTTATGTATGCCATTAAAGAGTCTGTGACATTTTAAAGATTGATAAGAAAAGTACTATTGCATAAGCTTTTGCAGTAATACATCCTGTGGTCTACAAGGGGCCATAGAATTGTTGATTTGTGGTAAAATTCAGTGAAAACTAATCATAAACCACTCAGAGTTCATGAAAAAGGTGAGAAAATAGTAACTAGTGAAAAAAGGGATATTTGTGTCCACTGTTTCTAATGAAATATATATCAGAAAGCTGAATATGGGCATTCATTCTATAATAGTATAGCTCAAAAATGCTGCAATCAGTGTCAGCCAAATTGATATGTAACCTATTGTCAATAATTTCATTTATTGCTGTATAAAGTTGGGGTGTTTTTTCTCTCACACACACGCACACATGCACGCACGCACACATACACACGTTATGGATCATTTTTAGGATGGTATAGATCAGAGGTGGGTTTCAGCAGATTCTGACCAGTTCTGGAAAACTAGTAGCGGAACTTTTGAGTAGTTTGGAGAACCGATAGTAAAAATCCTGACTGGCCCCGCCCCCATCTCTTCTCTGCCTCCCAAGTTCCAGCTGATCGGGACGAAATGGGGATTTTGCAGTAACCTTCCCCTGGACTGTGGAGGGAATGGACATTTTACAGTATCCTTCCCCTGCCATGCCCACCAAGCCACACCCACAGAACTGGTAGTAAAAATTTTTGAAACCCACCACTGGTATGGATCCTGCTTTACAATCCTGGGAAAATCATTGCATCCCTTTCCGATTTTATCATATGGCGCTTCTTTAATCATTAGCCTAATTATTAAGGTAAGAATACAGTAATAATTATATGAAAATCCAGGTTTCTAAAGCCGAATAGGATGAGAGTAATATTATTATGAATAACCCCAGCAACCCTAATAATGTTATTTGTAAACTGTCATATCCATTGCCTCTGTCTTGTCACTTTTGCACGGGGAAGCCATGCAGAAAGACCAGAAAACCTAGCTGTGAAAGCTCAGCTCGGCTTGTGTGTGGAATCTCTAGAAGTCTTGAAATGCCAATAAATCTGGCCCTGCCCCATCTATCACATGGGTGGAATGAAGAAGGGCCATGACTTTCATCAACTAGGGCTGTGACATGCCGCATTGCCGCAAAATGCTGAGCTCCTGACAGGTAAGAGGTGTGTTGCCTGAGGTGCTGACGTGTTGGCTCTGCTGCAGCTATCATTCTCCCTGATAGCTGAAGAGTGTGCAAGGCTATGTGTGGAGAAGTTTGCAGAAACAGGAAGACTCTTAACCTGTCATGTACTGGCTTGAGGGGGAGGGAGGTTAATTGGCTGCCAAGTAGCTTCAACTACGCATGGTATTATTTTGGCCTAACCAAGGAGAGTTATCCAACAAGGGCCCACTTGCTTCAAATTGCCTCCATATGGGCTCTTGCTGACTCTGAGTGACAAAAGGAAGGAACCGTGATAACTTTGGATAAATTCAGTACAGGGGCGGGTTCCAAATCCCGTTGCTACCAGTTCGTTCGTGCGCGCATGCTCATGTGCACGCGTGGTGCTTCTGAGCATGTGCAGTAGTTTCTGCGCATGCGCAGAAGCATCTGGGTGGGTGGGTGGAGCCTCCCACCGCCGCCGCTACCAGTTCACCCGATCTGGTGCGAACCGGTAGCAACCCACCACTGGTTCAGTATGTATGTAGCTGTGTTTTAGGGTGGGCTTGTTCATTTTTTTTCAGCCTTTCTGCCAGTTGTGCTAAGGGAGGATTTCTTAGTTGTTTTGGATATTTTGATTTGATTTTTGATTAATACTTGCCATGAAGTCAGTGTCAAATCTTAGTGGCTTCAACGGTAGATATTCTCCATAACGATCTATACTTAACCTGGCCTTCTAAAGGTGCACCATTGGCATTGTAACTATGTCCATCCATTTTTCTACTGGCCTTGCTCTTTTCTTTGCTTCAAATGCTTTTAATTTATAAATGAAAGTTATTGCAAGAGCCCTTTAGTGCTGTTGTCTCAGGCTCACCCATACTCAGAGATCTTGCAGTTCTCATCATTAAGATATCAGCCATTTTGGCTACCAGCCATTAATTATCTTATCCTTCAATAATTTTCTCTGCCATTTTCAAAGTTGTCTATCTATACAATGTGGTAGCAAATTCCATATTTCAGTGGAGTGTTGAGTGAAGGATTTCTTTCATTTTCAATGAATAGTCTCAATCTGTACTGCTAGAAGACAGGGAGCGAAATGGAAGAGTGATTCTTTATTCACATTCTTTACATACTATACTTAATCTTATGTATTTTTATTGTATTAGCCCTCTCCCAGCTTTTGCTCAGCTTTTCCTTGTAGAGGATTGCTCCAACCCCTCCGTTCACGACTCATCTTGATTATGCTGTCCTTTTTCCAGCATTATAAAATACTTTTCGAGAGGATATTTGATAATTGTACAAACTAATTTAAAAGTTACTACATCAAACATTTGTATGGAAACATTAAAGATGCATTTTTGCATTTATTTTCTATCTTTTTCCCTATGAGAAAGGGGGAAATGGAATCAATCTTTCTCACATCTGCAACATAGTCTAATTTTTTAAAGTTATCCGTCCAAACCTTGAGTTCTCTTTCCTGGTTTAGCTGGTTTCCTGGTTTAGTTCAGGCCAGATTGGTATATACAACCTAGTTAGGATTTTATTTTTCCCATGAATGGGCTATTCCAATCTGCACCTTGATGCTCACAGTGAACCTCATTTGCCATTTTAATGCCATTCCTGCTTTCCCCTTTCCACCCCTTCCTTAATTTGGTAAGATCTTATTGAAGCATATCATGATTTTTGCTTCTTCTACCTGAATAACTTGATTTCATCAGCAAATACTAGCCAGCTCAGTGTTCTTCTCTAATTCCAATTCATTTATGAGAACATATTGGGTAGTATACATTATCTGCTCTAATGCAGAGAAGCTAGGGAGCGCATAGTTTTTGGATACAAAGGCAGCATTGCCACATTTGTCACTACCCCCATCATGGATCACCTGCTATTTTTGATTCAAGTGGTACATGTGCACCTTGTATGGTGCTCAAGCATGTGCCCAACTATTAAATGCAGATATGCTCACCCAGCTAATTTGGCCAATTTTCTGGTGGGTCGTTACCTGACCATCAGCTTGAAACCTTGTTTCTTTTTACCCCAATACCCACTTTTGTTCAGCTGTAGAAAGATATCCTAAGGCTTTTGCAAGTGGGTATGTCAGTTAAACTAATTACAGTAGGAAAATATGAAAGCAGAAATTCTGAGTCAGAGTGAAGAAGAAGCTGGGCAGAACCTAAGGTCAACGCTGAATGGATTACTTGCCAAGGACTCAGATATACCAACAAGTAGGCTATTTTTTCCATTTAGCCCAAAATGGTTTACTCTCGCAGTCCAACAGTAGCTCACCCAGAATATCGAGTAAAGATGTTTCACGTAACCTATTAATTGGAAATGTGAAAGATCAGATATTTTTCCCCCATATGTTATTCTGTTCAGCATTTCCCCTCATTTTATCCACCTGTAGAAACCTCTGATAAATTAGTAGCAATACAGATGCAAGGATATCTTTCTTGGACTGTTGTCTGATAATGAGCTAGTCCACCAGATACAGCTTTGGATCAGCAGCATAGAAACCAACGCTACACCAAGCAGAACAGAATTTTCCCAATGGAGATAATATTCATAAGATTCTGATTCTTTGTTTTCAGTTGAAGAATTTTTGTTATAGCCAAACTTGAGAATTGCTCTTTTCTGACAGTTCCAGTGTGACAGAATCCCAGCTAAATTAGAAGATTTAACTGAGAGGGAAGTTGCTTTCATTGTATTATGAGGCTAAACGCAATCAGCTATCTGAATGGATGACTTTAAAAGTATCCTTGGTACAAAATACCTGGACTTCAAAAAGAAGGTTGTCAATGTAATTTTATGCCTGCCAGCACCCAATTTAACAGCTTGGGTGCTATGCCAGGGGTCTGCAACCTTAAATACTCAAAGAGCCATTTGGACCTGTTTCCCACAGAAAAGAAAACACCGGGAGCCATAAAACTTGGGTGGGTGTGGCCAACTCAATGTCACTCACTTCCACCAATCACATTACCCCCCCCAGCCACCATGACCCAGCTGGTCATTAGGGCAGAGAACCAATTGTTAAAAAACACCAGGAACCACAAAATCGTTTTGACATCTCTCTCTCTCCCCTCCCTCCCTCTCTTCCCCCTCCCTCCCTCCCTCTCTGTACCTCCCTGTCTCTGCCCTGGCCACTTCTCCATCCCACACTGTCACCCTTACCTTCTCAGGCCAGGCGAAGAGTGACTGGGAGGGGAGGGCGAGGGGTGGGGCCAGCCAGTAGTGGGATCACCTGACAGGGAGCCACAGTAGAGGGCCCAAAGAACCGCATGCGGCTCTGGACCCGCAGGTTGCTGACCCCTATGCTATGCCAATCATATTGGCCTAATTTGTTTCTGGTATCTCTACTGGCTGCTAAGTTTTCATTTGCAATTCTTTTGTTTCCAATATGCATAGCAAATAGCTGCTCAGAGTCGCTTTATACCATGAGATGGACAACAAATACGTTTAGTAATAAATGAAGATTTTTAAACAATGGATTTATGAGCTCCATTTATTGCTTCCAAAAATAGAATAGCATTGTTCCAATACTTGAGGGGCTGCCACAGAGAGGAGGGGGAAATCTATTTTCCAAAGCACCTGAAGGCCAGAGAAGGAACAATGGATGGAAACTGATCAAGGAGAGATTCAACCTAGAAATAAGGAAACATTTTCTGACAGAACAATCAACCAATGGAACTGCTTGCCTTCAGAAGTTGTGGGTACTTCATCACTGGAGGCTTTCAAGAATTTCAGCCATTTGTCAGAAATGGTATAGAGCTGTGATGGCAAACCTATGGCACGCATGCCCGAGATGGCACGCAGAGCCATCTTTCCGGGCATGTGAGCTATTGCCCAACTCACCTGCAGCTATGCATGAGCGCATGTCCCAGATGGTGTTCGGGCCTCTGGTGGGCATGCATGCAATTCAGGGGACCCAGTTGATCTTCAGACTCTCCTGTGCATGCATATGTGTTTGCACATACACGTGACAATACTTGCGTGCAGCGCGCATATACATAGATGGCACGCACATGCATTGCATGCATAAAAACTGCACACATGCACAGATGTTGTGATTGTGCATGCAGGGCATGGGAGGGCACACGTGAAAGCTGTACACATGCACAGATGGTGCAGTTGTGCACGCAGCACACAAGGGAGAAGCCGTGCATTAGTGTGGAAAGCCCGTGTGGCCGTGAAGCACACAAAGCACGTACCTGTTCGGCACTCAGTGAGTAAAAGGTTTGCCACCACTGGTATAGGGTCTCCTGCTTGAGCAGAGGGTTGGACTAGATGACCTACAAAAGGTTCCTTCCAACTCTGTTATTCTGTAATCTGTAGGTCTTCTAGTTCTCCAAGCAGGAAACTCTATATCATTTCAGGCAAATGGTTGTCCAATCTTTTCTTTAAAAACTCCAGTATTGAACCACCAACAATTTCTGGAGGCAAGCCGTTCCACTGATTAATTGTTCTAACTGTCAGGAAATTTCTCCTTAGTTCTAGGTCCGTGGTGGCGAACCTATGGCATGCGTGCCACAGGTGGCACGCAGAGCCATATTGGTGGCACGCGAGTGTTGCCCTAGCTCAGGTCTGGCATGCATGCGCACACTGGCCAGCTGATTTTCGGGCCTTCCAAGCCCACCGGAAGTCAGGAAACAGACTGTTTCTGGCCTCCGTAGGGCCTCCAGAGGGGATAGGGATGGCCGTTTTCGCCCTCCCCAGGCTCCTAGAAAGGCTCTAGAGCCTGGGGAGAGTGAAAAACGGGCCTACTGGGCCCACTGTGCCATCGTGTGCCAAAAGTGGGGAGAGTTCAGAGGGATGGGGCGCACTGAATTATGGGTGTGGGCACGCACGCACATGACCCCCTGCGCTCCCTCTGCTTTTGGCACCCGATGGCAAAAAGGTTAGCCATCACTGTTCTAGGTTGTCCTCTCCTTGATTGGAACTGCTTGCACCTCTTAATATAGCATAAAAGGCTACTATGAATTTACTATGCCAAACATTTATGAATTGTTGTTTTTTGCAATATTTTCTTAGTTTCTTTAAAAACAAAACAAGAAGCCCACTATTTTAGAGCAAATCTAAACATACAGCTAATATTCATTGGAGAGCTCATTCAGTTTATGCAAAATATGGACAGTTTTCATCCAGATTTCGAATACAGTATATGGAAATGTTACTCACTATCTTGGCAGGATGAAAAGAGCAGTTTAAGACATTTAAAGCAATGGCATGGACAATTCTGATCTTAGAACAGTTTGTGAATTTAAACAGTGCTGTTTAAAATGCAACTCTGTTTCAACACAATCAAATAAAGATGTACTGAAAACGGATTGTTCCAGTTTTCCTTGATGAGAAAAAGCTACCCAACATGGGGAAAATATTAGCAATGTTAAATTTTAGGAAATCATTCTTAAAGTCTACAGAATGCAAACAAAGCTGTACATTCTAATGTTAGCATATTTTCCAATGGCGCTGTAGTATTGGGTTTGATTTTATAGTTACAACAATATAATTTCAGATGTTTTCATATTGAAATCTAGCTTTGGCAAAACTTGTGTGGGAAGAGGTTACCATGACCACTTCAGTTAAAGAAACCTTTAAGCAAATGGCAGCTCTGGTTGTGCTTAGCAAACTGAATGCAATGTATAATATAATCCTGCAATACATTTAGAATCACTATTCAATATATCCCCCTGAGTTTTTCTTGTAACAGAATTCTGCCAGAAGAGAGGCTTTAACATACCACCCAGCTATACTGCCTTTTCTTGCTTAAAATCCTTTTGTGAACAAAATACACCCCACAAGAAAAAAACCGCCACAATATAGTGATAGAAAACATGTTAAATAAAATTCAACAACAATGAGCACAGGATATACAAAGACACACACACACACACACACACCAACAAACAATTTAAAGAAAATCTGAGATCCAAAATGTCTTTGAACAGAAATAGCTTTAAGAATCTAAAGTCTACTGAGAAAGAGAATCAATAATTAATCACCTACCTAACTTCTTTTGATACTTGAGAAAGAATGATATATGGATTAGGCAAACATTCACACACATACATATATACATACATATGGGATGAGATATTCCTCCAAATTCTCTAGTCTTAAGCTATTTAGAATTTCAAACATAAACATCTCCAGTTAACTATCACAAGAGATTGTTCAACTGTTATAAAACATAAGAAATAAGATTATTTAAGAATGCCATAGTATAGTTGTATTGGAATAGAGCAGCCATTCCCTGGCATATGTTTTAAGAAACAATTTTCCAAGTAAGAGCACAATCGAGGTAAAATAGCGCTTCTATTTTGCAGTGAAATTTTGCAGCTTTTCAGCAAAGGGTGTATCAAGGGTGAACAAGGCATTTTCTGCCCCAAAATCTAATCTAACATTTGATTGAATTGGATCAGTGGTGGGTTGCCCCTGGTTTGCACCAGTTCTATAGAACCGGTAGTAAAACCGTCGGGAGGCTCCGCCCACCGACCCCGACATCATCAAAATGCTTCTGCGCATGCGCAGAAGAGCGCGGCCCCATTGCAAACCAGTAGTAAAGGTAAGTAGAACCCACCCCCGAATTGGATCTAAATGTGCTTGAAATGTTGACAATCAGCACTCAAACCTAAAAACCTAAAAAAGGGAGATATAGTATTTGCAATTAGAATTTTTGGATCTTCCAAATCAAAGTTCAGGATTGGCTTTCCATTACATCAGTACAGCTATCCCTACATGGTCCCTAATTATTGATTATGCTGGATGGGCCTGTGGGAGCTGTAGGTTGGGAAAGGCTAATTTAAAAGAAAAATGTATCTTTCTCTTGAAAATGTATGTTAGCAATTTAGAGAGTCATGGCAGCCTTTCTAGATAGAGCAACTAGTGACCCATTGGGCACTGTGAATATCTTAATCTGTAGCTAGACATGTTGGTAGAGAGAAACTATGTCACCATTCAGGCTCCAGTATTCCAAAGCAGACGCCTGGAAAAAAAAATTTTTTTAATTTGATTTATATGCCGCTCTTCTCCGGAGCCTCAGGGCGGCTTACAATGTGTTAAGCAATAGCCTTCATACTTTTGTATATATTTATACAAAGTCAGCTTATTGCCCCCACAATCTGGGTCCTCATTTTACCTACCTTAGAAAGGATAGAAGGCTGAGTCAACCTTGAGCCTGGTGAGATTTGAACTTGCAGTAATTGCAGGCAGCTGATGTTAATAACAGTGCTTTAGTCTGCTGCGCCACCAGGGCTCTATGGCATGTATTTATTTCTGTCCAGGCACACATTTCTCAATGCCACTGAGCAGAATGTGAGGAGAATGAAGAAGAAATGTAGGGGGTGGGGGGTGGGGGGAGGTAATGAAAAAAATCACTCTGTCCATTTTCTGTTCTGGCTGCAGGAAATGTGGAAGACTTTGGATTTTGCAGTAGATGTCCCACAATATTACCCTTTTTTTGCCATAATAGGATTGCTTTGGAAGTTTCTGAAAAGCCAGTCAGTCCATAAAATTCGTTTGATATGAAAAAACAAAAGAAAGAAGGATTACTGGGGTCATGTGAACTAACTGGGAAAGCATCTAAATGTTTTGCTGAGTTCATAAAGCTTTCTGTATATATCAAGGGAGACCAAATTTATTACATATCTGCCACAACTAAAACCATTTTTTATAACAGAATTTTGAATATACTAATAATATTCCATATCACAGCAGATCAGAAGGGTTGGCTGATCACTTCCCGAATAATAACAGTTCAAGTGCTGAATCTCTTATTCTGAAAACAGAGTTATTGGGACTGTAATTGGAACCGGTGCAGTTCCTCTTTAATTTGAAAATATTTAAGCAACATTTTGCAAAGGCTGGGCAAAACGCAAGTGTGGGACTTGCTAAGTAGTTTTCTTCGTCTTTGGTGGTTAAGAATCCTCTCTTTCACCCATAAATCCAGCCTGAGTGAGTTCTGTTTATTCTGTTTACTGCAATTACCTAACCTGTGTGAGTCTGTATATAAATCATAGGGACTAATGATTTATGGGCCGACACATCATTCTGAAGGAGTACACAATGTCCCTACACAGAAAGCTTTTACAGAAACCTTTTTTCCTCAGAGTGAGGAGATAAGAGCAGTGGGTGCTATGTAGCTCTAGGCCATATTTCTGCCCTTTTTTAAAGAGCTCAACAGAACCAAGAGGTAAAAGAAATTCAGACTGTTTATTTGTCAACTGTGCTAACTCACAAACCAGGGGTGAAATCCAGCAGGTTCTGACAGGTTCTGGACAACCAGTAGTGGAAATTTTGAGCAGTTCAGAGAACTGGCAAATACCACCTCTGGCTGGCCCCAGAGTGGGGTGGGAATGGAGGTTTTGCAATATTCTTCCCCCAGGAGTGGGAAGGGAATGGGGATTTTGCAGTATCCTTCCCCTGGAGTGGGGTAGGAATGAAGATTTTGCAGTAACCTTCCCCTGCCATGCCCACCAAGTCACACCATGCCCACCAAGCCACACCCACAGAACCGGTAGTAAAAAAAATTGGATTTTACCACTGTCACAAACTGAGTATGCCAATGAATATTATATACATACCAATTGCCAAGCCTCCGCTCCTCCCAGATGTATAGGCACCAATTGTATTGATTTTTTTATTAGAAAATGAATTTTTTTTTCTTGTGTGCCTTCAAGTCAGTCTTTTCTCCTGGTGATTGCCTGAACAAGTCCCTGAAATTTTCTTAGTAGGGTTTTTCAGAAGTGGTTTGCCATTGCCTCATCTCTAGGGCTGAGAGAGTGTGAGGTCACCCAATGGGCTTTGTATCTAAGGCAAGACTAGAACTCATGGTCTCTTTGATTCTAAATTGATGGTTGCTATGGGCAATTTCTTCGTATCAATATGATAGACAGAATTCGCCAAAGAGAAGAATACATAAGGAAAAGCTAAAAGACAACTGAGCAATGAGCAGAGGATATACAAATGGACAAGAACTTCTTTTAAATGCACAAGGTACGTCAGAGGTAGCTTTCTTGGGTCAGTTAGTCATAATTTATCAGCCTATAAACCTATCGTTTTCCTATAAACGAAGTTGCACTTTAAAGAGATGGCCTGGACAGTGGTAATTGAACTTAGATCTTTTTAACATTTGTATTTTATTGTGTTTTACTATCTAGATAAATACTAATATCTTGCTAGTCCGTGTATGATATGCCATACACTAAATAAATAAATAAACTCATACTCTCCTTTTTTTTTCTTTTTTCTTTTTCTATTTTTCTCCTCTTGTTCATCTGGCTACTTTAAAGCATTGTTTCCTATTACTTTATCATCAACATGGAGGGATATGTATTCTTGGGAAATCAATGCCTGCATCTCTGATGGGTTCCCTATAGACAAGAAGGTGCCCAAACAGATAAAGCCCCTGATGATTTTTCTTTGAACACTCAGATGGTAAACAAACTTTCTTCACCTGATATCTGCTTCCCCCCCCCAAGAATTAAAACTGATAAGCCAGCCTCTTCCAGACGACAACAGCCAGATGTTTCTTCCTAGCTTCATTCGCTTAGCAGGGAACCGTTTGGCTAGCAAGCTTGAAAGTCAATTTGTTTAGAAATTGACTTGATGAGAAAGCTTAGTTAAGTGATATTCACTGACCATAGCAAGCTGAAAGGTATATAACACAAGAGGTGGACAAGAAAGAAAGAAATTTTGAAAACAATGAAGATTTTAAAAAGACTAGGAAAATATATTATAGGTTACTCAGTTCCACATCAGCCATCTGCCTCTAATATACTAAATTAATACATACATACATACATACATACATACATACATACATACATATATAGAGAGATTTATTTGTGGTCAAGCTTTCTAAATTACTTAAGAGTTTTGAGAGAAAATATTGTATAGTGCTTTTATTTTTTTTATTTTTTTTACAACTGTGGAATTGCTGAATGGTTGATTGATGGTTTAATTAATTACATGATCAATATATGTAATGCTGACTGAATTTAAAAGTGCCAAGACATGTTTCTGACCAAAGGAGATAACCATCTGGGCTTGGGAAGTGTGGGATAGCATGAATGGGAATAAATGAATACAAAAAAATGGCTTGGAAAACCATTTAATAAAGATTGGGATAGAAATCCACCTAAACAATAAACAGAAGTACATGGGATATATCCCACTTTTTTTTTCAATATTTTCATGTAATATTTCAGGGTTAACATTATGATTTTTTTTATACTACAATGAAACAAGAGCCTTCTCTGTCATGGTGTCTCTCAGATGCCTTAGGACTCTAATGATGTGGAGATTAAGGCAGTGTTTCTCAACTTTAACAAATTTAAGATATGAGGACTTCAACTTACAGAATTCTGGGAGTTAAAGTCCACATATTTTAAAGTTGCAAAGGTTGAGAAATAGTTGATACAAGTATGGGAGTTGGCACAAATCCATCACCAGACATGGAAGCTCACTGGTGACTATGGGACAGCCCAATCTACCCCACTGGGTTGTTACTGTGGGGAAAAATGGGGAGAGTTAACACAACCTTGACCTTCTGAACAAAATATGGACTACAAATCTAACAAATACATAAATAAATGACAAGGATTCACAGCCAAGATTTCTACTGAATGAGCATTCTGGAGCACATCTGTAAGGAGTTGGGACATTAAAATCCTGAACACAACATTATTGTTAAACCAAGCTTTGAAAAAGCAACACTCGAAAGCAATGCAAATACTATCTTTTGAAACAAAATCACCTTGGCTTGTCTAAAACATGGTCAACCAAGGGCTAAGCATACTTCCCTAGGGAGGGAATTTCATAAATAAGAAGACATTAATCAGAAGGCATGTCCGCCTAATATGTAGACTAGACTAGACTAGACTAGACTAGACTAGGCTAGGCTAGGCTAGGCTAGGCTAGACTAATATAATATAATATAATATAATATAATATAATATAATATAATATA
>WNWU01000012.1:29683276-29705212 GCA_012654045.1 Ptyas mucosa
TAATATAATATAATATAATATAATATAATATAATATAATATAATATAATATAATATAATATAATATAATATAATAATTTTAGTTGAGCATGCCTTCTGAGCAATGTCTTCTTATTTATGAAATTTCCTCCTCAGGGAAGTATGTTTAGCTTTTGGTTCACCAAGTCTTAAAATGCCCATGGACTTAGAAACAAATCCTAAAGCTGGTAGTTCATATTGGGGGGGAAGGTCGTCCTTTAAAAATCACAGTGAATGTTTTCAATACACTCTGGAGATAAAGGCATACAATTTGCCAAACAAAGAATGAGTGTGGTATCCCTAATATTGGTATCATCCAATGTCTTGTTCATCTAGATCAGTGATGGCTAACCTTTTTACCATCGCATGCCAAAAGCAGGGGGAGCACGGTGGGGTCACACGCACGAGTGCCCACATCCATAATTATATGCACCCCGCCTCCCCCCATGCTCCCCCCACTTTTGGCACGTGATGGCCCGGTGGGCCCGGTAGGCCTGTTTTTCACTCTCCCCAGGCTCCAGAGCCTTTCTAGGAACCTGGGGAGGTGAAAACGGCGTTCCCCAACCCCCTCAGAGGCCCTCCAGAGGCCAGAAACAGTGTGTTTCCTGACTTCTGGTGGGCCCAGAAGGCCCAAAAATCAGCTGGCCGGCGCACGCATGCGTGCCAAAGCTGAGCTCAAGTGCCCACCGATATGGCTCCACGTGCCACCTGTGGCACCCGTGCCATAGGTTCGCCATCACAGATCTAGATGAACTTAAGGCAGTGCTTCTCAAATAGTGGGGCGCGCCCCCCAGGGGGGGCGCGAGGCTCCGTAAAAGGGGGCACGTTTGACCTCGGCAAACACTGTCATAACAAGCTAAGCCCCATGTTTATGTCTCTGTATTTAATCAGAGAACAACGGGAGCGTCTGATTGGCTGTCCAAAACCCTTGTGACACGAGCCTGTCGGAGCCATCTTTAGTGTGGGATGTCCGTCCACACTTACTTTGTTGCCCGATGGATGTGCGCCCAATTGATGCTCAAATGACTGACAATGACCTTTTCCTGTGAAACATAACACTGCCCCAATTAATCAAACTTGCTAAAGAAATCGGGCTACCGCTGCTGACATTTGCATCGATAGTGAGCATTAAGCCAGTACATGTGACTGTGCATGCTCCTCCCTTTCAAGGAGAACAGACCTTTTTCTAATAATGATACTATTTTTTAAATAATGATACTATTTACAGTTGCGCGGGGGGCGCGAAAAATGTTTTTTTCTTCCTAGGGGGGTATGACAGAAAATAATTGAGAAGCACTGACTTAAGGGGATATGAACATATTTTCTGCATATGACAGAATCTATAGAAGGCAACCACGCTTGTCCAGGCCAAGGCTAAAATCTAGGGGGCTGGCGGGGGGTAGGGGGGATGGCATGGAAAGAATGGCCCAATCTTAATTTAAGCTAGTGTTTTTCAAATTTAGCAACCTTAAAAGAAGTGTGGACTTCAACCCCCCTAATTCCCCAGCCAACATGAATCCCATAATACAGGTACTCTTTACTTTTTACTACATCCCACATCAGTGCAACTCTTGCAATTAGTGCAGTTCAATGGTGAGAAAAGTAAGGCTCTACATTTAGGAAAGAAAAAGCAAATGCAGAGATATAGAATAGGTGGTACTTGGCTCAATGGTAGTGACTGTGAAAAGGCTCTTGGCGTTCTAGTGGACAATGATTTAAATATGAGCCAGCAGTCTGCTGCTGCTGGCAAAAAAAGCCAACACAGTCCTAGGCTGCATTAACAGCTGTGTTAGGTCCTGCGCGCAAGAATGAACAGGACACGCAGTAGAATCTAACACTCTTTATTGGCTCCGTAATCGCAAAGGGGAATCCTAGCTGGGGCAGCTCCTTTTATAGCTAGGAGCTGTCCGCGGCTTCAGCCACTGACGTTACTCTGAATTTCCCGCTCACATCCCTGATTGGTCCGTTCAAATCAGCCATTCAATACTCAACAGTTGGATAGAATCAAGATCACGTGAAGTGTTAGTACCACTTTATAATGCCTTGGTAAGACCATACCTGGAATACTGCATCCAGTTTTGATCACCACAATATAAAAAAAGACGTTGAGACTCTAGAAAGAGTGCAGGGAAGAGCAACAAAGATGATTATGGGACTGGAGACTAAAACATATGAAGTACGGTTGCAGGAATTGGATATGTCTAGGTTAATGGAAAAAAAGGACTAGGAGCAACATGATAGCAGTGTTTCAATATCTAAGGGGCTGCCACAAAGAAGAAGGGGATCAATCTATTCTCCAAAACACCTGAAAGTAGAAGAAGAAGCAATGGATGGAAACTAATCAAGGAGAGAAACAACCTAGAACTAGGGAGAAATGTCCTGACAATTAGAACAATTAATCACTGGAATTGCTTGCCTTCAAAAGTTGTGAGTGCTCCAACACTGGAGGTTTTTAAGAAGAGATTGGACAACCATTTGTCTGAAATGGTATAGGGTCTCCTGCATGAGCAGGGGTTGGACTAGAAGACCTCTAAGGTCCCTTCCAACTCTGATAATCTGTCATTCTTCCTGTCTTGTTTTTCTTCCACTGAAGTCAATTTCCCTGTAAAGGGAAATAAACTGAAAGAATTCTTGGGTTTATATTTCAAGTGTGTATTTCAGTTGCTGAACTTATACTTTGATTGAAGCCTGGCTATTAGCAGCACTTGGGCAATTTGCTCCCATTGCTCACTCCACCCAGCACTGCTGCAAAAGACAATGTTGGCCATGAGGCAGTGGAGCAAAGTATTCTGAAAGACTTCCCACTTAGCCTGGTGACCTGTCTGCTTGGGACTCTCAGCCACCCTGCCACCAAGCAGGCAGTCTTGTTAATGCTGCTTTTCCCACCCCCACCGCAAAGGCTTCCCAGTTGTGAGTTGCTGCCAGTTTTGATGCAAACCATTGCATGCCGACTCCCCCTCCTCCTTGTTAGCAGGAATGCTCTTGCGGTAATTTCTCCTTGATAGCCTACGTTGTCTCCTTCTATAGCACTCGTCTCACACTGGAGAGAGAATGAGGGAAAGATCAGGCTGGGTCCTGGCTGTTTAGTCTACCAATCAGATTGGTGACAAAGAGTCTAGCAGCTGGCATGGAGCATTTTGGTCCATGCACCTCTGGCTGCCATCCCGTCTTCTTTTGTGAGAAGGACAAGGAGTGTGAAGATTTCTTTACTCTGCTGGAGACCATGTTAGAATACAAGTACAAAAACAAGGAGTCAAAGCACTGAATCAGAAACAGGCAGGCTATGCTGAAGCATCCTTCCTTAGTTGGCATTGTTAAGATACCTTGGACTACCGGAACCATTGACCTAGCCAATCTATGGCCTGAGATAATGAAACATGAAGTTCAATGCATCTCAATGGCTTCCCATTGGGGATCTAAACCGGACACTTTGTACACTGGAGTGATTTTTGAGTCTATGTAGAGAGTTTGCCGTCAACAGGAACTGGCTCTACGGATTCAAATCATTTGAATCCTTCCTTTATGTGAAACATTTTATGCTGAGATTTCAATTTTTAAAAATAACTCTTAAGGTTTGTATAACTCCAGTGTTAAAACAAATGCACTGCCTTCATTTTACTTTCCTTTTCCACCAATAAAATATAGTAGTAGTGTGGAAGGGAATCTTATATCTTCTGGCTTACAAAGAGCAGAAATCCCTCCCCATCCGGTTTTTCCCAGGCCAGAGATGAAAGGGCTCTGATCTCCCTTTTCCTTTCAGAGCGCA
Organism: Ptyas mucosa; assembly: GCA_012654045.1. Taxonomy (NCBI): domain Eukaryota; kingdom Metazoa; phylum Chordata; class Lepidosauria; order Squamata; family Colubridae; genus Ptyas; species Ptyas mucosa. The sequence continues at coordinate 29,687,060 of WNWU01000012.1, forward strand.
AGAAAAGTCACCCTCTCCGTCTGCTGAGGAAGAGATCCAGTTTCAGGGGGATTGGTTGGGTTTCTAGGAGAAAAATGATCTACTGTAGCTCTAAACTAGGTTGAAAAGATCCAGATGACCAAAAGAAGCCAGGAAAGAGAGACAGAAAATTCTTTGCTGCCACTTGGTGGCTATCTAGACTTTTTGTAGCTTAGTTATGATTTGTCTCTAGTACAGAGGAATGGCCTCTTTGAGCTTCCCCATTATGGTATGGTACGGCTGTTGTAGCAATGATGAGGCTTTTGAATGGGAGTTAGGAAAACTAGCCATATACATTTAATAATAAATAACTAACTCACTGCCTAATTCATAATCAGACACAGGGGGAGCAAAACCAACCCACAACATTAGATTAGACCAGGGGTCTAATCCAGGGGTGAAATTCAGCCGGTTCCTACCGAATCGCACAACACTGTGCAAAGCCCCACCCACCCATGCCGACGTCATGATGTCTCTTTTTTGCGATGATTTTCAGCCTCTGTGCATACACAGAAGGCTTTGTGCATGCATGGACGACGGTGCGTGCGAACAAAGCGAGCAAGTGCGTGGCGCACGCCCATTTGCGAACCGGTAGGGAAGGTAAGTGAATTTCAAGGGACGTCACGATGTCTGCACGGGTGGGTGGGGCTTCGTGCAGTCGGCCCTACCGTATCACATGATCCAGTAGGAACCAGCTGAATTTCACCCCTAGATTAGACCCAGATTGTTGGGGGCAATATGCTGACTCTGTAAACTGCTTAGAGATGGCCGTAAAGTACTGTGAAGTGGTATATAAGTCTAAGTGCTATTGCTATTCATTTGGTTACATTTTTGCAATCCAATTATGGTAAACCCAAAACAACGTACAGTACCTAAGGAATTGATTATGTTAAGATTTAGGAGCAGAGATTCACTTCATGCTTTCCTCAAGGCCAGTAAGTGTGAATTTAAGATCAACTATCTGCTTTTGTCTAACAACTACTACACTGGAGAAAGGGAGTGCAAACTTGGAAACTTCACAAGTAGTTTCCCTTGGTCATTTGGACAAAATCCAGATCAAATCAGACCCTGGCTGATCCTGATCACAGTCCTTTATCAGTTCAAGCGCCTGCTTTCTAATTCCAGCCACATAAAATTTAGTGCATTTCCATTTTATAGTAAGTTTGTTCTGAGGCCTAAGGATATTTCTATTAAATTACTATTTCTATAAATTACTATTTATAGTAAGTTTGTTCTGAGGCCTAAGGATATTTCAAAGTGAAGAAGGAGGTGGGGTGAGAAATACTAGAGATTATTAAATGTTTAAGTGAAATTGATGCTACAGAAAGTATTTTTCCAGAAGGTGTGAACGTGTGACTAAGGGCTGGTGCATGAAAGCATAAAAGCATAGATGTCATCTTATCCAGACCTTATGATTGTGAAATTATTAATTTTTCCAGGGGCTTTTAAAGTCTGCAAATCAAATTTTAAAATGGAGAGATATGCTAATTTCTCTAAAGTGCCTTGTAAAGCTTTGAAGAGCAAAATGAATTATGGATAATGGATAATAGATAAAGATGATTAAGAAGACAGATTAGCATGAGCCTGGAATGTTGAATAGCTGAAGATGAAACATGGGCTAAGAATTGGAATCTGGAGCTGTGACTGAATACCCTGAGAAGTCAGTTCACTTGACAACCACTTTGAACACAGCATATCTGCATCCAAATTCTGGGATCTAGCCTCAGTGTTTGTGACTTTTCAGCCTATGACAATGTCTCTGCCCATGTTCAAGGAAAACAAGAAGAGTGGGATACAGGTCAGTTGCACAATCCAAGAGAGTCAAATCAATTAATGATGCTCTAATAATATGCTTTAAAACTTCTTTGCAGGAAAACATCTCCAAACATCCTGTTCGTTCTGAGGGAAACTGCCAAAGGATATAACTAGTTGTTTTATATAACACAGAATGTGTCATATTTCAAACGTGCAAGATTTGCATAGGACTGTTTCTCTCTATACTTTTCTTTTTGTTGAGGTTTGCTTTGTTCTCTTTTCTTTTGGGGGGGGGGTTAGGGTAGAATTAGGGGCCATCTTAGATCCAGAATTGTGTGTCCTGGATATAAATATACTTTATTCCTCACAACCATTAATATTTTTGTAAAATAAACTATAGTCATATTTTATTATTACTCCAATATGCAGAAACAGAAGTGGATATGAAATTGAGAAATTGGTGATTTACCTTGTGCCCCTTTCATGCAAAGTTTAAAGCCATGTTTAACTATATATATATATATATATATACATACATATATATATATATATATATTTCTGAGGTTTTCGCTGGTGTCTGTAGGTCTTTGGTTATTCGGGTTTCCTCCCACATAAAATTGGAAGTGTCTTGCCGACGTTTCAACAAAGTCTCATTCGTCATCTTCAGGCTGGTGTTTTCGGCTTCATGCTTCTAGGAACAATGTGTGATCTCAGCTGTTACTTCCTTTTAACTGCTAGTGGGGGTGTGAACTGATTGGGTGGGAGCTTGGCTGTGTTCTGATTGGGTGGAGATGTGTTCTGATTGGTTGGGGGCTTGGCTGTGCTCTGATTGGCTGGGTGTGTGTTTTGTTTGGGTGGGGGCTTGGTGGTTCTCGGGTTAGTCTGAGTTGCAGGGGGATATGAGCTGGTGAGCTGGGTTGTTGTTGTTTGGCTTCGCGTTCGTGGTCATGCCACATCTTCATGGTGGTTGTCAGTCTGCTTCATGTATGGATTGGAGGGGTTTAAAGTGGCTAATGATGGAGCTGCGGTCTGACTTCTGGTCCATGGTCGTGCCTCATCATTGGTGTGGGTTTGAGTCTGCTTTCCGCATGGATGTGTGGTGGTGATATATATATATATATATATATATATACACACACATATACATACATACATATATATATGTATCCCTGTTCCACTTAATCTTTTACTTAATTGCAATCGGTGGCATAATTTGGATTAAAATTATCAACATAGAAAGGGAGAAGACTAAATTTTCTTCCAGAACTCTTTGCTCTTAAAAAAAAAATCTCCCCTATGTGGACTCAGAGTTTGAAAACAACATTTTAGATTAAAACTAGTTTATACCTTGCCTATTGTTTATAGATTGATTATAAATCATTTCCCAGGGAGATAGACGTATTAGTGCATCGAAACAAAAATAAGAAGAACCTTGAGGCAATTTAGATACCAATAATTTATCATTGCACAATCTCTCATGGATCATAGCCCACTTCATCAATACATAGAATAACTAAATAAGCAGTAAATAAATTGCATTCATGGAGAGGGAGAACAATCTCCCATATGAATATTTGCATTCCATCATTTTGTAAATGGGAAGCATGTGATGTTGCTTCCCCAATAATTCCTGCAATGTCACAATTGAACCCAGAATGGAAATCTTCATCTTCCAAAAAATAGATTTATTTGAAACAGATTTATTATGCATGCTTTCCTGAGAGTACGTATTTATGAATGTATTTTCAAATACTTGGAGGCTATTCCTCCATGCAATGGCAATTCAGGATGGGATACAAATAAAAAGATTGAAAATGGGTAGAGCACAAAACATACAAGGTTGACTTTTTGAATGATAAAAACAGAGAATATGAAATTAAAAAAGTAGTATCAATTATTAAGAATTACAAAGAAAATTTGCCATGGTGTCTTCACCAGTCAATTTTTTAAAAAATGTTTAGCATTCTACTATCGGTTAATATATCAGAAATCAGTGTTGTGGCACGTAGCTCTATCTATTAGGAAAGCAGGATTTACTAACAATTTCCCTTGTGAATGAAGGAATTAGAACACTAGTTTGGTCTAGTGGTTAAGGCACCAAACTAGAAAGCTAGAGATCGTGAATTCAAGTCCCACCTTAGCTATGAAAGCCAACTTGGTGACTTTGGGCCAGTCACTTACTCTCAGTCGAGCCCAACTCACAGGGTTGCTGTTGTTTTTGGAGAAAAGAGGAGGAACGTGTATTGAATAAATTAACTGCTTTGAGTTGTTTATAAAAATAATAAAGGCAGGATATAAATAAATAAACATACAACAGGGATGAAGTGGACTGTTTACTTCAAAGACCCACTCAGCTTACCTGTACTATTTTTTTTTAAAAAATCAGATATATCCAGGAAACACATATTCATGATTAATTCTATTTATATACAGTGATGCTTAAGCTTCTTAATTTTCTACATGAAGCTGAAATTGTCCCCCCTTTCCTCTGATGAGATTCCCAAATCCAGGCGAAGGAGGAAGAGTTGAAAAGAGAACGGACATACTGAAGAAGATAAAAAAAAATGTAAGAAAAGAAAATGTAGAAGAGAAAGAGACCTCTTGGAGGATTCTGACTCTTCAAAAGAAACTCCTTCCTCTCTAGCTTGCCTTTAAAAAAGACTTGACTAATGGACTGGTGCTGGCTTTCCGCCTTTCCTACAAATGGATTCTTCTCCAGGTCCCCTGGATCAATTTAAAATACAAGAAGTAGACAGTTAGGATCTGCTGAGATAGCCATTTTGCATGTGTATGTGAATCACCCAACTCTCTCCCTCTCTCATGATCTATCTATTTGATCTGCCCTGGAAATTTCTCAACTGATCTTCCCCTCCTACTTCTACCCAAGACTGCCTCCTTGTTCAACCATCTTCCCGGTCTGCCTGGCTGTCAGGGCCTCATGAATAAAGAGTTTTATCTGCCCGAATGGCAGGCCTCTATAATCAAAGAAGGGTGATAGGGGGAGGCAGGATTAACCCCAGAGACGGAAGAAAATCCCTCTACAGCCTCCTGCCAGATACATCAAAAGTAACATACCAATTGCTAATCTACTGTATAACGCAATGGTTGAGCACAGGAGAATCACGGCTGACCACTTTGGTGAGAGAGGCCCTGTGACAGCATTGCTGGGTGATCCAAGATAGTTCATTGCTTGATTTTGGTGAAGCCGCTTGAGAAAGGAAAACATCACAAACATCCTTCTCCATCAAAAATGCAATAATAATAAACTGATATCCAAGCATTTGACGGTTTATAGCAGTGATGGCTAACCTTTTTGCCATCGCGTGCCAGGAGAGGGGGGCGGGGGAGGGTTGTGCGCGCACGTGCCCACATGCATGTGCGCGCAACTCCCCTCCCCCCCTCCTGGCACATGATGGCCTGGTAGGCCCGTTTTTCTTTCTTACCTGGCTCCAGATCCTGTCTATTTAACTGGGAAGGGCGAAAACAGCCTTTCCCACTTCCTTGGAGGCCCTATGGAGGCTGAAAGTGGGACAGGAAGTGACATTTTTTGCTGTCCCCAGCCTCCAGAACCTCTCTAGGAGTCTCTAGGAGCCTCTCTAGGAATCTCTAGGAGCCCCTCTAGAAGTCTTTGGAGGCCGGGGACAGCAAAAAACGTCACTTCCTGTCCCACCGGAAGTCAGGAAATGGGCCCTTTCAGCCTCCGTAGGGCCTCCAAGGGAGTGTGAAAGGCTGTTTTTGCTTTTCCCAGATAAATAGACAGGATCTGGAGCCAGGTATGAAAGAAAAACGGGCCTTCCCCACCCACCCCAGTCCCTCCGGAGGCAGGAAACAGCCTGTTTCCCTACTTCTGGTGGGCCCAGAAGGCCCGAAAATCAGCTGGCTGGCGGGCGCATGCGCCCCAGAGCTGAGCTTGCGTGCCCACTAATATGGCTCCGCGTGCCACCTGTGGTACGCGTGCCATAGGTTCACCATCACGGGTCTATAGTGATATCCCAAATCAACTATGTGATGGGACAATCATGGCACATCACTTAGGCCTACTACTTTTCTTAACATTGAATATTGCCCACTATTCATATATATCTGCTTTTCATGTTACAAATACATCGTATACTGTGTGATCAATAGCAAATCAACATTTGAGTGATGCACACGAGTCCCATATCAGCTCAGTCATATTACAAAACTCTAGTCTAAGCCACATAGCAAAACATTGCTGCTTATCAAATACTGCCAGATGTTGAGTATTGCCTCAGAGTTGAATACAAGTACAAAATATATTCGGGGAATATGATAGGAAAGTTCACAGAAGAAGACAGTGACTTGAATTGAAGGAGAAATATTGATCAAACCAATCAAATATTGATTGATATTTAATTAAATGAATTAAAAGAGGATTTTTACAAATTCAGATTGACAGTCTATCTTATTCAGCATCTCATTTTCCATGTTGATCAATGAGATGCTTAGAAAGAACAAAGGAAGACATGAGAGTTTGCTTTTGCTTGCCTTTCTCTGTAAGTGATAGCGGATGATAAATTACAGAGACATCAAGATTAGTAGTCACTGATTACTGATTAAGCAGAAGTTAGAACTTGGTTCTTATGATCAAAGAAGGTCAGTCAGACTGACAAGCATCCATCACTGTTTCCTGCATATAAGTCTAAGTGCTAGTTCTAGTGCTACTATAAGTATATTTTGTATTCAAACATCACAATTTTTCAGACTAGCACCAAGAGTTTTCTTACATAAAGTGTTAAGTGTTCTCTACATGGACCCATTCCCTTGAATAGGTTTCCTCTCTAAAGGAATAGCATAGCATCCTTGTTTACCTAAGACAGGGGTCAGCAACCTTAAACACTCAAAGAGCCACAAAGGTCCTAACCAGAAGCCCCCATTCAATTCTGGAGCCGACTGGAAGTCGGTCCCCCCACCATAGAGTCTCCTCCTAGCGCGGCATCCTTTTTCCTCTACCTGTCCTAACCGAAAGCCCTATCAACTGTGGAGCCGACCAGCAACCTGGGGCTGCTGCAGAGGGATGAAAGAGCCACATGCGGCTCCAGAGCCGCAGGTTGCTGACCCCTGGCCTAAGAAGACATTTCTCTTCTTTTCATTTGGGCAGTGAATATATATCAAACTCAGCAGGTGATTCTCAGGTCTATAGATGTTTTCTATTATTTTTCCTTCCTTCCTTCCTTCCTTCCTTCCTTCCTTCCTTCCTTCCTTCCTTCCTTCCCTCCCTCCCTCCCTCCCTCCCTCCCTCCCTTCCTTCCTCCTTCCTTCCTCCTTCCTCCCTCCTTCCTTACTTCCCTCTTTCCCTCCCTTCCTCCTTCCTTCCTCAGCACTCTCCCCAGACAGAATGTTCCCTAACTGTTCATCTTTATTTGCCTTGTGGTTCCAAGCTCAGAGTAGAGAAAGCTATCCGATTCAGTCCAATTGTTACAATACAGGTAGTCCTCAACTTACAACAGTTCATTTAGTGACCATTCGAAGTTGCAACGCCATTGAAAGAAGTAACTTATGACAATTTTTCACAGTTATGACCGTTGCAGCATCCCCATGGTCACATGATCAAAATTCAGACACTGGGCAATTGACTTATAGTGATGATGGTTGCAGTGTCCTGGGGTCATGTGATCACCTTTTGTGACCTTCTGACAAGCAAAGTCAATGTGGAAACCAGATTCACTTAACAACCAAGTTACTAACTTAACAACTGCAGTGATTCACTTAACAAGTGTGGTAAGAAAGGTTGTAAAATGGGGCAAAACTTATTTAACAAATGCCTCACTTTAACAACATAAATTTTGGGCTCAGTTGTGGTCGTAAGCCAAGAACTCCCTGTAGCTTCTAATACTGCTTCTGATTAGTAATTATTGTGATGAGTAACATCTTTCTTACCCCATCCCATCATATCTCTATCCTTTTATGAATGCTCATTTTAAATATGCACTTTTACTCCTTTGGTCATTGTGTACTAGGGCCATGCAAAGTGGTAGTCAGATGATTCAGCTTTAAAATGATACAGCTGAATCAAATTGACAGTGGGTCCAGATGGATACATATGACATAAGATTTTGAAATTCATTATAAAAATCAAAACAATGCTGTTGTTTTGAACTCTTCAAAAAACAAATTCAAAAACAAAAAGAGTAACAAATCAAGAGTGACCTGGATAACTTTCCTATATTGGATTTACAAGAGTTAAAGTTTTAAACGATTTTGTGAGAAGGGACAAAGGAAAAAAAGAGATAGAAATTGAGTTCTAGAACAGTATTTGAAGGCACTAAAGATCAAGATTGTTAAAAGTAAAAGGAAGGAATATAAAGTTGATCTATCTATTCAAGATTAAACTAAATATGTTTTTATCTCTTGCAACTCTTAATGAACTCTTGTTCTGGTCTGAACAACAAGGCTTTAGAGATTTGTTGTATTTTAAGAGAAGGTGATGAGTTACTAAAATTGTTTACACTTATTGTGATGAAAGTGGAACTCATTATTTATACATTTCTTTTTTATTTACTGTATTCTTATTTTTTTTTCTATTTCAATCTAGTAGGGCTGTATTACTATTATCCTTCTCATCTTTCCTCTTACTTATTTCCTTAGCTTCTTATGACTATAACTTTATTGTTTGTATCGTATGGTTTATGTTGATTGCTTTTATTTAGCATCCTATTATGATTGCTTATTTAACATCCTATGACTATCATTGAGTGCTGTATCTTATGATTTATGATTGTATTTTATGATTATAATCATAGTGTATCACTTGTTGCATGTATGTACACTGAGAGCTTATGCACCAGAGACAAATTACTTGTGTATCCAATCACATTTGGCCAATAAAGAACTCTATTGTATCCTATTTTATATTTTCTTTATATTATTTTTTTATTTGTATCAATTTTTATCTTTTAACTATAATATTTAATGAAATTACCATAGAAAAGAACTCTGGAGTGGTACTTAGGAGTTTAATAATTTTAGTAACATGAAAGTTATGTAGCCCTTCTATGTATGAAAAAGTAATAGCAACGGAATTATAGCATGATATCCTTGTTTTATTGCAAAGAAATATTCTTCTTGATTATAGTTGTCTCAAAAAAAAAAACTTTCTGAGAAACTGAGATGACAAGTGAATTACAATCAGGAATAGAGGGTGGTTGGGGGTTTTTTTGGTTTTGTTTTTTTTTTACATTTCCTCTGAAGCTTTTAACATAAATGCACAGAAATGCTGTAAAGCTTTAATCTCATTTTTATAAAAAGTCCAACTTATTTAAAAAAAAATTAACTGATCCAAAGCTGGCCAATTGCACCATCTGTTGGTACACTGATGAAGCAGCAGTCTCATACCAGACCTAGAAATGAGATTCAAGGTTGTTTCAGATGCCAATGTTGGAGGGCTTTGTGGGAAGGATCTAATACAAAATTGCATTGGTGTCAATTCTGAAGAATACTTGCAGTTGTGATAAGCTACCTATCCCTTTGAAAGACACAAAGGAACATAAATTGCTGTCACTTATGGGCTAAACCAACTGGTGTGTTTTTACTATGTAAGTGGCATGAACGCAACTAACACTGGTAACTTGGTCTATCCTTTTCCTCTATCATACTAAAAAACATGATGTGATAGGACAGTATCAATTGACCTAAGTGATGACGGGCAGCAGATAGCACATGGAAACTAGATTTAGTTAGATTTCCTTTTCTCCTGTTCCTATTTCTTCAGGTTATTACTCCTCACTCTTCTTGTGCTCTTTACATAGCATTGCTTATTCCAGGGATATGTATACATATATGCAACTGATTGAAAGCAGTGCAGGTAAAACAGGGACATCTCACCCATGTAAGAGTTTATTTTACTGACTGGATTTAAACATTGCCTTTCATCTTTAATACATGGCCTACTAAGATTAGACCTTAGGCTAGTGATGGTTAACCTTTTTGCCATCGCGTGCCAACAGCGGGGGGAGCACGGGGGGGTCATGTGTGTGTGTACCCATACCCGTAATTCTATGCGCCCCGCGCATGTGTGTGCAACTCCCCCACGCTTCCCACGCTTTTGGCATGCAATGGCACAGTGGGACCGGTAGGCCTATTTTTCACCCTCCCCAGGCTCCAGAGCCTTTCTAGGAGCCTGGGGAGGGCGAAAACGGTCTTTCCCACCCCACCGGAGGCCCTCTGGAGGCTGGAAACGGCCTGTTTGCCGACTTCCAGGGGGCCCAGAAGGCCCAAAAATCAGTTGACCGGTGCGTGCATGTGCACCGGAACTGAGCTCGTGTGCCCACTGATATGGCTCCGCATGCCACTTGTGGCATACATGCCATAGGTTCGCCATCTCAGCCTTAGGCCATCCATCAATTCAATCCATCCTACTTTTTTCTTCTCAGCATATTTGCCAAGCGGTACAGATTAATAACAGTCAGATAAAAAAAGGGGGAAACCTGTTGTTTAAATACTAAAAATATGGATTTATCAGCAAAATTAGAATCCCACCTTCCAGCATGAAAGTAACATTTTAAATGGCTTATTTTAATATTTTAATGGTTATATATTCATTTGAAAGTTTCATACTAAGCTTCTGGTTGGGTTAAAAATACAATTTGTAGAAGAAATTCTGTGCTCCCCTTTTTAATTTTACATATTTTGCCTTGCATATATAAGTAGCAGGGCTATGGGTCATATTCCATAAAGCATTCAGAGACAAGGATCGTGCATGAAATGCAGGATGGTGATGAGCCTTTAAAAAGATTCTAGCCGTGGGAAGAATTTAGAAAGAGGGAAAAAATCCCACTAGGTTCACTTGAACAAAACATTCTATATATCTTACACAAAGGTAAACACCATTGAGCCCTACTTCCCGATAAACGTATCAAAGTGGAATTCCAGATTACAATGGGTCCCAATAAAAAATAAAAAGCTTCCAGTATTAAGCTCTACGTGTTCAGACTGGTGAAATATACCACATAAAAAGTACATGTATGAATGAGAAATAACTGCAGTGCCAATAAATAAAACACAAGTCTCACCCTGAGACCGTATATCACAAAAACATACTATAAGCACAGCAATTTTATAGATTAATAACAGTCGGATAAAAAGAAAACCTGTTGTTTAAATACTAAAAAATCTAAACAAATAAGAACAAAGGCCAGTCTGATCTTTTAAAATAATTCCATAGCTCTCCTACCAAAATTGCACCCTCAGCTGGATTGTGTATGGCTGCCTGAACATTTGTTTTATGCCACATGTAGGCATTGGTTCTTTTGGAACGATTCTCTTTGATTTGTTCTTCAGAGTCTCAAATAACCCCTTGCTGTTCTTTGTATGCATTTTTTAAAAAATTGAAAGGAGTGTATGATATCTCTATTTCCTCACACAAGAACACAGAACCCTCTCTCTGGAACTCCGACAGTCTACCAACCCTCCTCTTATAAGTAAAAATTTAGCTTGGCGATGTCATTCTGATCAGAAGTGGGTTTCACTTACCTTTGCTACTGGTTCGGAACTGTCAGTGTGTGTGTGCGTATGTGCTTGCTTCACTTGCGCACGGCGCTTCTGTGATGACGTCCGGGTGGGTGGGCGGAGCCTCCTGCCACTGCTGTTACTGGTTCGCCTAAACCAGGGTGAACTGGTAGAAACCCACCACTGATTCTGATGCATCCTTCAAAAGATACAATGCCATTCTCTTCTAAAAATACAATGCCATTCCTAGATTGCAAAGAGGTAGCTACTTTATACTTTGAAGCATTTTGATGAGGTTATTTGTAGGCATCTGCAGGCTCAGCCTAGCTGTTGAACGCTTCTCCTCTGACCCTGGTCCCTGAAAGGATGCCTACAATACATGCCTACAAAGGATGCCTACAAAATCCCTCTCTGATTTGCAAATATTGCAGAATCCATTTCAGGTCTTTGAAGGAATCGATCTGCCATGGACAATATACACCTTCAACCTACCTTTCATTTCTTCTTCCTTGATTAATAGCAATAACACTTATATACCGTTTCACAGTGCTTTTACAGCCCTCTCTAAGCGGTTTACAGAGTCAATATATTGCCCCCAACAATCTGGGTCCTCATTTTACCAACCTCAGAAGGATGGAAGGATGGCTGAGTCAATCTTGAGCCTGGTGAGATTCAATCCGCCAAATTGCAGGCAGCCGGCAGGCAACAGAAGTAGCCTGCAGTACTGCACTCTAACCACTGCGCCACCACGGCTCTTTGCATCAAATGCATCTCATTAAAGATGCATTTGTGACATAAAATAGATGTCAAAAGCAATTCTAGGCTTTCCAATAACTTTCTCTCTTACCACAGCCCATTAGATGATTATTTATCATTTTAAGCAACTTTGAAAGGCTTGCTAAGCTTGAAACCTTCAGATCTACAGGCCAGTGGTGGGTTGCCCCCGGTTTGGACCGGTTCACAAGAACCGATAGTAAAAATGGCAGGAGGCTCCGCCCACTGACCCGGATGTCATCATAAGTGATTTGCGCATGCACAGAAAAGTGCGGGCGCATGTGGGCGCGATGTGAACCGGTAGTAAAGGTAAGTAGAACCCATTCCTGCTACAGGCCCACTTGAAGCAACATCACTCGTAGCACTAAGCAGGGCAAAACAAGTGCAAGGGACAGATAATTCTCAAAAAGCAGAATGGGCAAAATGATATACCTGTACCTGGGATTGTTTAAGCTTTACACAACATTTGTAAGTGGCGGGAGTGGGAGGTGGCTGATTGGTTTCTGGATCTAAGCCCTTTTTCCTCCCTGCTGGAATTATTTTACAACCCTGCCCAGGACTACAAGTATTCACATCTGGTTTCCATCCCCTAGTGGGCCTTAATTGCCAACGATTCTTTAGAAGCCCTTCTCAATTATAAAAATGAAACCAAGGCTTATAAAAAGAAAACAGCCGGCACTGACAGATCCAGCAGTCAAATGATTTTATGAACTTGCTGGCTGTAAATTTTTTACCAAACAAATAGCAAGTTTTGCATTTCTCCCTTTTTGAAAGCCTTCCTTTGTTCCTGGCTGCTGGGATTGTTTTTCATGTGCTAATCAGTGCAACCCCATCCGTGCCCACCATATGATAGAAGGCCTTCGGCTTCTCTGCGGAGAGATTGTCTACATACAGGTAATCCTTGACTTATGGCCACAATTGAGGCCAAAATTTCAGTTGCTAAGTGAGACATTGGTTAAGCGAGTTTTGATCCATTTTACATTTCTTGCCACTGTTGTTAAGTGAATCATTGCAGTTGTTACGTTAGTAATATGGTACTAACTATGGTTAGTAATAAGCCAGCGGATCTGGCTTTCCTGTTGACTTTCGTTGTCAGAAGGTTGCAAAAGGTGATCATATGACACACACACACCCCCGGGACACTGCAACACTCTGAATTTTGATCACATGACCATGGGGATGCTGCAATGGTCGTAAGTGTGAAAAACGGTCATAAGTCCCTTTTTTTCAGTGCTGTTGTACCTTTGAATGGTCACTGAATGAACTATTGTAAGTCCATTTTTCGGCAGCACAAGTACTCCTAGGCATTTTTTAATCATTAAAAAAATGATTTAATCCTGGGATCTTATGGAGGAACATTTGCTGCCATTGGTCAAGGAAAAATTCACAACCCACATGAAAACCAGACATACGTCGGGGGGGGGGGAACCCTGAACTGAATGCTTCATCTTGAACCCGTTAATTGAGAAGAAGCAATCATGTTGGTAAAACAATGAAGGTCTTAAAGTATAAGCTTAAATACCACTAGCTCTGCTCTCAGCTGTTCTAGACCTCTGACACCATTGACATATTAGATGTGAATGTGCACAATGGAAGAAAGCCATTTTATCTGTATCCTTACGATTTATATTGACATTGTTTCCCGATTGCTTATATGTACCCTATGACTATCATTATGTGTTGTACCTTATGATTATTTATTTATTTATTATTATTTATTAATTATATTTCTATACCGCCTTTCTCCCGTAGGACTCAAGGCGGTGTACATTTTAAAAGATCATTCACATGTTCATGTGTTTAGCCCCGCCTGTTGGAACATCAGGGTCTTGAGGGCACGGCGGAAAGCACGGAGATCAGGGATATTCCATATCTCAGGGGGCAGTTCATTCCAAAGGGTTGGAGCCCTCATAGAAAAGGCCCTCCCCCGGGAGTCGCCAGTCGGCATGATTTGACTGACGGTACCCTGAGTAGTCCCTCCCTGTGAGAACGAACTGGTCGGTGGGAGGCTATTGGTGGCAAAAGACGGTCTCGTAGGTACCCAGGTCCTAAGCCATGGAGCGCTTTAAAGGTGATGACTAACACCTTGAATCGCGCCCAGAAGACCACCGGGAGCCAGTGCAGCTCGCGCAGGAGAGGTTCTTGATGAACGTATCTTTTCTTTTATGTACACTGAGAGCATATGCACCAAGACAAATTCCTTGTGTGTCCAATCAGACTCGGCCAATAAAAAAATTCTGTTCGGTTCGGTTCTGTTCTGTTCTGTTCTGTTCTATTCTATTCTATTCTATTCTATTCTATTCTATTCTATTCTATTCTATTCTATTCTATTCTATTCTATTCTATTCTATTCTATTTTGCTTTGTTCTACCTTTTTTGTAGATTATTTCACCCCATTTATTTACAACCATGCTTAGAAGGCCTTGTTATTTTTTTTCTTTTGGCCTAAGTAAAATTTTTACAAACCCTTCTTTGAGCCTTTATTAGCTCTATACAACATCACCTCAATGTCCTGGCAACCTCAATTTTACTCCTTGACCATTGCAATGACCTTGCTGTATTCCAGTGCATGATTTCTACAGCCTTTTCTCACAACTTACCATACTGAAAAGTTTGATATGGTGCTAAAGCATCAGGCTAGAAACTGGGAGACTATGAGTTCTAGTTGCGCCTTAGGCACAAAGCCAGCTGGGTGACCTTAAACCAGTCATTCTCTCTCAACCCTAGGAAGGAGAAAACGGCAAATCACTTCTGAAATGTTTGCAGGAAAACTGTAAGGAGTAGTCCAAGAAGTCACCAGGTATCAAAACTGACTCAAACACACACACACACACACACACACACACACACACACACAGAGGGAGGGGAGGGAGAGAGAGAGAACTGATAACTATTTTGTCAGATTCCCCATTTTGTTCACTCCAATTTTCTTTTCATTATTTCTTTCTATTTTGTGTGGCATGAGGATCATAGGTTCCTTGTTCTCAGTTCTTCAGAGTGGCAGAAAATACAGGCAGTCCTCACCTTATGACTACAATTGAGTCCAATATTTCTGTTGCTAAGTGAATTTTGCCCCATTTTACGACCTTTCTTGCTACAGTTGTTAAGTGAATCACTGCAGTTGTTAAATTAGGAATACAGTTGTTAAGTGAATCTGGCTTCCCCATTAACTTTGTTTGTCAGAAGGTCACAAAAGGGGATCCCATGACCCTAGGACACTGCAGCAGTCATAATTATGAATCTGAATTTTGACCATGTGAGCATGGGAATGCTGTAATGGTCATAACTCATTTTTTTTCGATGCCGTTGTAACTTCAAATAGTCAGTAAATGAACTGTTGTAAGTTGAGGACTACCTGTTTCACATATCACTTTGAAACTGCTCCCTTTACGCAACTCCTATAAACATCTAAGAGCACTTCCATACAGCCAGCATGCCAATCTGTTTTGAAGCTGTCATAGTTCATTCGAACAGAATGTGGACTAAAGAATATGGACCAAGAATAACATCCAGGAATCAGTGTTCTTTCTCCAAAGGATCATGCAAGAGCCATTTTTAACAAGCGTCCCACCCAAACTAAGGTCTGGAGTGCCAAAATATTTCACCTCTATTCAACACAACAAAGAAATGAAATAAACTGTTAGTACCCTTCCATTCATCCAATATATATTTGTCAATAGCAGACGGGAGAATGCAGCAGCAAAGAGAGAAGTTTCCCTCCCCTGTTTCCTTGTGCCTCCACCATCACCAAGTATCAGTGACCTACTTCAGATTGATCTGGGTTGAGCCAGAGATCATCTTGGAGATATAGCAGATACAGGAGATAACACCGAGGTTTAGTGCCATCCTAAAACCACACTATTACAAAATAGCACTATTCTGAAATAGGACTGAAGCAGTGGTGAAATGTAAAATTTGTTACTACCGGTTCTGTGGGTGTGGCTTGGTGGTCGTGGTGGGTAATATGATTGGGTGGGCGTGGCCAACTTTTTTTTTAACTTTTAAAAGCATTTTTTCTACGACCTCTTCAGCTGGAAAAAATGCTTTTAAAAGCCTCTGATGATCTCCGCTGAGCTGCGCGATCATCAGAGGCTTTTTTTTTTCTTTTAAAAGCATTTTTTTGGCCGAAGAGGTTGTAGAAAAAAATGCTTTTAAAAGTAAAAAGAAAGCCTCTATGATTGCATGGCTCAGCTGGGCATGTGTGTGTGGGGGGGGGGGGGCAGGGATTTTTGCTACCGGTTCTCCGAACCACCCACCACCATCATCGCTACCAGATCAGGCGATTTGATCCAAACTGGGAGCATTTCACCCCTGGACTGAATCCAGGTGCTACTGGATCCTTTGAACACACTCCAGGCAAGATACTTGCAGGAAACCACACTAAACCTGCCATGCGTCAAAACTTTCTTTCTCCCTATTGCCTTCCTGTATTAAGGAGAGTGGTTGAGGGATGTTTTCCTACCAGCTAGTCATGTTTGGGGGGAGGAGAGGAAAACAAATCTAGAGGAACCCATTAATCCTTGTCCTTAATGTGACCTGTACACAGTAAATGAGGGCAACAGCATTTGCTGGCACTGTGCCTATGGAAGGTAGGAATTACCATTGTGACAGCAAAGCTTATGCAAGTATAATTTTTTGCAGGCTGAAGAACTGGGAGAGAGCAGCTCCAGTTACTAGCTAGGCTCCACTCTCAGAAAAGATGAGCCGTATAGCAATTTTTCAACAAAAGGATCACATAAAAATCATCCTGTTGTGATCCTTACTCCCCTTTCTCGCACAAAAGGGCACCAAAACCATTCCAACAGGCAGCTCCTGGGGGGGGGGGGGAATCAAATTGAAAACAAACCTTAGCTATACCTAATATCAAGTAGACACAGTTGGTTGCCCTGTTCCAAACTGCTTTGCACTAACTACAGCTTTAGCCAATTAACTTTCCTGAAGAATTTGGGGACCCCTTCACTCTCACCTAGTAAATGTCAAAACCAGCATTAGGGACAAGCTATTGTTTTGGGCTAAACCTTTCTGGAGCCAGTCGCTCTTTGCCTGTGGCACACACTGTCCCCCCACTTACCCGCCTACACAGAGGCTAGTGATCAAACCAGGGCCCAGGAAAGGAGGGGGAGGGGGGAGAGAGACCGACACAAACATCAAGGAAAACTCACATATGAACCTTCGGATTACTTGAGTTGATCACTGTCAAATGCGTGGGAAGGAAATGTACTGCCTCTGGCCTGAAACGTAAAGCTGTTGGCTTCCTAGAACTACAACCTACGCTCAGAAGATTTCCCATAAATTCTTCAGGTTGGTTTACTTCCTATTGTGGATTGTTTTAGCAGCAACCAGAGAAGGAGAGAGAGATCGAATCAAATCAGGCAAATGGGTGGTTTTCAATGAGTTATCTTCAATGATTTATCAGGAAGCAGCACATATATTTCTTTCTTTATTGTCCTTGTAAATTTGAATATGTGAAAGCGCTTTGAGTTTCTTGCATTCATAGTAAGCCCACTATCTGGTTGATGCATCTCCCCAACCATAACATGATTTGACTTTGAATTAAAATAATGCATGAACCCAGCCATACTTTCTAACTTAATATATAAAACAGGCTGCCATGGTTATGTTCACTCATGAGTTCACACAATATGTGTAGCCAGCTAAAGCTCAATGAGATATACATCTATGGATATGAGCGTAGGATTCCAAACAATCAAGAATGAATTTATAAAGATTCGAGAGTTATTTTTTTTCCCGATGAGGAAAAATCCTAAATAATGTAGAAGATATTCTGGAGTCTTCTTAAGATAAATGTCAGGTGGTAATCCTCCAAGGGGATGAAATTCAAGGGCAGTGAGAAAAAGAAATGGCATGAGGGTGAATCTGGTGCTTTAATTAACACAGAATGATGAACCTTTGCTCCTGTGATAAGGCAAGTGCAAAACAATGGAGCTACCGTGTTTCCCCGAAAATATGACCTAACCCGAAAACAAGCCGTAGTCTGATTTTTACGCCTATGCCTAATTATAAACCCTACCCCAAAATTAAGCCCTAGTTAAGCCCCGCCCACCGACTGGTTGTACAAGGTGGAGTGAGGTGCATGTGTAAAAATCAAGCTAGGACACGGGGGGGGGGGGGGGGGGG
>WNWU01000012.1:29705312-29724689 GCA_012654045.1 Ptyas mucosa
GGGGGGGGGGGGGGGGGGGGGGGGCTGGAACTGTCCCACGCACCCCACACCTGCTTATCTTAGGACCACTGCAGCCAGACCTCCCACACCTGTTGTGCTGCTGTGTGACTTCTTCTCTGGCTGCTTGCAGCCACTCACAGCCAGATGTCAAGTGGCACATTGCGCCGATGCCACTACTTGCGGCAGGAGGTTGTGTAGTGTGTCGCATCAGTGCCGATGCTCACGACAGGACCCCACACAGTGTGGCATGCTGGTGCCACTGCTTGCAGCAGGACACGTACTGTGTCATGCCAGTTCTGCCCTGAGTGGCAGGATGCTGCATGGCTTGTCACGCTCATATCTCCACTTGTGGCAGGATGCCATGTGGCATGTGTGGCTCATGGCCACTCAGTGCCGTGAGTGGCCATGAGCAGCTGCAGAAAAAGTCAGGCATTGACATGACAGTGTCGGGGCGTGGATGGCCTGGCTGCGGTTGTCCTAAGATAAGCAGGTAAGACACCCCCTGAAAATAAGACCTGGTGCTTATTTTGGGGGCCAAAAGAAAATAAGACCGGTCTTATTTTGGGGGAAACATGGTACCTAATAAATGAATAATTATAGCTTTTCTTTCATTGTTTTGTTGTTGTCGTGGAAGCATATTTACACCAGTTTCTCATTCAGATTTTCCCAGTATGCCAAATATGATATTGAAAAATTAGACATTATTGAGTCTGACATTAGCATGCAAATGTAGAAGGATTTCCTTGATCAAGGTAATGGAGATAGTCTTTTTGATGGTCCTACTTTCTATGCAGTCTTTCAGTCCAAGCACTGTTCCTTCAAACTGATGCTTTAAGAATCTCTGTAGCAGTAGAGTAGAGAGTATCCAAGTTACAGTATTCAATTACCTACTAGCAAGGCCCTTGAGAACCTCAAGGCTGCTTCTTGTTCCTCTCGGGGCTGCAAAGAAATGTGTTTCGGTCTTTTTAACTGAGAATCAGGCACACAAAGAGAATGACTTTGTGTCAAGACTGATAGTAAGTAGTTGATTATAATTCTTTACCTGCTTTATTTACTAAGATCACTGAATCTCATTATACTAGAACCTCCTGACTAGTGCCAAAGGCTTGGAATTTTATTTAAAGAATTACCCACAAGAAGGTGAAAAATGTGAGTATTCCTTCCTTCCTTCCTGGTATTCGAACTGCCAAATTGCTGGCAGCTGGCAGTCAGCAGAAGTAGTCTGCAGTACTGTACTCTAACCACTGCACCACCACGGCTCTGGAAGGACTGTTGACCTAGGGCTCAAAAGGGAGTCTGAGAGCTATCACACCTGTGCTGCAACAATCTGTTTGACCACATCTGGTAGCCCTATATTTGGATGACCACTTTTTAACACAAATTTGGTTGTCCTATTCTTAATAGTGCAATTTAGTAATGGCCAAAACAAATGGGACCCCCCCAAAGATGTCATTTTTTTGAATGAAAAACATCAGGTAGCTTTCAGGTCAATTAAAATTATGCTCCCCTTTTCTGTTGAGTCATTCCCACACGGTTTTAAGAGTCAAGCAGCCCAAAGACCAGGCATGCTATGTTATTTATAATAAAGCATTTTCAATATATAACAGTACTTTAGAGACAGCGCAGGGATGGGTTTTAATCAGTCTGGAGGAATTACGACTCTTCACATTGTGATATATGACAGAGATGCGTATATAAGCAATGTTAATCTTCCAGGATTACTGTGGGAAGATATTTGAATTTTGTTTTTATTTTTCCACTGATGATCTAAGCAGCCAACATTTTTGCTGTGTGCATGCAATCAGTTCTGGTGAATTGACTGATCTCTCTAATAGAAGAATACTGCTGATTAAACAGCATGGAACTCCCTCTTTTAAATCTAATGACAGATGTGCTTGTGGGAAACTCCAGCATCAAGGAGAACTACAGTTCTTTGCCCTCCTGGATTAAAAAAGATCAACCTAAATGGTGGCCAAGAGGACACATGGTTTAAAGACAGAGAATCTCAGCATATTTGAAAGCATGAATTAGGTTTCTAAACAATGTGTCTCTGGGCATACAGTACTCACATAATTAATCAGAATAGAGCTGGAAGGGAGTGGAAATCCTGGGTGCTAGTACAGAACCAGTTGAGCTGACATTTTGACTCATCAGATAATTTGTGTTCCATTTCAATATGCATAATTTTTGAGATGTGGGCTGTTTTTTAAAAAAATAGGTTCAAAGTATACTCTTTGCAGAATTAAAGCCGGTCAGAAGTCCTGATCTGCCACCTAGTGGGCAATAAAAGAATATCTCCTAGTAACTATACAGCAGTAACTGTATAGTTTAATTCAGGGGGAAAAATCATACAGTGCTCTAGGTACACATAAAAGTAGAAGACAGTTCTTCCATTACCAACCACATTTTCCTCAAAGAAAAGGCATGGGCGTTGCACTAGATTGAGGAATGGCTCCTTTTTACTATCCTACTTGAACTGATGAAGGTGCAAATATCCTCCTCCACCCCACCCCCATTGCTGTATTTATTTGGCTCCGCCTCTTTCTCTCCTCCTACCTCCACCCATCTTTATGAAATTAAGGCAAGGGCAGAAGCTTGGTAACCTCCGCTTCTCCTGCAAGGATCACTGAAATAGAGGTAGGGAACAAACTAAGAGGAGTTCATGCAAAGGAATGTGTCCTTAATGTTTTTGTCGATAGTTGCTTTGCTCCCAGCTGGCCTTTAATAATTGATGCAAGTCACGTTAGGAGAAAAGTAACTTCACATGTGAACGTAGCTGTTCTAGAGCAGTGCTTCTCAAAGTGTGGTCCTAGCACTTTTGGGGGTCCCTCCAAGGCCCTCTCAAGGATCTGCAAGTCAAAATTAGTTGCCGGCCCTCGTTGCAAAATTTCATCAAACAATTTTGAGAAACAGCAGCAAACGCATCATTTTAATAGTTAATATCAATAACGGTAACCCATCCAAACAAAAACAGTCCTCCATGATTTTTTTTAAAGTGGGAAGAAATCTGAGAGAAGAAGTTTTAAAAACACTGTTGCAGAGTAAGTTAAACAATTATCAGTACCTATTCCCACATAACTACTAATGGAAGATTGTCTTAACCATGGTTTGTCAAATAAGCCCCAATGGTCTTATTTACCTCTCAGGCATAAACCATATTTAGTTGAGATGTGTGAACTCAAACAATTTGTCTAAATGGCTCTTCAGAGACTGAAAATCTTTCTAATCCACTACCTACCTTCCCTCCCCCTTTTTTTTCTTTACACTTTTTGGAAATGGAAATGTGGACTGAGCCTGGTCTCTCCTTCAGTTCTCTTGGTCTCTGCTGTCCACCTTCTCTTGGTCATTGCGGTCTGTTAGTGGGAGACATTTACAATCCAGGGGCCTGTAACAAGGGGCTCTGCATCTGTTTTGATGCCCTTTCACTTTCCCCTGTTTTCTAAAAATCTGCCCCTCCCCCCATCTCCTTTCCTCTTTGCCTTTTATTTTAATGATTTCGGGTACTTTAAAGTAGGAGCTAAAACCCCTGAATGTTTGGAGGATAAATGTACCTAGATTACATAAATGAAAGCTGTTGGAAACTGTCCAGCAGTTTTGGGGCATTTGAAAAGATTTCTTTCTTCCTTTTGGAGTTCTTCACACCTAATCTGAGTTTGTCGATCAGAAAGGTTGGCAGTTCAGCGGTTCAAATCCCTAATACAGGTCTTCTGCATGAGCAGGGGGTTGGACTAGATGACCTCCAGGGTACCTTCCAACTCTCTTACTGTTACTATTAGATAATTTCATCCAGTTATAAATCCACACCTTTTCTGGAGTCTGTTGTGTTTGTGTATGGGGATGTGGCAGAGAGAGAGGGAGGGAGGGAGGGAGGGGGAGAGAGAGGGGGGGAGAGAGAGAGAGAAGTGGATTAGGCTTAAGTGAAATTGTCCTTTAACTGATGATACATGTGTGTGTGTGTGTGTGTGTGTGTGTGTGTTTGTATGTGTATGTGTAGGATAAAGCGAAAGACCATCTAAATCAGCAAGTGATCTGGGACACACCTAAAAGAATGTAGAGGTCTCAGCAGGGAAGTTGAATGAAGGTTTCGTGTTTTTCAAGAATATGACCTCCTGAAAGCAATGAAGCCATGCTAGTAGTAAAGAAATGCAGAAGACTTGGATTTCATATTTGGATTGCAAAGGGCAGGGAGACACAGGAAGCCTTCCCTGGATTTTGGAGCTGCTTTATGGCTTCACTACCCATTTAACAAAATAATAGAGATAGGATCTGGCTAACATTTGCTGGGATTTATGGATTAATGGATTTCTTTAAAGTCGTCCTCCACATGCATGGAGCATTACATGAATTTGAAATATATTGTGCCTGGAGCTGCCTATCAAGATTTACAACCTCATAATGTAGACATTTGGCTCAATTAAAAGTGTGTGTGTGTACGCGCATATGTACATATTTATCCCATTTGGTATACAGTATGTTAAATTACATGTGTATTCTGAACTAAAACATAGAGGGTTCCTTTTTTTTCCCCTGGGAGAAAATATTGCTGTTGGATGTTTTGCAAACCCAAACCTAATTTCACTGTATATTTACATTGCTTTTGTTCAGCTATAATTGCAAGTTCAGATGTGCTTTGTATTCAGGATCAGCAGAACTGGACAAAATTAGGGCATTTCAACCTGTACTACATGCTTGTGAATAGAGTACACTAAGAAGACAGGTTGCAAAGAACCTGGAGTGATTCCTTGTACAATCTCTTGTTCTTGTTTCTGGATGAATGGTTAAGCTGTGTTTGTCTTCTCTTTTTTGCATTTGACAATCTAATTTATGATATACAGAATGAAAATGTCATGAGGAGTCACCTATATTTATATTTTAATGCAATATTTGTGTAATATGATATGAATATGAACATTCTATTATATATAAAGCTTAAAGTATTGAAAATAACAAGAAAAAAGTAAAAATTCTATCAATATGAATAACATTACATAAACTTATATGGCTTTTCATCCAAAATTGAGCATAATATTTGTTGGTTGATTGATTGATTGATTGATTGATTGACTGATTCGATTTATATGCCGCCCTTCTCCAGAGACTCAGGGGGGCTTACAATGCCTTAAGCAATAGCCTTCATACTTTTTGTATATACCTGCTTAGTAGGGCTTTTGGCCCCCCCAAGCGGTGTTCTTTATTAACATTGTGTTTTATATCAAGGTAATACCAGCAATTATGAGACAAAAGTTTCAGTCTAAACCTAATTATATTAAGATCACTATTTTATTAGTATATACAGTATGTTTGTATTTATGGGTGTGTATACCAGTATATACAAAGAGAGAGATGTTGATAATAGGAAGTACTGTAAGAACTGAAGCAAATTTAACAAAAATTAAAAGAGATAGATAAAAGAGATAACAATAATAAACCAAACTGCTGATTTTTTGCTCTCTTTTTCTACATTTGCTAATTTGTGATGTTTGTAAACATTCAGACCCCTTAAAAACTATTCTGTAAATAGTTATATTTATCATGCTGCGTGACGTATGTATGGGAACCTTTCTTGTATAAAATGGTTAAACTTCTATTTTAATCTTACTATCCCTCCTTTCTTGTTGAGATTGGATTTTATCCTTCCAGCTATTTATAAATACATTATAAATTCTTGCTGTGTTTTTAATTTTTTGTGGAATCCGAGTCAACCATATCTGCATAAATATTACATGTTGTAATTATCCCAACATGAAAAGCATTTAGGGGAGAAGGTAGGGGATGAAATTGTTGAGTTTATTATTCTCTTTGTGGCATTCCATATTTTATCAAACTAATGACGTGCCCTTTTAAGATTTATATCGTTTTATGTGCTTCTGTGCAGTAACAATGATGTTCATTAGCTAATTGCCATTCTACTATTTGAACCATTTTATCCATTCTCTTATCCGTGGCAAGCAACTTGCTTTATGATACAGTTTTAGATCGGAAAGGATGAAACTAATTACCCCTCTATTTGGAATTTTTGTAAAAGAAAATGGTTTATTTCTTGGTCTTTTCTCACTCTGTAGGGATTTACTGGCAGTTTCCTGCCATTTTTGTAAGATTCTCTCTGAAATTTTAAGCAGACATCTAGATTTCCAATATGCACAAAAATCCAATGTACTTCCATCTACTCCTCTTGTATTCTCTTTCTATTTTAACCTACATATTCTCTTGGCAAATATTTGGAAATTATCCTCATGCTGTCCTCACTGCACCATGAACATGCTCCAGGAGCCATTGTCTTCGTGACAATGCCTTCATCTCGCTTCTAGCCCATAGCAAGGCAAGTTGGAAGTTATCTTTAACTGTTCCAGTTCTAGATGAATGTTTTCCCTCTTCTCCTGATAACGATCTGGCATTCTTTATGGTCCACTGCCAATGTGATCAGGGCTGGGATACGCCCAGCTACTGTGAGCTTGTCCTCTTTCCTCCTGCCCTCCCTAGCTATTTTGTCTGGAACTGTAGAAGAGATTAATACCTGGCTTTCACAGAACCAGCTGCCTGAAAATTCCTGCCAGCATTTTCCAAACAGGCTGATCACCTTCATGTTTCTAACACACAAAGGGATGGCATTTTTTCCCTCAGCATGCTAGATCTGTGCTTTAAAAACAGGAGCAGCAGTCTCTTGAAAGCTGTAGAGAAGGCCCATTTAAACTGGGAAAGAACTGGTTTCTGCCCGTTATCACTCATGAATATATTACTGGTTTTTCACTGCTGACAAAGATGTTCACAAGACCACAGTTACAGTAAATAAAATACATCTATACTTTTCCTGTTTGTATTAAAGGTAAAGGTTCCCCCTCACACATATGTGCTAGTCATTCCCGACTCTAGGGGGGCGGTGCTCATCTCTGTTTCAAAGCTGAAGAGCCAACGCTGTCCGAAGACGTCTCCATGGTCATGTGGCCAGCATGACTAAATGCCAAAGGCACACAGAATCTTCCCACCAAAGATGGTCCCTATTTTTCTACTTGCATTTTTTATGTGCTTTTGAACTGCTAGGTTGGCAGAAGCTGGGACGTTACGCGGCAGTAGGGATTTGAACCGTTGAATTGCCGACCTTTCAATTGACAAGTTCGGTGTCTTAGCCACAGAGCTACTTTCGTACAATGGCCAATTTTGCCTGCTCCTATGTCATGGTGCCTTTTCTGGTAGCCACAGCCCTTTGTTGCCATTTTCATGTAGAAGTAGATAGAGATGGAACTTGTTACTTAGTACTTCCTCTCATTTCATCCATTACCTATACCTGGTAGCCCGACTGGCAGGTCAGAAGTACAGAGACTAACCTATGTATATGCATGCACATGTTTGCGCGTGCTCTTGCAATTCCCCTAGTAGAAGAGCTTCTTCCTGCTTCATCCGATTTCCCTCCTCCAAGCTTGACATCTGCCAGCTCAATTATTTTTGAACATGTATTATTTCAAAATACTCACTTATACTTGCCCAGTCCTGTCCTTCCACTTCTTAAAGATAGTGATTGGTGAAAGATGGAACAAACTCAGTGGACTCCACCAATCACTTTCCTTACTTTTTCCATATAAAACCTGTAATAGCTTTGTTACTGAGGCAGAATAGGACTCCAGGGTGAGGCAATTACTTTTATGCTGGTATGCCGTGTCCTTCTGCTTACTCAAAGGCTCATGGATTGCTCTTTTAATGTGATTGCTTGGATCTGCCGTTATGACTTGCTGTATTCTACTATAGCCATCAGGTGGCAGCAAAGTCAATCTTCCTTTGTCTGTTTACAATATATCTACTTACCCTTGGCTACCATGTGATTTTTGAAATTTGGGGCAAAGCAATGATAAATCATCCAGGTGTGTAAAGTCTTTTTGGATGGCAAATCCCATTTTCCACAACTACCAAACTCATGATGTGCAAGAATATGGTAATTGTAGTTTGACCTATGCAAAGCACAACAGCCTGCAGAATTTTGTTTTAAAAGCATGCTGTACCCATTCAGATGTTCTTTTCATGCTCAGTATTGATCACACAGTACAATTGTTTCAGCATTCATGCTATTTATCAGTACAGCTGCTCCCTCAATGTGACATCTTCTGGTGGAAGGCTGTCATTATGGGAGCAGCAAAGAGCTTTTACCCTCTTCCTTATTCAAACCAATGAGTCCCTTTAGCATTCTCTGGCAGACATCGATGGAGCGAGTTGCCAATTTCAATCCCCATTTCTCTGATTAAATGAGACCCTTGGCAAACTGTTATCAGTCTGAAAAAGCATTCATCACTTTGACCATGTCGAAGTTGACTTTGCTCTACTAAGATTTCAATCAATCAATCAGAATAGAGCTGGAAGGGACCTTTTGAGGTCTTTTAGTCCAACCCCTGCTAAAGCAGGAGACCCTATATGTATGAAATTTACATATCTTATTTCAGACCTGAGAAGTGTATACTGCAGTCCATATACTGTAGTACTGTATATCTCTCAAAATAAGTACGCTGTTTTCTTATGAAGTACATGATACAAATGCAAATACTTGACACCTGATGATCCACCTTTCTGGGGAACACTTGTCATGATGGTTAACTTGATTGTAGTTTCAACTTTCATGGTTAACTTTCATTGTAGTTGCTCATAGGTTTAAATCACAGGTGGTATCATATGAACAGAATATAAAATAATAGAGTTGGAAGGGACTTTGGAGGTCTTTTAGTCCAACCTCCTGTCTATATCATTCCAGACAAATGACTGTCCAAACTCTTCTTTAAAAAAAAAACATTCCAGTGATGGAGCACCCACAACTTCTGGAGGTAATCTGATCCACCGATTGATTGTTCTCATTGACAAGAAATTTCTCTTTAATTCTAGGTTGGCTCTATCTTACACTTCCATCTGTTCCTTTTTGTCTTGTTCCCAGGTGCTTTGGAGAATAGGTTGCCCCTCTCTTTTCTGTGACCAATAACAACCAACTTGAATTGATGAGTTTAGGTGGATGAATTTTGAATATGCCTTCAGCTGCAGAGTAACTGTGGATAGCTGAGCATTCCAACTGGGATAAAGCAATCTCTCTGCAACGCATTAGAAATGTTTTCCTGGAAAACTGATGATGGATGAAGCCATAAAGCAGTAGCCTTCAGCTCTCCAGTCATCTAGATTTAAATGGCTCTCTCTGTATCTTATGGCAGGAATTTGGTAACTCCTTAAAATACAGTCCATTTTTTATCAGACCAGCTAGGCTCCATCTTTAGCCCTACTTGGTATCCTTTCTCAGTACTTTAGTTATTTAATTATCTTGTAAGACTGTGACTATTCTAGATCAAAATGAATGCAGTAATGGGTACTGGTTCACAAATTGAAGACCAATATTTTGGAAGATGCCCAAAGATGTACCAAAATATACCTGTTAGGGGAATATTTGATTTTTGGGGGTATTTGAGGTTTATACCTATTTCAGAACAGCATAAGAGATCTTGGATGTGCAGTTATGGATCAAAAGAAGGGAGTCCTCCTTGGCAATCATTCTTAATTGCACCCTCTGGGCTGAGTAAGACTTCTTTGATCTCATATTATGGACTCTCTCCACATACTAGGAAACAAAGAATGTTTGCTCACACAAAGTTTCACTGAAGTTATATAATTTATGTTCTGGATCAAAACAGACCAGACAAAATATAGTGTTATGTTAATAAATGGCTGCTAATTCTGGTTGGTAATAGCATATGCTGAGCAATGCTCAGCCCCAGGAGACTAATCTTTGTGTGTGTGTGTGTGTGTGTGTGTCTGTGTGTGTCCGTCCGTCCGTCTGTGTCTGTGTGTCTGTGTCTATGTGTGTGTCCATATATATTTACTCAAATGTGCATAATAAAACTACATATGAGAGAGAGAGGGAGAGAGGATTAATTGCACAAGGATAAATGACAATGAAAAAGTCATTTTGACCAACCACATAAACCAGATAATCTTTCTTTGTAAAAATTTCTGGCAAGAAACAATAACTTACTTTCAAATTATGAGATTAAAATGCAAGTATGCAAAATACTGAAGTTAATTGCTCGGTGTATCATTTCCCCAATATCCTGTCCATGAAGATTCTGAACTTCATGCTCCATGATCCTAAAGTTTTTATTCTCTGAGGTTCCTGGGAATGAATGCAAACCATTCGACAATTCCAAAGCATTAAGCCTATGCTTTTTCAGACATCCCCTTTTCTGGACTTTAGAAAACTGCCTGCCACATCTGGCTGTTGGCAAAGGCATAGCTTGTCTTCTTTTAAACTTTTCCAGCCTAGTGCATACCATATGAGCTGGACTACTGTTTGAAGGCCTTCAAGGCTACAGATGGTGAAGACCAACTTATCAATAGAACATTAAGTTGGAAAATATTTCTTATGTGTTCTTCAATACTTGGAGCAGAGTAAAGGAAGAATTGTGTGTTGTTGTTGTTTTTGCTTCAAGCAACCCACCCCCCTTTTCTTCATGTATAGGTCTGGAATGCTTTTGTCATATTACTGATGACGGCCGTACCCTTTGGGGGTGGGTGGGTGGAAGCATAAATATACAGTTGGCTGCCACTCTTGTAGTTTGGTCATGATTAGGTCTTTGAAGTCTCTCTGGTGCAGTGTGACATTCTTCCAGCTGTATGCACTGTCATTGCTCTCCTCCCAGCTCTGCCCTGTCCTGAGCTATCTCACAGTTATTGGAGGTTCACTTTCTGTAACCCAACCCAGCCTGACCAGCCTGAGATGAAGTTAACTGGTGTCTGTCCCTCACTGATTATAAGCTGAGGTATGAACTTTTGTGAAGCTGGTTCTTTATCATGGACGGAGTCCTGCTGGTTCTTCCATTCATCATCGTTTGTGGAGCTCCTTTTTAACATCAGTATTCAAAGTATACAAGGTGGTCTTTATAGTCCTTTAAAAAGCTTAGGTAGAAACCTGTCTTGGAGACCAACAGTAGTCCCTCCCCCAATCCTCTGTTGACTTGCCTTTCCTAAACTAGGGCAGCCTTTCTTTTTTTCCCCAGCATAGCCAACTGGAAGTTTTAAGAATTATACTAGAAACATAGTTGGATAGGGGCAGGATGAGTAAAGGCTGCCACAGGATAAAATGAATCCAATTCTAAGTAGGTATTACCTCAGTGAAATTGTGATGTCATTGTAAAACTGGAGGAAAGCCTCAGGGCAGATTTCACAAATCTAATCCTCATTTAAAGGGACTACATGGAGATGTAGAACACGTTGAATATATAATGAACTTAATAATACATAAGTAAACATTTGGGGGGATTTTTACTCCATGTTCACACCAATCCTGAATTAACTCCCTCCTTCCATTATTCCATGCTGGCATTTTTTTTGTAGTATCAGAGCTGGTTTTCTTCAGGGTTAACTGCAGTAAAAGCGAATGTGCTTTGAGACTGGTTTTCAACTGAAAACTTTGGGGATGTGCTATTCCTGCATGGGAGGGAGCTCTTCTTCTGGCTCCTGAGCTACAACTGACTGATAGGTCCTTTAAATGGAATATTGGCTTGGCAGCTTTGCATCTGCCTTAATCCCAATAGTCCAGGGCTGTCAAACTCACAGCCCGGGCCAGATGCATCACACGCTGGCCACGCCCATGCCTGGTTTAGCAAAGGGGAAAAAAGTCGTGATACGTCACATGGTGATGCCATGATAACACGAGTTTGATACCCCTGCAGTAGACCAAACTAATCAATTTGTAATAAGTCCTGAGAGGAGAGTAGTGAAATATATTCAACTGGTTGGGTTTTTTGTTGTAGGGGTTCTTTGGGGAATATATGAGAATTGTTATGGTTGTTGCTGTAGCATATTGGAGCAGTGTGGTGATATTTGTCCTTGTTCTCAGTGTTTCTGGGTCAGCAAATTTAAGGCAGTTGCTGTACATTTTTGAATTGCATTTGAGAGACATGAGAATAGAGTAGATGGCAGTGTGGAAGTGCCATCGTCCAAAGTCAAGAAATTATACTAACTGTTGTAGAATTACAGTTCCATTGCTAAAGAGGCAATGGAAAACAGCAGGGATTTGGCATTGATCATAGTGGTTAACCATACCAGTTCAGCTGGATGTGATATGAGCAATCTACAATGACATGCTTACCACACTCATCTCTTTTTCCTTATCTCTCTCCTCATATATAGATTGCCTTAGATGTTTTTCTTAAGGCAAAAATAGCTGCATATCATTGTAAGGACTGAGCATTCTTAATGCACTTTGGAAAGTGAAATCTGGTCTTTGAGTTATGATGCTCTTTGTGGATTTGAAGTTTACATGCTGGCAGCTGCAAGAAATAGAGAGGCTAATCGTGAGAGAATTGTTTCATCTAAGCTGGAATTACACCCACTATTTGTAAGGAAAAAGGAAAAAGGAAGCTTGGGTTAGGGAAGTACTGTATTTCAAGGCAGGATAGCAATGCCTGTTTCCAGGGAAATATAATCAGAAGGGTAACCGTCTTGAGTACTCAAGGGCACTCTGAGCAACATAAAATCTCAAAATATTTATAAAGATAGTGGATATTTTTCAGGGCGCTAAATTTCACGAAGACCTTTCAAATATGTCATTAAAATATGAAGCTCCCAGCGACCGGTAAGATCACACAGAGTTGGTGGTCTCCGGGTCCCGTCAGCTAAACAATGCTGGCTGGCAGGCCCGCAGGGGAGAGCCTTCTCTGTGGCTGCCCCAGCTCTCTGGAACCAGTTACCTCCTGAGGTCCGGACCATCCCTACCCTATTGGCCTTCCGAAAAATGGTGAAGACCTGGCTTTTCCAGCAGACCTGGGGCCGTTGATCTCACTGTTGCGATCTTGTGAGATCCGGCCATGAATAATGTGAATGGACTGAAATTCTCTCCCTCCCTCCCTCCCTCCCTTCCCTGCACCCTGGAAAGATGAAGGAAAGAGATTCCAAATTCCCTTCCATCTACCATAGTGTCTAGGTAGCTCACACAAGATTGAATTTTATAGGAGTTCCCAGCAAGATATTTTGGTACAACTTGATGCATGTTGCCCCGAATAAAACTGAATTTGCAGGTTTGCAGCTTCTCCTAACATCAAAGATTGCAACTTAGGATAGACATGACTGAAGCAGTATCACATTCTTCTTGTTTTCCCTCCTCTTTTTCCTCCCTAAATTTCAACTGCTTTAGCAGAAGAATTATTGGAAAACACGAATGCTTGAAGTTACATTGGAAACATTTTCTGACCTAATAAAGATATTGCTCCAATGTAGCATTAACTTTTCCCCTCACATGGCTAAGCCAGCTGATGCATTCAGTTAAGTGTAACATGTAGTGAACCCCGATAATGCAAAAGATGCAGAGGTTTCCTGAATGTTAAACTCAAATTATTGTAGATGTGTTCCTCTATACCAGTGATGGTTAGGGTGCCAAAAAGGTTGAGCGGAAACATCACACTCAGGGAAAGTCGAACTTCTGGGTTCTAGCACGCATGCGCACCCAACGATCAGCTGGCCAGCACGCATGCACAGGCTGGTTTTTGGCACTGTCACATGTGCGAAAGGCAGCTGATCATCACACAACACATGCGTGCCAGAAACCCGGAAGACAAACAGGCAAGGCCGCGCATGCCAGGCAACATCGCTTCGTGTGCCACTTTGGGCACACATGCCATAGGTTTGCCATCACGGCTCTATACTGTATCTGTTTCTGAGAAACCAAACACAATTGCTGAAGCTGTTTGTTGTCCTCATAAAAGTTCAAGGTAGAAGCCACTATTTCTTTCCTCTCCGCATGCACTGCCAAGCTTCCTGTTTGTTTGCTTTTGCCAGCTGTCATTGGTCTTTGGCCACATTCAGTTGTGAATAAGCACTATTTGGATAGAATTAATGTATAAACCTGGATGTTCTTTAAGGTCATTGTGTGTGATTCCCCCATGTCTTAGAAAAGTTTTCCCCCAACCTCATGTTTTCCAGGTGTGACGAACTACCATCCCCATCATTCACTAGCTACACATAGAATCTTGAACCTCTATGTGTTATAATTTAAATGTGAATCTGTGTTTTTTCTCATTGAAACAAAAAGCAGCCAGGAGAGTCTGCAGCCTTAACTGGAGGCACCCAAGGATGTTGTTTAACCGTTTCTGTGCCTGATATGTCCCTCTTTCTTTCTCCTGATTGATTCCATGCCACCAACCCACATAAGAAAAACAATATTCAATATTCTATTTTTCAATGAGGGAGATGGGCAGTTCCTAAATTTGATAAAATTAAATGAATAGAAAACTTTGGGAGATGGTTATAGGTTACATGCATTTTTTTCTACCCTGTTGGTCCTTGATGACTGCTTTTGATTTCTGAATAATTGGTGATGAAAACCAATTTCGTAAATTGGTTTTCGTAAATTTCGTAAATGTTGATAGACATAAATTGCCTAAATAAACTGAATGAATCTGGAAATATTAGGGAAATTCGTGGGAAGTTGTCAATAGTTGCTTGGCTTTAAGTCTTCACTTATCACCTCTGTTGGTGTGCTCAGGGAGTTCTTGCAGAGATCTGGCTGGCCATGTGAGAAACGGGATACTGAGTGAGACAGGCCTTTGGTGTAACCAAGTACGTCCTTTGCATGTTCATAAAATTCTGTATGTCACGTGTCTGACAATTCTTGAACCAGCCTTTTCCTAAATGATTTGCCAGGAAAAAAAGGAATATTTGGACTAGCAGTGAAATTTGCAACTGTCAATATCATAGATCTAGTTTGACTCTTCCAGATAGGTATTCCAGATTTTTTCCCCCTGGGTCCTTTCTGTCATATTCACAAGGTTTGATGCAACTGGGGAACTTCTGCTTTTAGGCAACAGAGGAAGTGGTGACATTGCATGGCTTGTATTGTCCAAGATAATCTTGGCAGTTCAGTGATACCTGGCTTGCACACACACACACACACACACACACACACAGAGAGAGAGAGAGAGAGAGAGAGAGAGAGAGAGAGAAGGAATTTTTGCTTTCTCATGAAAATTAGAGGACAATTGAAGCATTCCATTCTGCTGGCTGCCCACAAAGGGCAAGGTCTGATTGGTTCTCAGTTTTTTATTAGCAATGTAGACTTGTAAAAAAAAATTAGGATTCCTGTTCTGGTGACTATAAATAAACAGTACAGTCCATTCAAGGCTTGCTTTGTTTTCATTCTGAAATCAGATGGCTTCAGTAACTGGAGGTTTGATTGTCCGGAAATGCCTCCCCTAACTCTGGGCCACTACAACAGTAGTATTTTTCTTACTAAAGCTAACATTATATGTCTCCTCCCCCCACCCATGGTTTGTGGATCTTATATTAACCTGCTCAACTCAACTAGCACCCACTATTTTTGTGCATCTCAGCTTCTATTCCAAGCCATAAGTTAGTTCCCATCAAGTCTCCTCACCAAAGAGGCAAACATACCACATATGCTCCAAACAAAAGTGAACTTAGTATTTATTTAGGTTATTGTTACACACAAAAAAAGGTTAGACAGAAAAACCAAAACCAGCTGATGCAATATAATCCTTCCATTTTAAATGTAATTCTTTGGAAGAGAGATAATCTTCTTTTTGAGCAATCTGAAGCTGTGCCTCATCACATTTAATGATGTTCCAGAGAAAAGCAATAATTGTATCAGGCATGTCCTCTACCATCATAGATACATTATAAGATTAAATATGAATGCTAAATTCAAAATATGGAAGAGTTTTCTTCTAGGATTTTCATTTGGATAAGTTTGTAAATTACAGTGAACTTTGATTCTCAAAAGGATCAGTGAACCCATCACTAGTCTTAGTATCAAATTTGAGATATATCAAGCCCAACGTAGCAGAGATTTAATGGAAGTCTTGTTTTTGCTGCCTCCTTAGCCAAAAACAAGGAGGGAGATCATCAATTTATTTAGCTTCTGCCAGATCACAATTTGTTGTTTCTTTATGCATTTGATGACAAATTGTCTAAACTTATCAAACTATCTCAATTGAAGAAGTCAAGATAGTATTCCTACGGCTAAAAATATTACGTGCCAGTGTATAACAATATCTATCTGTAATGATAATTCCATATAAATATTAACGTGTCTGTATCACCACTCTTTTAAATCTCAACAAAGTTGTACAACTTGATTTTTGGTAATTAAATGAGCAGATCCATGCTATTTCTTCCACTGATTTCTGATTTGATTTATTTATTAATCCTTTTAAAAAAATAATAGAAATAAAAAGAACAAGCAAGCAAAAGGAGAAAAACAAAAAATGAAACAAAATATCTAAACATGAACAAAATAATTGCTTAATCAGTTAGAATTCAATATATTGTTGATGGGAAATTAATCATAAAAATAGAGTACATTAAATTGCTTTGACAGTGTGAATAAGGATTTAAATCTCTGAGCTAGTTGTCACATTCTGCCGTATTTGTTATTTAAGAATATAAAAGCTACTAAGAATGCTATAGATAAAGTATTAGTTTTTGACTTCCATTTTGTTTTATGCTGACTAACGTACAGTATTTATAGACATTTTTGTGTGTTTTTGATTCAGTTCTTTAGTCGGTTCTTTTTCCTGTTAAAAACTGTACCCTAAATATTTATATTTGCTTTCCTGTGAAATAGAAGCCATTCTTGCTTAAATATGGTTAGTCTTCTGTTGTTTATACAGGCAGACCCTGGGTTAAGAATGAGCTCTCTTCCTAAATATATAACTCAAACCTGTATGTAAATCAGAATTCATATTTACGAACTTTATATGTAAGTCTGATTCATACATACTGCCTATTACTAAAAATGGACACTGGAGCCATGCATTGTTTTTATGAACAATAAAATGAGGACCCCGATTGTGGGGGCAATAAGCTGACTTTGTATAAAAAGAACACCGCTTGGGGGCCCCCGAAAGCCCTACTAAGCAGGTATATACAAAAGTATGAAGGCTATTGCTTAATGCATTGTAAGCCGCCCTGAGTCTCCGGAGAAGGGCAGCATATAAATCAAACCAATAAATAAATAAATAAATAAACTGCTGGAAATAGGCTGCTTACTAAAACCACGCAGCTTCAGCAGTTCATAAAAACATTGTGTGGCTTCATTGGTTCAAAGAAAGACAATGCTGTCTGCCATTTTCAGTAGCAGACCATTTTGTAATATGAATTGTCTCTAAAGCAGTGGTGAAATCCACTTACCTTCGTTACCAGTTTGGGAACGGGAGCACACAGTAGTGTGCAGGAGCATGCGTGCGCGCTACACATGCACACACCTCTTCTGCGCATGCGCAGAACCTACTGCACATGCGCATAAGCTTCTGCGCATGTGCAGATGGTAAAAAAAGGGGCGTAATGATGTCCCGGTGGGTGAGTGGAGCCTCCCCCCGCTGGTGCTACCTGCTTCAGAGAGCCGGATAGAACCGGGGGGGGAGGGGATTTCACTGCTGCTCTAAAGTGGATATTCTTAACCTGTGGACTGCCTGTATAGGCTGTTAATTTCACCATTAGTGCATATTGTCCAAGTTTAAGTATCTTCAGTAACATCTCTCTTTTCCAATACTCTAGTTCAGTGATGGCTAACCTTTTTGCCGTCGTGTGCCAAAAGTGGGGGGAGCGTGGGGGGTCACAGGTGCGGGTGCCCACATCCATAATTCAATGCACCCTGCCCTCCCACATGTGACCCCCCACTTCCCCCTGCTTTTGGCATGTGATGGCACGGTGGGCCCGGTAGGCCCATTTTCCCCCCTTCCCAGGCTCCAGAGGCTTTCTAGGAGGCCGGGGAGGGCAAAAACAGCCTTCCCCAACCCCCACCCCCCCGGAGGCTGTCTGTAGGCCAGAAACAGCCAGTTTCCTGACTTCCGGTGGGACCGGAAGGCCTGAAAATCAGTTGGCTGGTGTGCACATGTGCGCTGGAGCTGAGGTAGGGCAACACTCGCGTGCCCACCAATATGGCTCCGCGTGCCACCTGTGGCACCCGTGCCATAGGTTCACCATCACGGCTCTAGTTTCTCTTCAGATCATTTAGAACCATATGACTGAAGCTCCATCACTTTTTTTTACGGTCTTGACTTTTTTTGACTCCTGTCTGCAAACATCTCTTTTCTTACCTAAAACAGCTCAGAGTCCAAAGATTATTTATATACAGATCCTGGACTGATAGGTATTGCTTCATGATTGTCATCACTGCTTCTTTGCTTCTGTATATGAATTGCATTTGGGAAAATAATGACAATTTGTATAAGAAAAATATTAAATCGTATTTCACTTCAGGAAGCAGTGGCAGAGCTCTTCATGGTACATTCTCTGGAAGAATGGTAGAATTTATAATTTGCCATTACCATCTCTTACCTTGTTCGATACCTTACTCGTTTCTCAACCTTGGTGACTTTAAGATTTGCAGGCTTCAACTCCCAGGATTCCCAGCCACCAAGGTTGTGAAACAGTTGTAGGAAGAACATCTGGGGCCTATACAGGCTTATTAGAAATGGCTAAGGAATAGAGGGGAAAATGAAAACATAGTTTATGTCCTGCACATTGTTTCCCCTCTCCCTGTATACAGAGACACCGTGTATTTGGCCAATTTACTGCCAACTCAGTAAAAACAGCCAAGTCAAAGGTTAAAGTCCAATCTGTTGAAGGAAATACAATTATAACGATATCTCTTTTGATTATTTATCCACACATCACAGAAAGTACAAAGCATGTTTATGCAGTGTCTCATCGATGTAGATGTAACAATCCCATGTTGCATGCAGATGAAGGCCATTCATACAATAAAGATGCAGCTGTTAGTCATTGAGCAAAGCCTTCTTTTGAAGATATCCTTTCCTGACAAGGTGGCTAACCTGTTTACCATTATCTGCCTGCGGCTCCTTTTGCACCATAGAAAACATTCTGCTAACTTTTGATCATAAACCAAAAAACAAGATGAGATTACACATTATTTTTTAAAGTTTCTTTCTTATAAATGCACACACACACGTTCATCTAACCACTCCTGGAAATCCAATAGGTTTCACTTGAATTATTTTACCATGGAACATTCTATCCCTCCTTATTTTGGATCTCACCCTGCAAGGAGGTTGCCCTGATTAGAAAAACTGTGTATAATCATAGCTGCAAGGATTATAGTACTGAGTTAATTAGATAAAGCACTTTGATATCTTACAAGGGCTGTGAAATACTAACAGTTTTTAATGCAGGTTCATGTTTGTCCAATGGGGAAGTAACGCTCATCTATCCCACATTTCAATGCTGAAAGTGTGAAGGTTGACAGACATTATTTTTATGGTATATAGCCAGGCTGCATTCACCACACATCCTGCTCGGATAGGATAGGATAGGATAGGATAGGATAGGATAGGATAGGATAGAATAGAATAGAATAGAATAGAATAGAATAGAATAGAATAGAAT
>WNWU01000012.1:29724699-29958310 GCA_012654045.1 Ptyas mucosa
ATAGAATAGAATAGAATAGAATAGAATAGAATAGAATAGAATAGAATAGAATAGAATAGAATAGAATAGAATTCTTTATTGGCCAAGTGTGATTGGACACACAAGGAATTTGTCTTGGTGCATACGCTCTCAGTGTACATAAAAGAAAAGACATTCGTCAAGAATCATAAGGTGCAACACTTAATGATAGTCATAGGGAACAAATAAGCAATCAAATCATATTAGAAAACAGTCAATATAAATCATATCAGCAACAAGGTTACAGTTATAAGTGGGAGGAGATGGGTGATAGGACCATGGTTTATGCAGCTCAATGGCTATCTTCATACAACGGGGTAAACCAAGAACAACAGTCCATGTTGCAAATTAATCTATGTAATACATGACCCCAGTTCCCAGAATGGGGTCTGCATGTATCAAATGGGCAACATCAATTGTAATCTTCCCACTTCTTTTTGCATTTTCATTAATAATTCAAACAGAAAAACTACAAGTGTCTTTTTGATTAGTAGCGTTAGGAGCAGTTATAGAATTAGGGAGTTGGCAGGGACCATGAGAAAAATATTGTCCTAACATCTGCAACATGTAGGAAAACCAGTTAAAACTATCTTTGAGAGATTGCTGTCCAGAAATGGAGAACCCAGAGGTTCCATGGGTTGACTATTGTTGACTACATGATCTTGACCATTGTTGTATAAGATCATGAGGTTTAAATTTGGTTTTTTTAAAAAAATACTCTCTGATTATCTGGTTGTTTTCATTTGTGTCATAAATGTGAGTCAGTTGTCAAGCATCCGAATGTAAATCATGTGACCATGGGAATGTTATAACGGTTGTAAGTATCAAAAATGGTCATAAGTCACTTTTTTCAGTGATGTTGTAACTTTGAACCGTCACTAAAAGAGCTGTCAAGGTAGTTGAGGACTACCTATATATAAATCCCTGCTCATTAAAATAAAGCTAAGGAAACAAAAATACCAGAACACATCCTCTCTAGCAGACAACACAATAAGAATGATTTCCAATAATCTCTTTTGTCCAATTCAAAGCACCTCTAATATTGATAGCTATAATATGGTTGTCACCCGAAGCCCCAAAGGCATCTGCAAATGTAATAAACTTAACATCCTAACACTGCAATTTTAAATATGTGTGTTCAGTAAAAAGCTCCCTTGAGTTCAGTTCAATTCATTTACTGTCATCAAATAATGACAAATAAGATATCCAAACCAGAAAAGAATTCCACCTACAAATGAACATGCTTAAATGTTTCATGAGGACTCTAACACAAATAATTCATACCTATGAAAGAACTGGCTAATGTTGACCAGGTTAGGTAGGTAGGTGGGTGGGTGGGTGGGTGGGTAGGTAGGTAGGTAGGTAGATAGATAGATAGATAGATAGATAGATAGATAGAGTGGTGGGATTCAGCCAGTTTGCACCACTTCGGGAGAACCGGTTGTTAACTTTCTGAGCAGTTTGGCAAACTGGTTGTTGGAAGAAATCATTAGGGCAGAGAACCGGTTGTTAAATTACTTGAATCCCATCACTGGATAGAGAGATAGATAGAGAGATGGATAGAGATAGAGATATAAATATATATATATACTTCCTCTATATTTTGCATGCCTATGAAAGAGATAAAACAATTCTACTTAAAGTAGTGGCATAGCAGCCACCTTAGATGTAACACAAACTAAGAGCAGTACACATTTAACTTTTAGTCTAAAAAGCACCCAAAGCAGAATTTTTCATCGTTTTCTTGGAGTGTTTTGGCATATGAGAACTTCACTCCCCCTGTTATATATTAAGCCTTTTGTTTCTTAATTTTTTTTAAAATAAAAAAAAAATAAAAGTGTCACGTACAGCTGCTTTGCAATACATAGAATGCACATAATATTAACTTTTATTATTGATTGCTGTGAGACAAGACCACCTGACCAAAC
Source organism: Ptyas mucosa (assembly GCA_012654045.1). Classification (NCBI taxonomy): domain Eukaryota; kingdom Metazoa; phylum Chordata; class Lepidosauria; order Squamata; family Colubridae; genus Ptyas; species Ptyas mucosa. Next base: position 29,726,646 of record WNWU01000012.1, read on the forward strand.
AAGCATTTGTATAACATTCCTCCCCCCCTCCCCCATTTAGATCAATCCTTTTGATTTATTTCTGTAAAACAAGCTAGTTGCCTTGTAAGGCATGTGTAAACAAACTGTTGACATAGGCCTTTCCTGAAATGATGTTGGGTGGCTAGAACCCCTATAGCTCCTGTAGACCAAGGGTGGGTTCTACTTATCTTTACTACCGGTTCTCAACAGGAGCGCGTGCGCGCATGCGCAGAAGCTTCTGTGCATGCCCAGATCACCCCTAATAACGTCGTGGCAGGTGGGAGCCTCCCGACGGTTTTATTACCAGTTCTGTAGAACCGGACTGAACTGGGAGCAACCCACCACTGCTGTAGACGGACATACAGACAGACAAAAAGAAAGAAAAGCGTATGTTGCGTATGTTGAAGTCAGTTCTTTATGACTATATCTATGTAGTTTTCTTACCAGCAAAATGGAGGCAGTTAACTACTGCTTCTTCTTGGACTTTTTTTGACACACGGACACCCATATGAGAATGATCTATTGTATCCTGCCTCTTAAGATTTGTTTAGCTTTCATCTCTTTGTGTCATAGATGAAGACCGTATACTGTATATTCTCTTTTCTTTTTTCCAGCCCTCAGCATGCTGCAGAAGGTCCAGTTTAGTTCTTGCCCTAGAAAACAACAGTGGTACTGGTGCCATGTGTGGCACATAATCAGTGATGCAATTTGTAATGGGCTAGAAAGCAATTGGTGCTGCATGGCATACTACTCAGTATTTTTTGTGGTGCCAGGGTAACTCCTCTCTCATTGTCCAAATTGTTACCACTCCTTCCAACTGTAAAATAGTTCTCAATCTTTTCACTGCAACAGATCCAAAGATGTTTCTTGGTTAATTCTTCTGAATTAACTATTTATTGTAAAACACAACAGCAGATTAGAGCCTGATATTTCAGCCATTCGTCTTAGTACAAACAATGGTAATTGCAGCAATCTCATTTATCATTTATTACAGTCTGGTTTATACAGACTTGCATTTGATTGAATATACAGTTCTGAAATGCAACCAGACAGGATTGCCTGATCCAAGGAGAGAATATAAGGCCACAATTAAAATTGCAGGTTTTTGGATAAAAAGGCCAATCAGTGTATCTCTATCCTATCTCAAGACTGGACAATCTTTGATCTTCACTTGTCTCTCTGTCCAATTACAATGTTTATTGGTGCTTAGATGATTTTAATTAAATGTAAATAGATGCATAATAAATGTTACATCACAAATGAAAATGTCAACTTCCTATTGTCAACTTTATTTATAATAATAAATAAATCTTAATTAATAATCATTAATATTACAATATAATAATAATAATAATAAATAATAATAATATTAAATAATAATAAATATTTATAAGAGCCTTCACATATATTCTAAACATTTTTTAAAAAAGTAATTGGTGAAATGTGGGTGGCTGTGACCTGGTTCATCTATCTATTTAAAAAAATGGAGAAAGCATCCTGAAATCCTAGGGAGTTGGTCCTATTCAATGAAGCATCTATTTCTGAATGTGGAAGCCTCTCCAAGTCACCTATTATGTGACAAAAGCCCATAGATCCATGATGGAGAACCAATGGCACACGTGCCAGAAGTGGCACGCAGCACCCTCTCTGATGACACACGAGCTATTGCCCCAGTTCAGCTCCGCCGCACATGCACACGCGTCACCCACCAGCCAGCTGGTCTTCGGGTCTCTGCCATGCATGCGTGGGGGCGGGGGCCATGCGTGCATGTGCGGGGGCATGCATGCGTGGGGGTGGGGCACATGCAATGGGCGGTGAAACATGCATCAGGGTGGGGTGTGTGCGGGGGGCATGCACAGATGCATGGGGCGGGGCACACACTGGGGGCACACACACATTGCATTTTGGGGTTGGGTCACGTGTGCGCGCATTCGCACGTGCGCGCTCCTTGGGCACTCGGTCCGGAAAAGGTTAGCCATCACTGCCATAGTTGCTTCTGTCTTCATTGCCTACAGCTAGATTTGCCATCTTCAGATGCTTCTTTATAGTCACCATCAGTTTCAAAATTGAATTGCAAATCTCTGCAATATTCCACAGTACCCTTAGATGTACTTTTACCTCTAGATATTGCAGCTTTTTCCTTTACTTGTACTGGGATTTTGTTGCTTATTTGCCCATATCCTTTTACTTATCAGTTTCAAGATCATGAAGTTAGAGTCCTAATTATCAAGCAGCTAGTCATGCTGCTGAACTTGGTTAGCTGCACAATCATGTTAGAGTTATTTCCTTTCTCTCTTGAGCTATTTGTGGTCTGGATTCTTCCCATGTGTCTCTTCATTTCACATTATTTAATTTTGGAGACACCCACAAAGGATGTGGGAGGACAAACCAGTCTGGAAAACCCCAGAATTCCAAAATCACCTGTCCGCATTCCTATTTTAGTGCCCTGTTGCGTGGATGATTTTCTGACTGGGGGTTGGGACAGGGAGATACTGCAAAAAATCCAGACAAGAACACCAATTACTTTGCATGTAACAATTGGCACTCTCACAGATTAAGACAGCATTATTACCCAGTGACTTGAAACAGAAAGATGTAATAGTAATAGAATCAAAATATGGATTGGCAATGCGGACAGCCAACTTAATGGTGGCAATATTTTGTGCTGATTCAAGAATGGGGTGGGTAGTACTTTAAGGCAGTGGTGGGGAAAGGACCTGTAAAGAGTGAAATTGGCAAATAAATAAATAAACAAACAAACCATTGTATAAACATTAAGCAGATGTCAAGGCTGGAAGAAATAGCCCAAAGTCTTTAAAAAAAAAAGCTGTGGTTAGGATACACTGTATCTACAACTTGATTTCTCTGTGCGGATAGCAAGAAGATACTTCACATAAAGATGATTTTTTTTTAAATTTTCTGCAACAAAACATCTTATCTGGTCATACTGAGCCTGGGAAGCTCTGGCTGTTATCTAGATTCTGAATAAGCAGCTGAGTTTCTGGAAGGAGAGAGATTTATTGCAGTGCCTGTGTGAAGGCTGACAGGCCCTCTGAGCAATGACAGAGCAGTAGCCAAAGTCAGGTAAAATAATGCTATATCCTTGCTGGAACAGAGCTGGATTTTTATTGGAGATGATTTTATCAGCGATCATCACTATGTGACCCTGCTGCCTTTCCCCATGTACTGTTTATATATGCAAGTGCACAATGGACACAGACTGCTTAATCCTTTTTCCGGGTCCCATGAATTGTGCTGAAACAGAAGCTGCCCTTTGTCTATTGCTGGCCTTACATTTTACTTTGCTACTGAAACCCTTTTATATCAGATCTGCTAACGTTTGCTGACAGGGTGGTTATTGGGAGGGGAAGTGAGTTGTTTTGTTGAGCATGGGAACTATGCAAAATTAATTTAGGCCACCCCCTTGTCTAGATCTATTGGGTATCATCACTTAAGAGACCAGTGGTGTAGCAGTTATGTGTCAGACTAGGCGTGGGAAGACCTTGATTCTACTCCACCCTTGGTGAAAGAAGCTGATTGGGTAACTTTGGACCAATCGTTTTGTTTGAGGCTGGTCTGTCTCATAGGGCCAGGCTGTGGGGGAAAAAATAGGAGGAAGGACTGGTGTATCTGCCATTTTGAGTTCCTGTACAAAAGGCGGGATTAAAATAAATTATGGAAATTGGTTTAACACATGTCTTAAAAGAGATCCAGATGGTAAAAATATTTTAAAACCTACAAAGGCGAGCACTGAAAACTAGTGAGCATATACACACGCATGTGTAATCTCCTTAGATATACAAACATTAATATATTCAATATTTTTGCCCAGAAAGACGTTTTTATAAACAGTACCAATTATGATCTTTCTTGATATAACTAGTATTCTTGAAAAATAGACACTGAATTACAATAAAATCACCCTTAATTGAAAAATTCTCAACACTCTTTTTCGTTCTAATTTTTCAATTATTTTTTTCCCCTTCATAAGGAGTCAGAAGAATATTGTGCATTTGTTCCAGAAAGAGGATAGACCTTGAAGTTCTATGGTCCCCACAGTACCACTAGGGATTGCATAAATAAAATTATAATTTTGGTTTATACAACAGTAACAAGAATTAAAAAAGAGGGACACCCTAAAGATTTTAGGGAGGCTGCTTATTCTTGTATTTACAGATAAATTTGAAATCTAGTAAATTCCCAATCTGTTCTGATTCTCTATGAGAAATTAAAGCTAAAGCCGCTTGTTTTTATACAATTGGGATCTGCTGTCCTTTCCCCCAAATTTTAGCATGAAGTATCACTATTAGTGAGGGCATGCTGCATAAAGGTGCTGTGTGCCAATTTCCAAAATCAGGAGGAGGGATGTGTTTGAAAAACAAGACAGAGTTGAGGGAGAGGACAGGATAGCCAGAAAAATGCCGGCTGAAGTCAGAGAAGTTGGAGTAATGGACTGTTTCTCCAAGAGTTTCCTGCTTGAGCAGGAAGTTGGACTAGAAAACCTCCACGGTCCCTTCCAACTCTGTTATTCTGTTATTCCATGATGGATTGTAATGTGCTTCCATAATGCATATCAGCCACTTTCTCCAGCTGTGCAAAACAATGAACAGCTGGAATTACGTGCCTCATGAAGCTAATCAAGCCAAGAGCTGATTGAAATTACTTTCAATTCAATCAAATTACTTTTTGGGCAAAGAAATGGAGAGTAGAAAAAACTGTGTTCTTTTAATAAGTTAGCCATGTTACTGTTATTGTGCATATTCTAAATGAAATGCTTGCCATGACCAAGATGGCAGAGCAAGAGAAACAACTATCACAATGAATCCTCAAATATACAATATCTGCTTTAATTTCTGATTCTGTCAGAAGTCCCTGACAGTTTGAGAATAGCCAAGACTCTCAAGATGGGAGAAATCCTGAAGCTGTTTACCATGTTGACAATAGTATTCACAGAATCTTCAAATTCATCATTTTCTAATGCTTTTATTCAGTTTGATATTTTTTCTACTTCTCTTATGCCAAATTATTAAACAAAGTCTGCTTAACTACAAAAAAGAAATATTACTCCTAATTTTTAGCATTTATTTTATTTCAGAAAATCTAATAGGAATTATAGATTTCCAAATAATTTTAATTTTAATTGTTTTATCACTTGCATCATTATGGATGAGTGCTCAGCTAATGACTGGTAAAATTCATTTAACAATGGTAACAGGGATTGCTGGAATTGTGGTCAGTAAGCAATGCGGTCACGAATTCTGTTCGCAGTTGTGGTCATAAGGTGAAGGACTACCTTTTCTTATATTATAAAAACCTAAGGACTTTATATTCCAGGAATGTATATTTTACCTTGGACTATGTTAAATGGTGATTATACAATAATGTAATATTTCCTCGACCCATCCCCAATTAGATGTAGGTTAAGACATTCCAAACTTAGCTGCATTGTTTGAATAAGTCAAGAACATTCTTACATAAAATATAATTGAAGGGAGGATACTATGTACATCACTCATTTACATATTTTGTTAGCTATCTGAGGTTGGAACAATGTGGTTCAGATTCCTGGGGTAGATGAGCTATATGTCCTACACCGAATATAATTACATTAAGATGATCTCTTTGATTAGATCAAACTATTGGTAAAGACAAAGTAAGCTTGCCAATTTCACACACACATGAGACAAAATAATCAGAACAATATAGTATACAAAGAACAATATACTATACAAAGAAGATGGTCTGTGCCAGGTTGTATGGGTTAATTATTAGTAGATCAAAAGTTCTGAAACAAAAGAGAACATTTTCAGTAAGAGAGAGCTGATTTAGCAAAACAATTAGATCAGATGTCTAGGAGCATCATTGTTGAAAAATCAGGATACTTGATAACACTATTAAATTTCATAGCAATAATGCCTCAAGAACCAATGCTTTATAATTTTTATTGGATCACTTTCTTAATTCAAGACAAATTTTATGTCTTGTATTGTAATGACCCGTAAAGACAAAATCCATCATACAATGCCTTTATTTTTAATATTCTGATTCTAGTGTTGCATACTATAACTGTATTTTGCTAAGACAACTTGAGATAAAAATAATGATCAAAAAATGAATGAGTCACAGTTTTCAGTAGTCTTTACACAGGTCCTGAAGAATTCAACTGCTGTGCAGTTATATTTACCCTGTTTTCCCCAAAATAAGACATCCCCAATAATAAGCCCAATGAGGCTTTTGAATGCATGGCAATAAGGCCAAGCGCTTATTTCAGGGTTCAAAAAAATATAAGAAAAGGTCTTATTTTGGGGGAAACACGATATATCTACTAGGTCTAAACACTCCCACAGAGAGGGCCTCCTCAGGGTGCCATCAGCCAAACAATGTAGGCTGGTGACTCCCAGGGGGAGAGCCTTCTCTGTGGGGGCACCCACCCTCTGGAACCAGTTGCCTCCGGAGATTAGGAGAATTCATGACCTCAGTGCCTTCCGCCGTGCCCTAAAAACACATTTTTTCCAACAAGCCGGGCTGGCTTAAGAAGAAATTTTAAATATTTTTAATATTTTAATTGGTCTGTGAGTTTTAAATTTTGTAGCCAAATTATATATATATTTTAAATGTCTTAATATTTATATTTTATGTTTTTTATGTCTGGCTGTACACCGCCCTGAGTCCTCAGGGAGAAGGGCGGTATATAAATTGGAAATAAAAAAAAAAATAAAATAAATAAATTTTCTTTTTTAAAAAGGCTAGGCATGTTTATATAGCTTGTTATATGCCTTTAAGAAAACCATCCTGCAAGATACATACCTCTTCCTAATGATAAGACCAAAGACTGAGGTTCTACTTAATGCAGTTAAGAGTGCTAAACAGGAAAATGAAATCTTTTTAGTTCATTTATAGGCAACATTCGTATTTCATGCTAAATTATAGTGTAGTTCTTGTTTGGTTGCATGCCCTCAACCATAAAATCATAGCCTCATAGGGCTGGAAGCAGTGGTGGGTTGCCCCTGATTCTATAGAACCAGTAGTAAAACCGGTGGGAGGCTCCGCCCACCGACCCCAACGTCATCAAAATGCTTCTGCGCATGCGCAAAAATTTCGGTGCTTGCGCAGAAGAGTGCATGTGTGCAGCCCCATTGCAAACTGGTAGTAAAGGTAAGTAGAACCCACCCCTGGCTGGAAGGAACCATGGAGAACTTCTAATCCACTCCTCTGCCCAAGGCAGGAGTCTCTATATCCGTGATGGCGAACCTATGGCACGGGTGCCACAGGTGGCACGCGGAGCCATATCGGTGGGCACGTGAGCTCAGCTCCAGCACGTATGCGTGCGTCAGTCAGCTGATTTTCGGGCCTTCTGGGCCCACCAGAAGTCAGGAAACACACTGTTTCCGGCCTCCGGAAGGCCTCTGGGTGGGTGGGGAAGGCCGTTTTTGCCCTCCCCAGGTTCCTAGAAAGGCTCTGGAACCTGGGGAGAGCAAAAAAACGGGCCAACCGGGCCCACTGGGCCATCACATGCCAAAAGCAGGGGGAGCACAGCGCATAGAATTATGGATGTGGGCACGCATGCATGTGACTTCACCACGCTCCCCCCGCTTTTGGCACGTGATGGCAAAAAGGTTAGCCATCACTGCTCTATATCATACCAGACAAAAGGTTGCCAAATCAACCGGTCAACCATTGGTAGCGTATTATATACACTATATTTAAATAAACTATGGCTTAGTATAATATGTGAACCTAGCCATATCATTCAACAATTTTCTTCTAGATTCAGTTGGTTAATTCTCTGGCTGGATTCATACTTTACTCTAAGTCATGATTTTGCTGAACATCGTTTGTTGAATCAACCAGATTCATACATCATATTAAGCCATGGCTCACGGCTCATAGTTTACACACCATAATGACTAGGTTCGCTCAACAGGCAGAGATAAATTTAAATAACTGTATTATGGCTTACTTGATATCTGAACACAATCTCTAATTCGTCCAAAAGGACTGAAAATTTTACTTCTTAATCTGAAAGTACGCCACATGGAATCTCCATTTTAATATTATTATTTCCACTTTAGTAAATGCTGTCTCTCCTAGCTGCTATATAAGGACCCTGTGGATTAGATATTTTCTGAAAATCCAGGTTGATGCAATAATTTCCATACACTGTTTAATCAATAAAACATTATTTTCCAATCGAGAATCCAGATCCATTTTAATTTCCTTAATATTTCCTTAACAATTTTTTATTATTTAATGGCAAACTTATATGACTACAAACCACCAGGACTAACAACATAAGAACCAAATGCAGCATGTCTGTTAACTCTTTCTATAAGTGCCTTATGTCTAATAAAATAATACTATAAATTATCTGCAGATAACTTCAGTTTTAAAGAAGTTAAACAAGTTAAACGAGAAGTTAAACAACGCACGAACATCATGCAAAGTATGTCTTTCAAAATTCTTTCAAACTCTTCAATAGCATCAGTTGAGCTCTAGGTCACATGACCTGGAAGGAATGGGCTTAAGAAAGAACCAGTATGGGGTGTTGCATACCTGACTCTCCTATAGGCATTGGGGATTTTTTTTTAATCCTCTGAATTCCCTGACTAGATCTGCCCATTTTTTAAATGCAATCCTTTAATGCAATAAATCACTTTTTTCAGTGCCGTTGTAACTTTCAACGGTCACTAAGTGAACTGTTATAAGTCAAGGACTACCTTTTCTTAGCTTTTCCTGCTATACCTTCCTGCTCTATTTTCATTTCAATTGGTTAGAAAGAATGAAAATCGAGCTATTTTAAATGAGATGTAGAGATATGGATGACCAGTAGGTGGCAGGAATGAATATACGTTTTTCTGGATATGTTTGCTGCTATCTAGTGATAGTTTGGAATTTTGCAGGTCACATCTGGCAATCTGAAAAAAAAAACACCTTTAGTATAAACTAAAAGATAATGGAAGGAGTTCGGTGAAGAACCAGCATGATCAGTGAGCATTGAATGCCAGCTATTGTGAGACTGGGGAAATGAAATGGAATCGAGTATCACGGAAGAGGAATTAACTAGTTTGTGTTAATCCTGGACACTAGTATATTGTGCTACAAATTGTTTTAGATGTCACCTGCGCTATCATTTCCTATCATCTCAGGCGAATATGAGTTAAATTTTGCAAAATATTTAGATAGTTAAAGCTTGCTGCTAATAAAGCTCATCTTACGACTTTATGGCACTGATTTTGATTATGTAATTTTACTAAATCTCAGCCAAGCAGCTTATTGGAAACCGATAAATATGGAAAGAAAGTCGATACTAGATCCGTGATGGCGAACCTATGGCACGTGTGCCAGAGGTGGCATGCGTAGCCATATCAGTGGGCACGCCAGCTCAGCTCTGGTGCGCATGCGTGCGCCAGCCAGCTGGTTTTTGGGCCTTCTGAACTCACCTGAAGTAGGGAAACAGGCTGTTTCCTGCCTCCGGAGGGCCCGGGGGGCATGGGGAATGGGGAAGGCCTGTTTTTCTTTCTCACCTGGTTCCAGATCCTCTCTATGCATCTGGGGAGAGCGAAAACAGCCTTCCCCACCCACTCGGAGGCCCTCTGGAGGCCCGAAACAGTACATTTCCCAATTTCCAGTTGGACAGAAAGTGACGTTTTTTGCTGTCCCCAGACTCCAGAGACTCCATTGCGTGCCGGGGGGGGGGAAAGAGGGAGTCACGCGTGCATGCGCAGGGTGCATAGAATTATGGGCGTGGACACACGCGTGCACAACCCCCCCCCCCTTCCTGGCACACAATGGCAAAAAGGTTAGCCATCATTGACCTAGATAATTTAAAAAACAGAGGCTGGGCTCAGAATGTAAGTTGCTAACCGACAAGAGTTTGTTTACAATAAAGTGCATGTTCACTTTTTATTGTTGGTGTTTCCCTAACAAAGAAGCAAGGCCTGGTCAATCCTTGCATTAGATCATTATTTTGAAATATAAAAAGTGATACAGTAGTTTAGAAAAGAGACTTTGTTTTGAATTCACAACAATCCTATGCATGCTCATCTGGAAATAGAACCAGTTAGATTTTGAAAGAATGAAAATTACTTTTAGGGTAATGAATATATGCCAACACTTTTTAAGACATGCTGCTAGCTCTTTCAGAGCAGATCTGAAACCAAATTTGACAACAAATATCATAATGAATCCTTCGAAGGCGAGTTGAAACACCAGCACCTGCTGTAAGCATTGTCTCATATGCCACTCAACCTGTAAATCATGTTATCAATGAATAGAAACTATTAAAAGCCTGCGGTCCAATTATTCCAATGTTGGGTTCATGCAGTGCCTGTGTGCCAGAATTTTTTTTTTAAATCATGGCTTATGGAATTAAACTACACAAAGACTTAGAGTTCATATAATATCCTAAATCAGAAGTATATATTACGGTTTACCACACTAGGTATGAATATCATCCTTATATTAAAATAATGTATTTTAACCATGATTTGATTTGAACAAACAAGCATGGCCTAGGTCATATATAAGCTACAGGAACTCCCTCTTTGTGCTGATTCTTGACTCCTATGCATAAATAAATTATCAAAATTTATTTATTTTATATCCCACCTTTATCATTTTTATAAATAACTCAAAGTGGGGAACATACACAGTATTCCTTCCTCCTCCTATTTTCCCCACAACAACAACCCTGTGAGGAAAGTTGGGCTGAGAGAAAGTGACTGGCCCAAGGTCACCCAGTTGGCTTTGATGCCTCTAAGGCAGGAGTAGAACTCATGGTCTCCTGACTTCTACTGCTGGTTCCTTAACCACCAGACCAAATTAGATCTTAAGTGCGGACTTATTCTTCAGAGTGCTTTTTGTGGGTCTTCCTCACAATTTCCCACATGTTAAATAAAAAGAAATATGGGTAGTTCTTGGTAACTTCAGTGAAGTTACCACAGCACTGAAAGAAGTTATTTAGGACCGTTCTTCATATTTATGACTGTTGCAGCATCCCAGTGGTCATGTGATCAGAATTTGGAGCTTGGGAACTGGCACGTGTTGTTCGAAAGGCCCTGGGGTCATGTGATCACCTTTTGCAATCTTCTGACAAGCGAAGTCACTTAGCAATCTTGTCACTAATTTAATACAGGTAGTCCTTGACTTACAACAGTTCATTTAGTGACTATTCAAAGTTACAACTGAAAAAAGTGACTTACGATCATTTTTCACACTTACGGACCATTGCAGCATCCCCGTGGTCATGTGATTTACATTCGGATGTTTTCAATGTCCTGGGGTCATGTGATGTCTTTTTGTGACCTTCTAACAAGCAAAGTCAATGGGAAAACCAGATTCACTTAACAAAGGTGTTACTAATTTAACAGCTGCAGTGATTCACTTAACAAATGTGGCAAGAAAGGACGTTACATGGGGCAAAACTCACTTAACAAATTTTTCACTTGGCAACATAAATTCTGGGCTCAATTGTAAGTCGTAAGTTGAGGACTACCTGAAACTACAGTGATTCATTTAACAACTTTGGCAAGAAAGGCTGTAAAATGAAGCAAAGCTCACTTAATTGTCTTGGCTAGCAATGGAAATTTCGGGCCCAACTATGTTTGTATGTCAAAGATTACCTGTAACAGTTCATTATTTCCACTGGGAAGACCTCCTTCCCACTGGATCTTGCTTTCAAAAAAGCAGAGACAAGTTTGGTTAAAGGGCTCTTTGGACATTTACGGGTAATTTATTATAGTCATTTATTAACCTTGTTTTCCCAGGAGTATCTTAACCAATGAAGTAGAATATCAAATGCTTATTTTACTCAAAAAAACTTTAAAAACAAAATCACCAACACTATGCAAGAATTTGCAAGGTGTTGCCAACTGAATTAAACGGCACTCTCTGTCAATCTAGTTATTCTTAGGTTTTCATCAGGAGGTTATTTATTTATATATTTATTTATCAAATTTGCTGGTCCCTATTGTGGTCATTAAATGAGGACTACTTGTAGTTGTCCTTCTAATAATAAATGGCATAAGCCAGTGGTGGGTTTTAAAAATTTTCACTACTGGTTCGGTGGGCGTGGCTAGGTGGGGGCATGTGACTGAGTGGGCATGGTCAATTTGATATCATTCATGTCCACTCAGTCACATAACCTCTCCACCTAGCCACAGCCACAGGAAAAGGTAGGAAATTTTTTGCAATTTCCACCTATCTACCCCCACCCCCCCTTCGCCAGGCGCCCCGTTTCTCCTCCTTTAGTGGCCCCAGCCCTAGCCCCGCTTCCTCCACCACCACCGCCTCTTTGTTTGGGCTGCTTACCTTCCGCGGTGACTGGTCCAGAGTCTGGAAGGCAAGCTCACCGGAGTTTTCAGTGGCCCCCTGCCAGCTGCCACAGCCACAGCCACAAAGTGACTCTCAAAGAGGTGGTGGCTGGCCGCAGGCTGCCAAAAAGTACTAGAGATGACAGAAAAAGCTGCTGCCATCGCCATGTTCTTTGTGCATATGCATCCCATTGGACTTGCAAGGAAATGGGATGCACGTGCACGAAGAACATGGCGGTGACGAACATGGCTGGTAGGGTAAGCGAGCGGGGACTGGGGGACCGGTTTGGAGGTGTGGCCAGCTGGCCATCGCTACCAGTTCGGCGACCTTGACCAAATTTCCACCAACAGTTCGCACAAACTGGTGCAAACCGGCTGAATACCACCTCTGGCATAAGTCTCATCTTATGCTGTTGTTAATTATCACCATTTTGCCCAAGTAAACCCCAAGCGGTGTGTTTATGTAAGATAAATAGTTTGAAATGTCAAAAAAAAAATTGAAATATGCAAAACCATTATAACCGTGACACCAACTAGGAACTGTTTATGCGCTAACGACAGCCAGCCACATAAAATCAGCTCCATAAATTTAGCTACATTCCAAAATGTTCCTGGAAAGATAAGGTCAGTGATAATTACATCAGAACATGGAAGGAAGTGGTTTTAAGTTGTAAAGAGTAAGTGGATATTTCCAAGACACCTGATTAACCTATCAAACAAGTTCAGAGGGACAACCTATTTGTATAAACAACTTATGTATATAAGAACAATCTTATTTTGATTCACTGTATTGCCAAATTGTTATGTAGGGAAAAGTAACTATTGTGCAAACATGTAATCAATTCTTTTACACAGCTGAGAGATATAAAAAAAAGTATATAAGACTTTGCACTGAGTAACATTCCCGCTAAAGCAAATACACAATGAACCTTGACTGAATGTGGGGTGTAAGATAACCTCCACTCTCTGCCACCATGCCCCCCCGAAGAAATCCCCAACCCAACTTTGCATTGGCTCATATATGAAGTCTGTTATATATTCACTTCATATGACTCATATGAAGTGAATGTGTGGATATACATGAAGGGTTCTGTCCATGAAGACAAGAGTTCTCTCTGAATAAATAGCCCTGGTACATGGGCTATTAGGAAAGCCAATCTGGTTTGCTAGTTAAGGCACCAAACTTAAACATGAGTTCTAGTCCCACCTTAGGGATGAAAACCGGCTGGGTGACTTTGGGCCAATCACTCTCTCTCCGCCCATGATATCAATTGATCACAACCAATGGATTAACACTTGGTTGATTCTCCCCCCACCCCCCCAAAAAAGTAGATCCTGCACTTGCAGGAAAATATTAAGGGGGAAAAAAGCTGTAAAAGTTCATGGAGTACACTATAACACATTTATAAATTCTGGCATAGCAAACAGGAAGACCAGGGACAAGGCATTATAGCCACTATGCAGTTCTAGATTACCTTCCAAAAACTGCACTGGGTTCAGGGAGGCAAGAGCAGTGGTGAAATCTAAAATTTGTTACTATCGGTTCTGTGGGCGTGGCTTGGGGGGGTAATGTGACTGGGTGGGCGTGGCCAATTTTTTTTTTAAACCTTTAAAACCATTTTTTCTACAACCTCTTCAGCGAAGAAAAACCCTCTGCCGATCAGGCAACTCAGCTGGGATCGTCACAGCCATTTAAAAGAAAAAAAGTCTCTGATGATCACGCGGCTCAGCTAGGCATGGGGAGGCGGGCAGGGATTTTTGCTACCGGTTCTCCGAACCACCCACCTCCATCGCTACTGGATCGGGCGATCCGGTCCAAACCGGGAGCATTTCACCCCTGGGCAAGAGGGTATTAACTCCTTTTTCAAAGCAAACATCTTTATAGAAAGCAGTACCTTTCTGAAAGGATCGTTAAAGCAAAAATAAATAAATAAGTTATGATTTATTAAGTACTGTATACCAGCGGCCCCCAACCTTTTGGGTACCAGGGACTGGTTCTGCGGAGCGGCGGGGGCATGGTTTCTCATGCTGCCTGCATCCCACGGATGGGGCTTAGTTTGTTTGCGTGGCCCAGTTTCTGGTATGCCACAGACCAGTACTGATCCACCGACTGGGGTTAGGGATCCCTGCTGTATACAGTAATAGTAAATGTGAAGGGGCAGGTCTCTGTTTAAGGAATACTATTCAGTTTTGGGACATGAGACTTATTATTTAAATAAGAATTTTGATTTTATTAATGTATTAAATTAACAGAGTTCATATGAATGTTTTTCAACTAAATATAGTTGAAATATCTTAAAGTTGCCAAGGGTGAGAATTACTGGTTTATATGCCTCTCAATTTATTAAGATTCTATGTGACCTTTTTTTTGGTGTATGGAATCAGTATTAACTGCTAGTGACTGCCTCAAATAGGACCTGTGTTTTCTTGGCAAGGTTTTTCAGAATTGGTTTGCTATTGCCTCCTTCCTACAACTAAGGGAGAGTGACTGGCCCAAAGTCACCCAGCTGGCTTTGTACATTGAGTCAAGAATAGAATTCCTGGTACCAGTGATGGTGTACCTTTTCGGCACTGAGTACCCAAACCAGAACGCGTGCACACATGCACGCATCAGAGCACATGTGCGCACCAGCCAGCTGGTCTTCGGGTTTCTGGTGTGCTGGTCGCCATGCGTGCTGGAGCACCAGAAACCCAAAGACCAGCTGTCCGGCACACGCATGCGCACTGGCCAGCTGGTCTTTGGGTTTCTGGCGCTCCTGCACACGCAAAGACCAGCTAGCTGGTGTGATAGGGTAATTGAAGATGAAAATATAGAAATTATAATAGATTGGTTAAAAACTTTAGAAAATGAAAGGAAGAAAAAAGAAATCATTGAAAAATTGGGTTTAGGTTGGTTTGAAAAAATACAGATAGAAAAATGGACTAAGAAAGTAAGGGATAATTGTTCGATAAGTAGAAGTAAAACTGAATTTGAACATTTAGTATTTCAAATTATGAAAGATGAAATTGGGCTAAAGGGATTCGTTAGTAAGATTTATAAGATTATAAATTTTGATGGAAAACCACAAAGGGTGATGAAGATGAATTGGGAAAAAGAATTTAATATTAAAATATCATATTCAGATTGGAATGTGAATTGGAAGAGTAGAATTATGAAGACTTTATCTGTAAGGATTAAAGAGCATAATTATAAGGTTGTTTGGAAATGGTATTTGACTCCATTAAGACTGTCACTGATGGATAACAAAATTAGTAAAAATTGTTGGAGATGTGATATGGAATTAGGGACTTATGAACATATGTGGTACAAATGTGATAAAGTTAAAAAGTTTTGGCAACAATTGGGAGAAAATGATATTTGAAATGATGGGGAAAGCAATAACATTGGGACCAGAAACTATATTATTGTTGATAATTAAGGAAATAGAACCAACAAAATATGAGAAAGAATTGATTAGAATTATGATTATAATGGGTAGAATTATAATAGCTAGATATTGGAAATTAGATGTGAATTTTAGAATAGAAGAGTGGTATTGTGAAATGTGGAAATTAGCTTTAAATGATAAAATGACATGTGATATTAAAATTAGAAATGGTGACTATAAAGACATTTTCTGGAAAATTTGGAAACCATTTGTGGACTATGCGCTGGGAAAATTGGACGCTTCGGTACCTGTACCCCGAGAACGTGGATTTTGGCGATCATGAGGATATATCCGAAGAACCAAATCTTCCTTTCTTATGTATAGCACAGAGTGAAGTATTGTATATGTTGTTTGTAATGTTATTTTAAAAATATAATAAAAATAATAATAATAATAATAAAATAAAAGACCAGCTAGCTGGTGTGCATGCATGTGCTGGAAACCAGAAGAGCACCTGTTGATGGCACGTGTGCTCACAGAGAGGGCTCTGTGTGCCACGTTTGGTACGTGTGCCATAGGTTCGCCATCATGGCCTGGTACCTTAATCACTACACTAGACTGGCTTTCCAATATGAGTTACAAAGGAAAAAAACCTAAAACATTAAAATAAAAACCATCACAAAGCATAAGAAAACCAAAATAATGTTATGACAGTTCTTCCTATGGCTCAAAAAACCAGCTACTATATCCAGGCCTATAGTAGGAGGGTCCCTCTGATCATCAGGAATGGGACAATTCACCATGGCCAATTCACTGCAGCCAACTCGCCACAGGACAATTCAACAAATACAAAAGTTAAATTAATTTTGACTGAACTGTGGCCAATAATAATAAAATTTTAAAAAATTCAATCTAGAAATACAAGAATTACAATAATTTTGACAAAAACTTAGTCACCAATAATAAAAGTAACTGAATGAAACAATTAATACAGCATTGAATTATCACCTGACGAGTTGTCCTGCGGCAAGTTGGCCACAGTGAATTGGCCACGGAGAGTTGTCCTAGACTCCTGATCACCAGTCTTTCTCCAAGGTTCTATGGAAAAGCCAGGCTTTAATGGCTTTCTTCCTCAAAAAAAAAGTAGGATGGGAGCTAATCTAATCTTGTGAAGAATACTTTTCCAAAGAAGGGGACACTGAGTAAGAAGTCCCTGAAGGAGACATTTCTTAGATAAGGGACTCAAAGAAAACCCACCCTCCCCAAACTTATTGGGTAGATAGAAGCAACTAGAAAAGGATATCCCATAAATATCCAAGTCCTAAGACATGTAAACCTTTAAATATGTTTAATTCTTTAATTTAATTGCACTCAGAAGAAAACACTCTTTAACTTACAATGGTTTGTATTACCACCATTTGCATTTGCAATGGCCTTGGAAGGAGAGCTTTATGGCATGTAAAACACCCTTGGCTGTTGTAAATGGTTGCACTGCCACTCCCCATGGTCATGTGACCACATTTAAGGCACTTGGCAACCTGTTTGATTTTACAACCAGATGCCAAGTGTCCTGCAGTCATGTGATCACCATTTGCAATCTTCTCTCCTGAGAAAATCAATGGGGAAGCTGGCAGGGAAGGCTGCAAGCAGAGGGGGCAGTGGATTTATGGTTCATTTCCCCAGTTCGCCAAGGGATTTCCCTTTTCCTTTGTGCAGGAAGAGGAAATTCCCCCCTGCACCAGAGAAAGAGACCTCAAATCTGGTGAAAATGTTTACAAACCTTCTGAGTCTTTCAGAAAGTTGGCATCTCCTACTGTTTGCTCCTCCCCAAACACTAGTGAAGGCCAGCTTTCTGAAAGGCCCAGGTCTAGGGAGGGAAAACTAAGCCTTCCAGAGCATTGGCATTTACTAGCATTTTTTGCCAGATTTTATTTCCATTCCTCCAGCAAACTTCAAACCTGACCCCCCCCCCCCAAAAAAAGAAAAGCTCTATCAAAGACCATTGTTCTTACTATTGCTTGGAAGGCCCCTTTTCCAAATTGCATGAAGGAACCTTCCAAACCATTGTGAAAATGGGGCCCACTTGGAGGATGAAGCAAGAGGCCTTGGTAGTCAGCAACTGCAGAACAATGCAAAGGTACAGTAAGTGGACGCAGGTGTGGTGGGGTGAACAGCGGGCCCAGCCCATTGTGCTCCACTTAATGACTCACATGATCACTTAACAACCGCATGTCAGGTCCTGATGTTGTCTTAAATAAATCACATTCTCCAAACAAATAGTCTTTGATGAAATCTTTCATTTATTTAAGAACGAACATGTCTGGTCCCAACTCCATCGGTGCCAGTACTGACCTGCTAACCCCCAAACCCTTCCCTTTCCGTCCCTCATTACCCAGCATCTCATTGGCCATCTCCCAAGTCACTCTTACTATGTCACTTCACAGGAATGTCCCCTCCCAACCCATCTCCTAGGTGATGTTATCTGCCGGGTTGTAACTGTGTGAAAGGTCAACCTGCTTCTTCTCTCTCCTTTTCTTTTTTTTTCCCCCTTCATGTCAGCACTAGGATGAATGAAACTTGGGGTGCTGACACCGCAATTGGGAGACCAGGTATTGCAGTTATTGAGTGATGTGTATTTGGTAATAGGCTTCTCAGAGATCTAGTTTGGTGAAAACTTTACCTTTGGCCAGGTGGGCTAGCATGTCTTCCATGAGGGGAAGGGGATATAAATTGTGTACGGAGACAGTATTGATACCTCTAAAATCAACCATCAGACGCATAGAGCCATTTTTCTTCTCTTTAAAAAGGACCGGTGCCGCGACCCGTGGTTTAGCTGGCTCAATGAAACCTCTTTGTAGGTTCTTGTCTATGTAGTTCCGCATTTCTTGTATTTCGCGGGGCATCATGGCATATAGTTTAGGCTTAGGTAATTTTGCTCCAGGGAAATTACCTCATGGGGGGGGGTAGAACGTCACACTAGGCCTCGCTAAACACCTCTGCAAGGTCTTGGTACTCCTCTGGATCTGTTCTGTGTCGTGGGAGCTGTCGGATGCGGCCGCCAATTGCTCTGTTGTCCCCTCAGGGAGAGGCCCTTGTATTGGCGGTTTCTTCCTTTGCTGTGGTGGGAAAGATTGGGGCTCCTGCATGGGGGGCATCTCCCCTGGTTGGAGCGGTAGGGGTTGGGGGCTCTTTGCAATCCTCAGCCTGCGGGTTCCCTCTTGCCACCAAATTGTGGGCCTCACTTGTCTAGCCACGAGAGTCCCAGTATGACTGGATCTGTCATTTTGGGGGCTATTATGAACCGAGTCGTTTCCCAGTGATCTGCTAGCTCCAGCCTCACCACTAGGGATCCATCAACTTGTTCAAATCGGATTGGGTGGTTGAGTTTTTTAGCACGGATCTCCAATTTTAGGACTGTGGGCAGGTTGATCAGGCACCTTGATGCCTGAATCTATTAGGGCTTGGAAAGTCCCTTGGGTTCCTGTTTCCCGGGCTGTTAGGCGTATTGGGAAAAGAAAGGGCTGGATGGGTCCGCTCACCATCGGGTTGTCTTCACCCTCGTCCTCGCTGTCATATGACTCGGGGGATTGATTTCCCTCATCTGGGACCACTTTTGTTTCGGTCAGGTGGGAGAAAACCTCTGGCCTCGGGGGGACTCTCCGTGGCATGTTGGTGGCGCATTTGGGCCCTCGTTCCGGTCGTGCCCTGGACTGTGGGTCTGGCCTCGGTCTAGGGGTTCCACACGCTGCTGCCAGGTGACCAAGCCCCCCGCACCTGTAACACCTCAGCGGGCTTCGTGGGGCGACTGGCCTCTGGGTGGACTGTGGCGCTGCGGTTCCTCGTCTGCTGGGTGGCCCCTGGTCCAGGTGGTTTCTCTCCTCACTATTTGGTTGCTTCGACATGTTGTTGGCCTGCAGCCCTCTGTCGACTTTTATTGCTATCCGGAACCGTTCAGAGAGTCAGTTCGGGATGTCTCGATAAGTGGTCACTTGGGCAATACACTTATCTAGGCTTGTTCTAAAGAAATACACCAGCAGTCGCTCTGGTAGGGGAGGTAGGGTCCCAATGACTCTCCTGAATTCACGGATATGTTCACTGATAGGCTTTCCCTTCTGCATTAGGTTTGAGCTCGTCCTCCACATAGGGGTCCTCCTCTGCCTCCTTGAATTGGGTTCGTAGTAGTTGTAAGAACTCATCTGTGTTTCGCAGTTGGGGGGCCCTGTTCTTGTAGAGGGCTGCTGACCACCTTCTTGTGTCTCCTTCAAATCCCTCTGAGATGGCACTGACTAGGGCTCTGGGAAATGGATAGAGGTGTCCATAACGTCCGATGTAGATATCAGCTGTATTGAGGAATTGCACTAGCTGGTCGGGGTCGCCATCGAACTTCCCTCTGAAACGGGGTGGGTCCTCTCTTGGTGCCCTATCCTCCCAGTGTGGGGCTCTGTAAGCCTGGTCTGGGGCCCGCTGGTCCTCTTCCTCTCCACTCATTTTGGGGTAGGGCAGGGATGGCCTGTTTAGGCTGCCCTGCTTGCTTGGCGGGGGGGGGGGACCCATAGATGTACCTCTGGGCTTTTTCTCCTTCTGCTCTGGTGGGGGAAAGGCTGTGCTTTCATCTATGACATCTCAGTTTGGAAAGCTCCTCAGGCCTGCCTGATGGTCCCTCCTCCAAAAGGATGGCATGGTCAAATTTCTCTTTCAGTTCATCTTGTGGGCTCTCAAGTGGCCTTCCCGAAGATTTTTGGTGCCTGGCCTGCTGCCAGTGCCATAGCCAGTCTGCCCTCCCCAGCTCACTTAGGGGCTTCCCCTTGTCTTGAACGTTCGGGAAGGGAATGTCAACCTCTGGGTATTCTGGGAAAACCCCCGAATACTTATGTTTTTTTTCCCCTTGACTTGCAGCTTCGCTGGGGGAGGGACGAGCCATGGCTTCGTTGCATCCAAGCTGGCTGGAATCAGGGCTGGCTCTTGTCCAGTTGCCTGAATCAAGCTATCTCCGAAAAGATTACTTTCTGCCATAATTACCGGACTGAGCTTTCATTTACTCCAGACATTGGGGGAGGACGCTGGAGGTTTGGAAGTCAGCCAGCTTGGCTTGGAGAGGAGTACTAGCACTCTGTCAGGTCCTGACGTTGTCTTAAATAAATCACATTTCCCCCCAAAAATAGTCTTTGATGAAATCTTTCATTTATTTAAGAACGAACATGTCTGATCCCAACGCCATCGGTGCCAGTACTGACCTGCTAACCCCCAAACCCTTCCCTTTCCGTCCCTCATTACCCAGCGTCTCATTGGCCATCTCCCAAGTCACTCTTACTATGTCACTTCACAGGAATGTCCCCTCCCAACCCATCTCCTAGGTGATGTTATCTGCCAGGTTGTAACTTCTTCTCTCTCCTTTTCTTTTTTCTTTTATGTCAGCACTAGGATGAATGAAACTTGGGGTGCTGACACCGCAATTGGGAGACCAGGTATTGCAGTTATTGAGTGAAGCATTCAGTGACATCTCCCTTAGCTCAACCCCCGAGATTCCAGGTGCAATTAAGGTCATAAGTGGAAGACTAACTTGTAACCAGTCAGGCTCTTGTACCTTTATATGTACTGCTACATTAATCTTTCTACTGCCTTTCAGTATTTCATGATGTTGAATTCTTTAAAAAGTTTGAAGGGAAGCTTTTGTATAGTTCTGCCAAACTTCATTCTATTACTACCTCTCTCTTGTGCACAGCAGCAACAAAATAAGAGACCTTCTTCCTGTGAAGTTGGAAATGGAACATAAAAGGATAATAATACAATTTCTTTCACAGTGTGCTTGACTAGTTATTGTTTTTGTACAATAATAAAAGGATAAGACTTTACAGAAACTTTACAGTAGGAAATTATGTTTCTCCTACTTTTTTAACCAGCCCATCATGAATGCATGATAGCAAAATAAAATAATTTTGCTCATCATTTGTTCTTACAATCTTGCATTATTATATTGCTTAAACTTATTTTTTACTTGTCTGTGGAATTTCTGAGAGGGCTTTTTGGTGGGGCTGTTGGTTTGGTTCCTTTTTTTTGGCCATATTCCTTTTCTAACATTAAGCTTTCAGAAAGAAAAGTAAAATAAATTATTTATGAACCTCAATTTGAATAAAAGTAGTGGGAGAGCGTATTTTGCAGTTTAGATCCGATAAATAATTTTGTTACGTTAATTTATTTTTTAAACAATTAAATGTAAGGTTCACCATATAAACATGGTTCTTGGATCATTTCACATTCAGTGTGCGAGTTGTTCTTTTACAGATCTTTATCGTCTTTTGTTAAATATACCTAAATGTCTATTGGGTCATTCTGTCCTGTTGAATATGCCTTTAAAATGCCCCTGGCATGGATGGATTTTCTTTCTTTTTTTGCTGCCTATTTCTTTTGGACCTTCTCTTATTTTTATAAAATAAATCTATATAATTTAATAAGTATATTCAGTTCCAGTCTCGAATGAACTGCATTGGAAAGATATATAAAATTAAGCTCCGCACAAAGATTATGTTTATATTTTATATAGAAGATATTTTATAAAGATTATATTTATATTATATGAATGTATTCTTTACATTCATTTTTTTCTTAAATTTTAGGGGAAGAATAGAATAGAATAGAATAGAATAGAATAGAATAGAATAGAATAGAATAGAATAACAGAGTTGGAAGGGACCTTGGACGTCTTCTAGTTCAACCCCGTTTAGGCAGGAAACCCTACACTGTTTCAGACAAATGGTTATCCAATCCCTTCTGAAAAATTTCCAATGTGGGAGCATTTACAACTTCTGGAGGCAAGTCGTTCCACTGATTAATTGTTCTAACTGTCAGGAAAATATTACCTTAGGTCTAGGTTGTTTCTCTCCTTGATTAATTTCCACCCACTGCTTCTTGACCTACTCTCAGGTGCTTTAGAGAATAGCTTGACTCTCTCTTCTTTGTGGCAGTCCCTGAGATATTGGAACACTGCTATCATGTCTCGCCTAGTTCTTCTTTTCATTAAACTAGACATACGCAATTCCAGCAACTGTTCTTTATATGTTTTAGCCTCCAGTCCCCTAATCATCTTTGTTGCTCTTCTCTGCACTCTTTCTAGAGTCTCAACATCTTTTTTACATTGTGGCGACCAACATTGGATGCAGTATTCCAAGTGTGGCCTTATCAAGGCATTATAAAGTGGTATTAACACTTCACGTGATCTTGATTCTATCCCTCTGTTTATGTAGCCTAGAATTGTATTGGCTTTTTTGGCAGCTGCAGCACACTGCTGGCTCATATTTAAATGATTGTCCACTAGGACTCCAAGATCCCTCTCACAATTACTACTATTTAGCGAAGTACAACATATACTGTACCTGTGCATTTTGTTTTTCTTGCCTAAATGTAGAACCATACTTTTTTCACCATTTAATTTCATTTTGTTAGATAGTGCCGAATATTCAAGTCTGTCAAGATCCTTCTGTATCTTAAGCCTATCTTCTGGAGTGTTGGCTATTTCTGCTAGCTTGGTGTCATCTGCAAATTTGATGAGTTCCCCATCTATCCCATAGTCCAAATCATTGATGAAGGTGTTGAAGAGCACTGGGCCTAAAACAGAGACTTGGGGTACCCCACTGCATACTTCCCTCCATGTAGTTGCAGTTCCATTGAGGACTACATGTTTAGTGCGGTTAGTCAGCCAGTTACGAATCCATCTGGTGGTGATGCTGTCTAACCTGCATTTTTCTCTCTTATCAAGTAGTAGGTTCTGATCTACTTTATCAAGAAATAGAGATTAGTCACAAGAATTCACACTAACTCTATGAAATTTGCAGTTATAATTTAAAGGAAATTTGATACAAAATATTCCATAGATGGTATACAATTCAATCAATAATATTTGAGACAGATAAATCATATAGTAATAAATGTTGGAAATGTCATGAAACAAAACAAAAGTTTTAACACACGTGGTTGACATGTAAGAAGAAACAAAAGTACAAGGAAAGGGAGGGAGGGAATGCAGAAAATTTCTAATTAAAAAAAATTAAATTGGAAATGAAACCACAAATTTCCTGACTAGGTATGATATCAGAAAAAATCAACAAGAAACATCATAATTTAATGAAATTTATGCTTACTGCAAGAGTAAATTTCATTCAACACTCAAAGAATGATAAAATACAAAATTATTAAGATGTATAACAAAATAACTAAAAGGGGGAGGGGGAAGATAAAGTTAGTGACATTGTCTTTATAAGAAAGGGACAGATGAAGTGAAACCTGTTATAAAACTGGGAAAGTACTCAAGAACAATTTGGAGAATGAAATGGAATATTCCACACAGTTTATTAGTTCACTAGAAACCAGTGATTTCTCCCCCCCACAACTCAAATTTTAAAAAGGGTCAATTTTAATATTTTTAAGAAACACATATTCAGCAGAATCACAAATGGAAAATAATGCAAATATTGAATATTGTACACCTTAAAACTATATGGAAATCAGAAGACAAATATCTAGTGCAGAGCTTTCTAAATCGGAACTAATTTCTTTAATTAGTTTAATTAATCTTTGAGGAAGATGGGCAGTTTGGAAATAGGAAATATAAATAATTTTTGTTTTAAAATGCAAAGTTGACAATTTCTTGTAAAGTTATTAATAATAACAGCAAATAAAATAAAGGGACACACACTAAATACAGTTAGATTATATCTGCAGCCTATATCTAGAATCGGTAAGTACTTTAAAAAATATAATTTTGCCAAATAAG
The DNA here is from genome assembly GCA_012654045.1 of Ptyas mucosa. Lineage (NCBI taxonomy): Eukaryota > Metazoa > Chordata > Lepidosauria > Squamata > Colubridae > Ptyas > Ptyas mucosa. The sequence goes on from WNWU01000012.1 coordinate 29,751,092, forward strand.
GAATATATAATAAAGAGGAAGTAATATATATTTGAATGTAATCTTCAAAGAACTAACAGTATGACACATTCATTCCTTAAATTAAAAAAAAAACAACAAAGAGGAAAAGACTGAGAATTTTGAAAAGTCAGTTTACAAATGTTGTATGAATAAATGCAACCAACTCAAAACATTTAAGAAAGCACCCAGAAAAAAATGCTACTTTTTATAAGCATTCACTTTATCAAAAAGGTTGCATTTAGCATACATAAATGCTGATCAATTCAACTTTTTAGTCAACAGTCTTTCCAAAGACCTAGCAGCCTCCATTTCATTTTGCTGCTCCCCATTCCTGGGCTGTCCTCTCCTTTTTTGCACCTTATATAACATAGGATTTAGATCATAGGCTCTACCTCTTCTCCATCTGATGAAAACAAAATGAAATAAACTTTGGGGTTGTGGAAGTCTTGCTGAAATTCCTCATTTTGGCAAGACTCGTTCTCCATTCCTTATTGGATGGGTGAAGACAGGCGGGTCCAAGCTAGGGTTGGGCTGAAAGAACAAAAAACATAATACAGATATGATATGGACATGATAGAAACAAGTATAGTTCTTGCAAAGATAGAAAGAAATGGAAAGTTACAGTAATTGTGTTGATATAAAGTAGCTTTAGCTGTACTTCTTTTGTTTTTTAATTTCATGCCTTGATTTCTTTGACTTTTCTGAGCTTGGCATAACATTAGTTGCCATAATAGGGAACTGCACGATGGCTATTTTCTGTATAGTGATGCAATACTCAGGAAGTTACCTTGATATAAGCAGGTTATCACTAGTTTTAGACTACTTTCTAGTTTCCTTTTTCAAATATATATTGTACATCACTCAATATGTAGTCCTTAATGCAACTGCATCCAAATGGAGGAAAGTATGGAGTGGGATAACCCAAGGCCTGTCTTAGGCCCAATACTTTTCAATATTTTCATAAATGATTTTGATGAAGGGATAGTGAGGGAATTCATCAAATTCGCAGATGATACTAAGCTGGCAGGAATAGCCAACACTCCAGAAGATAGGCTTAAGATACAGAAAGAGCTGAATAGACTTGAACACTGAGCCCTATGTAACAAAATGAAATTCAATGGTAAGAAATGTAAGGTTCTACATTTATGCAAGAAAAACAAAATCCACAGTATGTACTACCTGGCTCAATAGTAGTAATGGTGAGAAGGATCTTGGAGTCCTAGTGGACAATAACTTAAATATAAGCCAGCAGTATGCTGCAGCTTCCAAAAAAGCCAATACAATCCTAAACTGCATTAACAGAAGGATAGAATTAAGATCATAGGAAGTACTATCTGGACGCCCGTGCTTCGCTACGAAACTATGAGATTGGGTGTGATAAACTGACACTTAAAGCCTGAAACTTAATGTAGAATGTGTAACTCTGTAGAATCAGAGTGTGTTAATATAAGGCAACTGGCAGTTGGAACAGAGGGGGAGGGGGAATAGAATGTCCCAGCCCGCAGGCCTGATGAGTCACATGCTGGCCAGACCCATGCCCAGTTTAGCGAAGGGATAGTATCAGAGTGTGTTAATATAAAGCAACTGGCAGTTGGCACAGAATTCCTTTCAAGTGGGGAGGGGGAGTAGAACGTCTAACTCCTTAACATCAGAGCATTTCTTAGCGAGCACCTAGAAGCCAAGAGGAACATATGTGCCAAATTTAAAGTTTGTAGGCTTTACGGTTCTGGAGATTTCGTGACGATGCGTGAGTGGTTTTCGCTTTTATATATATAGATTAGTACCTCTTTATCATACCTTGGTTAAGACTACACTTGGAATATTGCATCCAGTTTTTGTTGCTTTGGTATAAAAAAGATGTTGAGACGCTAGAAAGTGTGGAGAAGACTAACAAGAACGATTAAGGACTGGAGGATAAAACATACAAAGAACAGTGGCAGGAATTTAGTTTAATAAAAAGAAGGGTTAGGGCTGACATGATGATAGTGTTCTAATATCTAAGGGGCTGCCACAAAGAAGAGGGAGGTCAACATATTCTCCAAAGCAACTGAAGGCAGAACAAGAAGCAATGGATGGAAACTAATTAAGGAACCAACATAGAAAGAAGAAATTACCTGACAGGCAGAACAATGAATCAGTGGAACAGCTTCCCTTCAGAAGTTGTGGGTGCTCCATCACTGGAGGTGTTTAAGAAGAGATTAGACAACCATCTGACATTGTATGGTGTTTCCTGCTTGAGCAGGGGATTGGACTAGAAGATCTCCAAGGTCACTTCCAACTTTTTTATTCCTATATATACTCTGTGTGTATGTGTGTGTGTGTTTGTAAATACCATTCTAAGGGAGCGAGGGGCCAGTGGTCATGATAGGGTTAACTGCTGTATCTAGGCAGATCGAGTCAGGCAGTTAGGAAAACTCCTCCTCCTGCTGCTGTCTCTCAGCTTTCTGACTCGATCTGTTCAGATCAGACGTACCCTTTATTTCTCTGCCTTTGGCTCGATTTGTATTTAATTGGATTTCTTCAAATTTGAGAATAATTTTATTGTTTGGAGAGCGAGGTGCACCAGCGTGAAGGGCTTCGGTCCGAGCCCACTGATGACCGTTTACGGTCCTAGGAGATTTGAGGCTCCCTTCAGTTGAGCCTCTCCCCTCTGCAGCGTGACAGGCTCACGCCCAAGCCTGCTGCTGGAGCCTCCTTGCGAGTAGCAGGCTCCTTCCAAAAACTCTGGGTGGCTTTAAACTTCAGCGGCAAGTCTGGCAAGTCAGGGATTCCCCTTGCCGAAGGCACCTTGCTCGGCTCTCTGACGCGGCACTCGCGTTGGGCGGATTCAGGAGGCTAATCCGCAAGTGGGGGATTCCCACTTGTCAAGGAGGACATTGGGCGGCTCTTATCAGGCGGCAAGCGGCAAGTTGGGGGATCTCGCTTGTCGAAGACGTCCTGCAACCGCCGCCTTCGTCGGCCACCATTTCCACCTTGCTGCCTTTACCAATTGCTGCTTTTGGCTGTTCCCGCCGCCATTGTGGCCTTTTCTGAGGCACCTGGCCTATCCTGAGCGTTCCTGGGGGTTTCCCCATACGCTCCACCGCCGCATCTACGGACCAGGCTAACTCTTCCTAACAGAGCCTAACAGACCACGAGGCAGCGGGAGGTTTCTCCCTGGCCCATCCATCTGCAGCGGCTGCCATTTTGGAACTCCTGGGTGAGCGGCCATTTAATTTCGGGGTATTGTCAAGGGAGCCCTTCTCGAGTTCCAGCATGGCAGCGCGCCCCTCCAAGGCCTCGAAATGCCATCCCTCAGGGGATACAGCCCCCGGCCCTTCCACCCAAGGGCCTACGAAGAAACTTAAGAAGGCCTCTTCCTCTAAGGAGGACAAGGTGGCGGCTACATGGGCTATGGAGGAGTTACGCTTGCATCAAGCCATCGAGAGGTCTATCCAAAAGGCCATCAAGGACCCCTCCATAATGGAGCTCTCCTCTCCTCCTGTTCCGGGACCGTCTGGCTTGGAGCTTGCACCCACGGCATCTCCTGCCACCATTCCACCCATGGGGCCTCTGGCTCCACCCCCCACTATCCACCCCTTGTCCCCCGATGGTGGTAAAAAGATCTCTCCCCTTCAAGGGGAAGTTCGAGAAGCCCTCTTTGGGTCACAGTCTGAGCCTTCTCCTCCTAGGGCCCTTGCTACGGCTTCTGCCCCTCATGTTGAACACCCGGGCCCAAAACTATTCCGGGATGTATTAACGAAACAGTGGTCCTCTCCAGTGTCGGGGCCTAACCCCAACCAACTAGACACACGCCTCTATAACCTTGCCCTAGAGCTGGCTAATCTTCTTCAGATTCCTATCGTGGATCCTTTGGTGGCGACTCTGTCGGCTCCCTCCAATCTAGCTGGTCCCCCAGAAGACAACCTCCGTCCGGAGGACAAGAGGCTTGAACAGTCCTTGGTGAAATCTCATCAGGCCTCCGCCTGGGTAGCTAAATCTGCCATGGCATCCTCATTTTTTAACAGGGCGGCGATTTTGTGGCTCCGACAAATGCAGAATAGGCTCCCCGTGTCGATGCCAGGTCCCATCAGGACCTTAATAAGATCTTAACCGTCCTAGAGTTCTCCGCGGATGCAACCCTTAACTCTTCCCGCTTCGCAGCTAAGGCTATTGGCTCCACAGTTACCTCTCGTCGGTTATTGTGGCTCCGCAATTGGCAGGCGGATGCCAAATCGAAGTGGCGCCTGGCCACTTCCTCCTTCGAAGGCCCTTCCTTGTTCGGGGGCCCCTTGGAACCTCTGCTCATGGAGACTAAGGACAAAATACGTATCCTTCCCAGTGTCTCCAGGAGGTCTGACCAGCGCTCTGGCGCTAGTCATTATCGTTCCTTTCGGCCCTTTGACGACTCCTACTCGGGAGCTTGGTCATTTAGGGCCTTCCCCCCCCCCCCCACTCCAGACCCCCAGATTGCCAAGCTTCACATCCCCAGAGGGGACAATTCAAGTGACCGTTCTGGGGTGGGGTGGGGGGTAGACCGTACCACAGGTCGCGATAACTGCACATCCGGGCTTCCCATTGGGGGCCGCCTGGCTCTCTTTGCCAGCCAGTGGGAAGCCATCTCGTTGGACGCTTCGGTCCGGGAGACGGTACGGTGGGGCCTCTCCCTGGAATTTCTCTCCATCCCTCCCGACAGATTCCTCCGATGCCCCCTTGCTCGGGATCGGCAGAAACAGCTCCTACTGGAACAGGCCATCCATCACCTTTTAGTCATCCGGGCCATTGAGCCTGTTCCACAAGAGCAGCATGGATAAGGTTTTTATTCCCGCCTGTTCGTCGTCCAGAAATCCTCGGGGGGCTGGAGAGCCATTCTAGACCTCAAGTCTCTGAACCGCTGGATTATCTACCGGCGGTTCAAGATGCAGTCCCTTCAATCTATTCTGAAGGCCATCAGAGCAGTCCATCGACTTGACGGAGCCTTATTTGCATGTCCCCATTCATCCGGCTTATTCCAAGTTTCTGTGGTTTTGCCATGCGGGTCGTCACTATCAGTATCGTGCCCTTCCATTTGGCTTATCCTCGGCTCCCCGAGTGTTTACGAAATTAATGGCTGCACTTGTGGCTCACCTCCGGGCTCTACCGGTTTGTATCCAATGTTATCTGGATGATCTCCTTATCTAGTCGAGCTCGGAGATTCGAGCGCTTCAGGATCTGGACTCCACCCTCCAGGTCCTGACGGCTCATGGTTTCTCGATTAACTGGGAAAAGATTAATCTGATACCCTCGACCCGCATCCAACACCTCGGGACTGTCATCGATTGAGAGCAGGGTCTATCTTTCCGAGGAACGTCTGGCCAGCCTGTGGTCTCTGATCAGGTCCGTCTCTCAGGGGTCTTCAGTCTCCCTGGCGACCCTTTCTCAACTCCTGGGAAAGATGGTATCCTGCATTGGCATCGTACCATGGGCCCGTTTCCACTGCAGGCCCCTGTAGTGGTTTCTTCTCCCGTATCAGTGGTCTCAAATTTCAGCCTCCAACAAAATTGTTCACCTTAACTCGGTTGTCCTCAAGTCCCTCCGATGGTGGTCTTCCCAGGCCCTCTTCAAGGGGAGGGAATTCAGGGAGTCCAACCAGGTCATTCTGACAACAGATGCCAGCCTTCACGGCCTGGGGGCCCACATCCACGGCCGCATGGCCCAGGGCCTTTGGTCTCCTCTCGATTGTTCCCACAATATAAATTGGTTGGAGCTCCGGGCCATCCACCTAGCCCTTCGGATTTTCAGGGACATGATCAAGGACCAACACGTGATCGTCCGCATGGCCGAATGTGGCCGCCAAGGCTCACGTAAACTGCCTAGGGGGGACCCACTCTCACCACCTCATGGCGGAGGCTGAGAGATTGGGTGCCTGGGTGGAAGCCAATCTGAGATCCCTACGGGCGTCACACATATCGGACCTAGTCAACACTTGGCCCTCAGAACGGGCGTTCAGGTAAGACAACGCCCTTTTTGTGATTTCATCCTAGTTTTTGGCCCAAAGCCACCTTCAATGGTGAGCGAATCTTTCTCTTGACAATCAGAGAAGGGCGACATGATTCAATTCATCTTAGTAGGTTGGCTATCTTGGAATATTCAGTGGTTATGATTGTGGAAGCAGGTCCTTTATATGATTCCTCTGATATTATAAAATGAGATACTAGGTTGCAAAACCATTTTAAGTGACACTTTCCCTATCATGCTAATTAAGGATTATGACTTGATTTAGGTCAGCTTGTACTCAGTTGTTGCCTTTCATTATCATATATGTGTGTGTGTGTGTATACACAATATGCAAACCACATGTAGTTTTTATGAAAGCAGCCTATACTTGTTTCAAATAAACAAATAAATAGTTTTGCATAATTTGTAAATGTTAAGTTTCCATATGTTACCATAAGCTGACTTTGTATAAAATATACAAAAGTATGAAGGCTATTGCTTAACGCACTGTAAGCCGCCCTGAGTCTCCGGAGAAGGGTGGCAAATAAATCAAATTAAAAAAACAAAACAAAACATTTGCTTTATTTCAGACATAAGTAATTAGAGCCCAAAGTAATTAGAGCCCAATGTAAAAAACAGTATCACAAAGAATACCTCTCTGTATCGGCAGTACACCTGAAACAAGCATTTGAAGTGCCAGATAATTATTATACCTTAGGAAACGGAGGTTTGATGGCTGTTTTTCCTGAAGATGGGGTTCTATGGGACATAATTATTCAACATATAACTGATGGATTTTTTTTTTGTAAGACGTAACATCTTATGTACATGACAGGTAACTATAGATGGACCTGAGCAACTGAGCCCAGAGGGTATACAATAATTTATAGCTTTTTTTTCATAATCACTTGATGGATGTCTTCAATAACAGACAAGTTTTATCCTCATCAAGTTTCAACAGATGAACTACTGTAGTTCTGTCAAATTCTGACTATAAATGTTACTTGTCAAGAAAAAGAAACATGTTTTCTCTGGACATCCCTTGCTCCAAACTCTCAATTCAGTGGATTTTATATGTTCCTTGTCCAACCATTGTCAAAACCCATGTTCACATGCTTCATTTTTATTTTATTTATTTATTTATTGAATTTATATAGCCGCCTATTCGCCCATGGCGACTCAAGGTGGATTACATAATATTAAACCATATTTAAAACAATAAAACTAGTAAAAAGAATAAAATAAATTAATATAGTATAATATAATAAAATCACCCCCCACCCCCCTGCCCCAGCGACAGCAGATTACACGAGCCATTTAATGGGCTCCATCCTGCTCTGGGTTCCCCAGGCCCGCTAGCAGAATCAGGTCTTCAGCTCCTTCTGGAAGAGAATTAGAGTGGGAGCCGTTCCAATCTCTGGGGGAATGATGTTCCAGAGAGAGGGAGCCACCACGGAGAAGGCTCTTCTTCTGGGTTCCACCAGGTGTATCTCCCTTGGGCCTCCCCACTCTGATGGGTTGGGTAGACGTGACCGGCAAGAGACGGTCTCTCAGATAAGCTGGTCCCAAGCCATGAAGGGTTTTAAAGGTGACAACCAGCACCTTGAATTGCACCCGGAAGCAAATCGGCAGCTAATGCAGCTCCCGCAGGAGAGGTGGTACATGTGCACACTGGGATCTGCACAAAACCATGTGGGTCGCTGCATTTTGCACCAACTGGAGCTTCTGGATGCTCTTCAAGGGTATCCCCATGTAGAGCACATTGCAATAGTCAAGATGGGAAGTGACTAGGGCATGAGTGACTGTGAGTAGGGATTGTTGGTCCAAGAAAGGGTGTAACTGGCACACAACTCGAATAGTACATTCAGTCAGTTGAGCATGTACTTTAGAAAATGGCATGGCATACAGCTGTTACATACTGTACTATGTACTGTACTGTATTAGTATGTAACAATGGCACTAACAAATTCTGACAATGAGTTTGTTTTTTTTTCCTGACCACACTGGCACCTTCATATCAGACAGGTTAACTCATCTTTAGCAGACTTTAATAAGGATTTTCTCCCCTATTTGTATACTGTTCAAGGGCATCCTCATGATGTATGAAACTTATCATCCATTGCTTTAGGGAGAAGTCAAGCAACTGTAATGATTGGGAATAGAAGTCAAAACAGCAAGAGAAGAATGCTAGAGAAGAGCAAAAGTTATGCTGGTATATGATTCACACTAGATGGGTAGCTCTTAAACTCAGCAATCAGAAAAGGCCATACTTGAGAAGGGAGTTTTCCTACCTCAGCTGCAACACTCTAGGTTTAGATTTCCTGAGACTTAAAATTCTTTGTTCCTATTAAGAAACCAAGAGATATTAAGGGAAAAAAAGGGTTTGAGTTAGGGCAAAGGGGTTACTACTATCATTCTTCCTTTTCTGTCTGTGGCCATGTCTCCACTTGCACCTAAATGTAGCATAATCATTCCTTTCCTCCTTGCCCTCGCCTTCCCATCTCCAGCTCATCTATAAAACAGACTTAAATTGTTGGTAGCTATACTGTGTTAAAGTAGTATTTCCCCCTTTGTTCAATACTTTCCATTGATAGTGTAGCTTCAAAATCAGCAATGTCCACAGAAAGGTATGCCTGAAAATCTGCAAGATAGCTGGTGGCTACTATTGTTCTGCCAAAATTATCATAAGGACAGGCTTAATATTGCCTCAAGCTCTGGCTGAATAATAGTGTATTCTTCTAGACAGACTTCTGATGTTCCTGAAATCTGTAGGAGTCACTCTCTCAGATTAGGTGTCATGGCTCCATGTGCTCCTGCCATCGTAACCAATTCAATCTTTACTTTCCACTTCTCTCTAGTTCCTCCTTCTCCAGCTTCTTACACTCTTGCTTCCTGATGTTGCTGTAACTTGGCACTGCTATATCTACCACCACCACTGTTTTCTGGACCTTGGCTGTTACCACTTTACCTGGTTGATTGGCCAGTACCTGCCTGTCTATATGGATCTTGAAGTCTCAGAGGACTGTAGTTGTTATTTTCCATGACTTCCTGTGGAATCTTCCCTCTGGACTTGGGAGGTTTAATCCATACAATTCAGGTTTTGGCTGCAACTCCGGTTGTTTTCAGGTCTTTCCGAGTCCAAAATGTAATGTTTAGTAGGTCTACTTAAAACTGTGAGTAGCTGCTTTTCCAATACTATATGTTGAGATTTTGGGTAACTAGCTATTTGTCAGTGAGTGTGGGTGTTGGTCTCCTGGCCATCCATAGGTCCCTCATATATCTCTTCTCATTAAGCCCACTGTTATAGTAGCATTCCATCAATTCTATGTTCGTTTGTTGTATCCATGTGTGGTTTGTTCCAGTAACTCGTTTATCATCAGATTGTCCTAGATCCCCAAAATCTGATGCAGCTCTTATTAATCCAGGTGATGGTATGACTCTCTAGTTCATGTGATTCTCGTATCTCAAGTAGACACTTTTAAGCATTAGAGGGTCTTTGCCCAAGGATCACTAATGATAAGATGGGTACTAGCCAGGATTTGAACCCTGGTTTCCCTCAACAAAGGCTGGTGCTCTAATCAGTATGCTTATCTGGTCGCATACACATCCAAAAGTCATTGCTACCAACAGATTAGAGTCCTGTAGGATATCAAGCCATGGAAAGTGGTCAGAGAAATGGAAATCCAAGAACATCTCATTGTCGTCCTGAGAATCTTATATACAGACCAGGAAGCCACAGTATGTACAGAAGATGGTGAAATAGGCGGGCTCCGGGTTGGCCAAGGAGGCTTATCCAAAGGCAATGCAGCACAGGATCCAAACATGTTGGATTACAAGCCGGGAAAGCCAGCTTCTAACAATGAACTGTGAATGTTACTGAGTTTGTGTCAATCACAGTAACTCACTTAAAGTTACTTTACAGATGAAGAATCGGCATCTACTAGATGCCATTCAAACAAACAAACAATCCGACCGCAAACAGATTAAGTTAATGAAAGAAAATGGAGATATCTCTCCCTTACAACACGTCTGTCCATTAAGAGCCTTACATGAAACTTCCGGGAAGAACGAAGTTACCCTTTAACAATAACAAATTCAGTGGAACTTACTTTCAAGTTAACAGGTTTATTCAGTTGCACATTTATTCTGATCTTGGTTATTGGGGGAAAACCCCCCCATTAATTACAGTTCAAAACGGAAGGAAAATTCTCCCGGAGACAACAGTCCCCCCCCCCACCCTTCCGAGCGGTGAAACTGGAAAGCGGGGTACCTCCGCGAGAAAACCGTGCTTCACCCAGGCCCTTCGGCGTGGAAGTTCGGCGCTCTCCGGAGCTCTGCCCCTTTAAGAAGCGTCTCTTCTCGCTAAATTGCATCAGGCACGCGCGCGGCCTCCGTGCTCGAACCGGTGGCCTTTCCACCCCCCCTCCCTTTGCGAGGCGCGCTCGCTGCCGAGGCGAGCGTGCACGCTCTCTCGGCTTCTCTAAGGCGGAGCTGGCTGAGGGGCGCGCGCTCGCTGGCCAGTCGCGTGGTCTCCTTGCTTCTCCATATTGCTGCGGCGGCATCAAGAGGAGACGGGGGAGGGGGGACGTCGGGGTTGGGTTTCCAGGGTGGGGGGAGGAAGCCGGCGGCTCGACCCCCCCTCGCTTTTGGTGCAGACTTTACCTGAGCAGAGAATTAGCGGAGGAAAAAAAGAGGGGAGCAGGGTTGGGCTCGGCGAGGCGGTTCTGGAAAGGGGGAGTCGGCAAAGTTTGGGGCGGGCGCGTGTTGTCCGGGAGAGCCTGGAGGCGGGCGAACGAGGAGGCTCTGCGGGGGTGCAGATGGCTACCCAGGTGGAAGCTCTACTGCCCGCCAACCCGCTCCTGCCTGCCGAGGAACACGGGCTGGTTATCAAGAAGCCTCAAGAGAAGGGCGAGCACCTCATGCACCAAGGAGAGAAGGCCAACGCCGATGAGGGCAAGGGGGGCGGCCCCGACAGCTGCAGCAAGGAAGAAGGCGGCGGCGGCAACAACGTGGGAGACCATCTGCGCCGAAACGGGGCCCTGCTGAAGCCCCCCAGCATCAAACAGCAGAAGGAAGACAGCAATCACCAGGAGAAGGAGAACCTGCTGCACCAAAGGAGCGGCGGCATAATAGAGTCAAACCGGCTGCCCGGAGAAGCCAGCAGCAGCAGTAGCGGCGGCGAGGAAGGCGGCGAGCAGGGAGGAGTTGGCCGCAAGGAATTCATCGAGGCCCCTCCACCCAAGGTGAACCCTTGGACTAAAAACGCCCCGGCGGCGTTAGTCACTCTCAACGGACAGTCCCCTCCAGGTGGGTAGGTAGGATGAGTCCTTTGGCGCGGCCGAGGTTGCCGAGGCGTGTGTGTATGTGTGTGTGTGCGGTGGGTGGGTGGGTGGTTGGTTGGTTGTGGGGGTGATGGGCTTATTCTGATACGGCAAGCGGGAGCCAGTCATTCGAGGTGGGGAGTCCTCCCTCTGCAATATGGTGACATGCTCTTCCCCCCCTTAATAGAACTCCACCCTGTCTTTGTCCATGTACGCCCACCCGGTGCTACTTCACCCGGCACCTCGGTGAGCCTCTTGGCAAAAAAAACCTGATTCGGGGGGGGGGGCGGGCAATGGGGGTCGCTGAAAGCGTCCTACGGGGCATTCAAAACCAAGCGTGAAAGATATCCGTAGACCTCGGTGGTTGCAAAACGCGCCCCGTGAACTGTTCCCCGCCCCCAGCAAACCCCTTCTCCCTGTCCGCGTGCTTGGTGGGAATTTGCTTTTTCCTTGTAAAGTTACGGCCGGGGGTGGGTGGTGGGGTGTATTGGGATTCGTCTACTACCTTCACTTCCTTTCCGTTCCCAGGCGACCTCCGGGTATTGCGATATATCGGGATTTGTAAACGTTTAACGAGCTGGAGGCGGGAGACCCCCGCGACGCTTCCTTTTCCTAAATAGGCCTAGTTGAATTAGCGCGGTGCTAGGTGAAGTCTAAGAATATCTGGCGATGAATGTGTAACGCCGTCTAAAGTAGACGTGCCCGAGGACTTTGGCGTGAATAGAGGAGGGAGAAGGGGAGAAGAGGAAAAATAAGGGGTGGTAACTGGAGCCATCCTTTATCCTGGGCGCCGAGGACTTTTAAAATGCATGCTGTTTTTTTGGGGTTTTTTTCCTTAAAAACCCGTCGGCGTTTTGATTTCCTTGAATTGGGGGAGTGGGTGGGGGTGTGGTGGGGAGAAGCGACGAGCTGCTGAAAGCCCCCGCTCCCTTGAAGCGAGGGAGGAGGGCATCCGAAGCGCGTGTAGCCGAGGCGGGCAGACCGTGTGCTGATTTAAGGGAGGCCGAGGCGGCGGTGGGTCATGCGGCTTAACCGGGGCGGGGCACTGGGAAAAGTGCTGCATTTGGAAGGTTCCATGGCGTTGTTGCGGCGTTTGTAGGCCCCAGCGCAAACGTGCCTCTGGCGACGGTTTGAGCGCTCCGTCGCCCAAACGCCTCGCCGCCCAATGGCTAGGCGTGTGTGTGTGTGTCGCCCATTCGGCGTTTCCTCCCTTTCCCAGCATTCCACTGCAGTAAAGGCAACGTGGTTTTTCTTTGGGTTGCGAGCATGTGATTTTCCTGAACTCGCTCTGAAGCCTTGGTTTTTTGGGACTCCCCCTTTCCGGCCGTGTCGTATAGCCCGTCTGTTTTTTAGCTTTGAGCTCTTGGGGGAAAGCTGCTTTAAAGCCCCTTCGGATAGCTGTCGCGACTTGTAGCAATAACGAAGCCTACGCCTAGGACGGAAGGCAGAAAAATAGGCCTCTCTGCACCTGTAAGGTTCCTGTGTAATGTATTGCCATTTATTTATGAAAAGGGCGCTTCCCCCCACGCCTAACGTGGTGCACACCGATGGTGCAAGAAGGTCCCTAAAGTATGTGGGGCAAAGGTCTTTCAAATGTCCACGTGTGCTTATTCCTTTCTACTGTAGTTTATTGAGTGCAGATGGGCTTTTCTGTTGTACGGGAGTAGTAGGCATTTAGGCCTTCAGTTTCATCGCTGAAATCTGATCTAACGTTTATCCTGGGAGGAGACTGAAAAAAGAATCGTTCATTTCCTTAACTAAATTGACTTTGGGGAATGACAACTTTGTCTCCCTCGTGTGATGTAGATATATAGCATTTAACAAAATTAAAAAAAAACTACTGTTTTGTTGGACAAAATTGTAAAGCTATGTGGTACATTTTCTTTGCAAACATATGGTTTCAAGTGAGATAAAAGATTTAATATAACTATAGTTGGTACTTATGAATTTGAAATCTGATCTTTTTGGCTTTTTCAGTAGAGAGTAAGGGGCTATTTAGCAGACAAATTGTCAAGCCCCCCTGGTAGTTTAAATAGCTTATGAATATTGATTATTGTTGATTGATGAATGTATGCATATGTAGTCTAATATGAATTATTCAGTTTCCTTGATGCATAGATTGCACACCATCTGTTTTCTCCCTCCTAAATTGGGGAAAATACATTTACATTTTATAACATAACAGCACAGTGTTAAAATGGCTTTAAAATTACAGGAATCGGTGTACTTAAGTGTTCATCTGATACAGTAAAAGTGGAAGAAATGTGGTGTACTGAGACAGTTTAATCTGTTCAGCAGAATAAGAAAGACCCAGGTTTAGGTGGACCATAAGCCATAGAAACTAGATAATTCACGTTCAGTTCCACCTACCTCATAGGGTTGCTGTTTGGAGAAATAAAATGGAGATCTCCACAATAAGTTTTTGTAGCTTTTGGAGGAAAGGCAGAATATCAAGCAAGTAAAGTAGACTGCTCTATAACTTGTTTACATGAACACAGAGATAGGAGATAACTTGGTGTGTTGAGCAACTCATGTAAATGTTGGCTTTAATTGGAAATGATTTGTTTTAGTTTTATCTCTCCTTTATTTTTTTATTAAGTCATCCTAAATGATCCTGTCTGTTTTCCCCACAACAACCCTGTAAGATGAGTTGGCCTAAAGAGAGTAGGGGCCCAAAGTCATTCAGTTGGCTTTTGTGCCTAAGAGAGGACTAGAACTCATGGTCTCCTGATTTTTAACTCCGCATCTGTTCCTACAACAAATATTTAAGTTCTTTGTGGGGATTTTTGTTGAAAAGTACATGTTGCTGATTATGAGAGCACATAGTTAAAACAAAGTGCAGTACTATTGATAAACACTTTTTCTCTTAAATAAGAAATATATGTTTCCTTTTTTTGTTTCTATGCCAGGTTCTTTGGATTCTATAAGCAAAATCTGAAGAAATTTTGTTTCAATATATTTTTTAGATTTGATTAGGCTTCAAACTTTTAAACGCGTAAAGGGTGATTCATAATGGAAACCTGTTCTGTCATCAATGCCACTGCCAGTTTATGTACCCATGGATAGTTATGTACCCTTGGATAGTTACGGCAACACACTTTCCTTATTCCTTTCCTTCTTTGTCTGCTACAGAGTACTCCCAGTACAGCTAATTCAACAATAGAGAGAAAAGAAACATGGGTGTGCTCATACATTCCCAGATTGGATTAAGCAATTGCAGATTACCAGCATGGATTAAGTGGATTGAATTGATACAGCTAACCAGAACTGTTTTTTTTTAAAGCTTGCTGTATTATGCCATTTACTTGCTAAAGATGTTCATGGGCAAATGTGATGGGAACATTTATATTTGTGTGATACTCAATACCAAAGGTGTTTATTGTTTAAGAGTTTATTGTTACACTACAAATCTGTATGTGTGTGTTATGAGAAAGCATACAGTATTGAAATTTTATTTTATATGATAAATGTTTATTAAAATGGATTGTTGATAAAAGAAGACACCCAATCTGATACCAGAGCTAAATCGGATATCTATTGAGGTACAATGTTCTAATAGAATATTGGACTGAAAGTATTGGAAGTGGTGATAGAGATCTTCTAGGTCCATTCCGTTACTGCAACATCTGACTGATGGCCATCAATCCTTTGTTTAAATACCTGCAGTGAAGGAAAGTTTCCTACCTCCTGAGGCAGTTTGATTTTGTTGAAATTAAGAAATTAAAATATGATACAGTAGATGTTTATTCAATGTCTTTCAGAAGAACTGAAGTCACCTAAGGGGAAAAATTATCTTGAGATCTGTTTGATCATCTATTCCTAATGCCTTCACTAACTGCATTAATACAAGTGTGTATAAAACAGCTTAATTTCTTACTATATGTGACAGAAGTCTTTTCAACATGCATAAATTACAGTAGTCTTTCATCAAGGCCCTGCTGAATTTCAACAACATTATTGCTTCATTCTCAAGCTATGCCCTGGCTCATGTGTTATATACTAAACCTTGTAATTCCTTGACTAGGGGTATCAATACTGTATGGATTCAGCCAATTAAAGAAACTATGACTAGATATAATGCATGTACTCAGCGTATCTCCTAGTAAAATAACACTAAATCACATTTTGATGCTGCAATAAAAAGTTTTGTGTGCATGTTTTTTATGTTTTCCCTTTGGTGCTTTATTCAGTATAATTTCCTTTTAAATCTAATATCCCTATCAATACAAAATTAGAAACTAATGAATACTAGGAAAGAATGAGTTTCCTAAAAGCCAGTGTGATATAGTAGTCAGAGTACTTATTTAGAAGTGGGTTAGAAACCAGATTCAGGTTCCATTCAGTTTATTGTTCACTAACAAGTGTTAAGTTCATGTCTGCCTTGACCTAACAAAATGTTAAAAAGTTCTATTTATGTAGTTACTTATCAAGCACATCTACAATCCCCAAGGCATGCCACAACTTTTGAGCACCCCTAATGTTTGGAAATTGAAAGTTGAAAAATTAGACATGCCTTAGAGGTTGCATGACTGTTATGAAAATACAGGTAGTCCTTGACTTAATGACCACAATTGTGCCCAAAATCTCCATTTGTTAAGTTAGTTGTGCCTTGTTTTATGACCTTTTTGGCCATAGTTAAGCGAATTACTGCAGTTAGGTGAATCATGTAGCTGTTAATTTACTTGGCTTCCCCCATTGACTTTGCTTGTCAGAAGTCAGCTGGGAAGGTTACAAGCAGCGGTGATATCTGGCCGGGTCTATCCGGCTCACGCGAACCGGTAGGGCCGGCGGCGGGAGGCTTTGCCCATCCACCGGGATATCATTACGTCCTGTTTTTGACCCTCTGTGCATCACATTTCCGAACTGGTGGCGAAGGTAAGTGCATTTCACTGCTGGTTGCAAGTGGTGATCACACAACTATGAGACACTGCAATTGTCATAAATGCACACCAATTGTCAAGTGCCCAAAGTTTGGCAATGGCCCTAAGTGTGAAAACAGGTCATGAGGCACTTTTCAGTGCAGTTGTAACTTTGAACATGACTAAACATATGGTTGTTAAATCAAGGACTACCTATATTGGAGCTGGAGAGTAGTAAGAGAAATTTGTAGGATATCTGGTGTAACTGGAGAAAAGACTGGATATAAATATAATGAACATCTGGGTTTTTTTTTTTACTTTCAAAGCATTGATTTTTTTCTGATATCAGCACAATCTCCAATTCAGCCTTATATGCTTGCAGTATCACAACACAGTTACAACTGATCAGTTACACTAATGGCTATTTGGCAATGAATTCCATTGACTGAATAAGATCAGGGTGCATAATTTATAGTGCAGATACTGAAAGAGGTAGATATCTCTGACAAGCTTACATTAGAATATCTTTTGTCTTATGTTTCTTGAAAAGAAATGTTAGATTAGAGCCCCCCTCATTAAATAAATATGAAAAAATATATATGCAGATAATGCAGGTTAATTATGTTAATTATTAAAATATCCTTCCTGCACTGTTTTACAGGTGCTCCTTAACTGATGATGGTTTATTCAATGACTCTGACGTTACAATAATGCTGAAAAAAGTGACTTAGGATGTTCTTGCACTGATGACCGTTGCGGTATCTCTCTGGTCACATGATCAATTTTTGGGCCCATGGCAACTAGCATATAATGACTGCAGAATCCCAGGATCCTATAATTGCCATTTGTGACCTTCCTAGAGGTCTCCCCACAATCAAAATCAATAGAAGCCAGATTTGTTTAATGACCATGACAAAAAGAATTGTGAAATTGCATACAACTTAATGACTGCATTGCTTGGCAACAGACGTTCTGATCCCAATTGTTATAAACAAACAAATTTGGGGAAGTTAGGCCGTATCTTGTCAAGTTAAATCCTAAACATTCCTGTTTCTGCAAAATAACTTTTTGTATAATTTAATTCTACAAAAGGTACTGTGCAATATTTGGGATTCTGTTCTTGAAGTAACCATTAGTTTACCTGATAATAAATGGCACTTGGTGTATGAGTCTGTTATACTTGCTTACTTTTAAGATTATCTAATTGTTCTAGTATTGTTTTTCATCTTATATTTCAGGAAGAATGTTATGGTACAATTATCATTGGGAAGAAAATAGGCCTTTTTAAAAATGCTTATAAAGCTCCCTCAGTAGTTTTATAGGATAAAGTTCTCTTTCAGAAGATGTGCATAGTGTTTCAATTTGCCTGAATCTGTTTGCTATGATTATGCAACAGAAAAAGGAGAATTGAAGAACAGTTGAGGGGTCCTTGTTGCTCTCTGAGCTTGGTTAGCCTAGCACTGATGACTTACCTAGTTTTCTGCAAGAAAAAAACCCAACTCTGAGCTGCAAATATTCTCCTTTATTGGAAATGTAGTTGCTTCAATTTCTAACTCATACCTCAGTTTTGAAAGAAAGATAACAATATAGCATTGTCATTGCTGAATTCTGTATTAAAGGGCTGCAAAATATTCCAAGATTGGAACAAAATAATGCTGAGGCATTTTGTTTCATGTTTAAATGATCCAGTATTCTGCTGTTGCCCTTTAAAGAAAAAAAACCCCCTCCAACCTATGAATAGTAGAATAGCCAATAAAACAACAGGTGGGAGTGGTGGGAAGTGAATTGAAAGAAAGAAAGATGGGATTGATAGAGTTAACCATAAACTGCTGCCTGCCTGGTATGTAAATTTATTTCTGTTTTTAAATTATTTCATTTAGGGAAAATTCATAGGTTGTAATGCATGAATTCTACTTTCATGATTTGAAGCAATTTTTAGGCAAGTTGCCAAATGTGTAAAAATATAAACCTATTGTGCTTGTGCATTAAGAAGAAGCTTTAGAAGTAATAGCAAGAAAAGTCTTTTTCACTCTTTGGTTACTGATTATGAGCTATTTGTATCTGTTGTTGCTGGGGTTAGCTGTTTGTGCAGAAGGGTTGTTTAAAACATTTAATTCCTTTTAAGGAGTCATATTTAGACTAGTTTTTCTGCAAGCTAGGTGATAAATATCATTTAGCATGTACTACTCCAGCTACTTAGAACAGAAAGTGGGAGAATGAGGTTGTTCACATTGTTTTGATGATGGAACACTGAAAATATTTTGAATTAAGTTTTGCTGGAAGAACGCTTTTGGAATGTACTGATTGAGGGTTTTGTTCTAAGTTTGGAACTAATCATTTTCCCCTCATACTTGTTAACTGCAGTTTCATCTACTTTTGGTACAAAGAGGATGATGCTTCTGAAAAAATAGTTTTATATTATCTTTTTAATTCATCATTGTCCAAGTATAACAGTTTTTGGCTTAAGGCCAGAAATACTTCAAAGTTTGGAGTGATTCATATAGGAGAGTTTTTTATATGTTGCTGTTTTTGCAAAGGCTTTTGAGGTATGTAAAAACTGATAATACCTGTTTTACATTTTTCTTAGTTCTTGTTTTATTAAATATAAAAGTATATATTTAAATTATTGAGTAACATTTAGTCTTCTGGAATATATGAGTAAGAGTCCCATATTTTAAATGCTTCCCTAATTGATCCATGAAATGCTCACAACAATATTCTAATTTAAGCTTAATTTTTTTTAATGAGTTGATTTTTTTAATGCAATCAACAGAAAGAATAAAATTGCTTAATATTTGACACAAGTTCAGGATCAAATGTCATTTCCCTTCCATTTTTCCCTTAACTTTCAGATTAATTTTAGATATTTTCTTTGGGCATTGCTTGTTCATGAAAAATTGAATAAAATAATATTAAATGAAAAGATTAATAGGATATTGTTTGGGGGTTTTGTATTTTTTTTCAAATTATACAGAATTTATCTCTTAATTTACACCCTTCTATTTCTGTTGCATTCTTTATTTGTTTTTAGAGTAAAACTGGCTTAACATTTGTATGCCAAGTTTAATATGCATATAAAAAGGAGAAGAATGTGATTGCAGCTGGTATATTGAAGTTGTGATTCTTATAAAAGAAAAGGCTTTATGGACATTCCATGCTTTCAGGAAGGATTTGAAGACTGTATAGCTGTTCTGATGAGAGATTTTAAGAATTAAAAGGAAACAATAGGTGGTTGTAGAGAACGAGATGTTTGGTAAAGTTGCAGGTATAAACAGTTGGGTATAAGAAGTATATACTACGTTGAAATACTAAGTTTACTGTAGCATGATAAATTTATTCATTATTACTGTCAAGCTGTCACTTTTATAAAATGATTTAAAAAAAATAGTGCAGAGTAGTTGTTTTAACACTTGCTAATCCATTGATCAGAATCCAGGCTTTTCTGATTTTTTAGTTTATTTTAAACACTTGGACACAACATAATTAATTTGCTAATTTGGAATGTATAGTATATGTAATATAATTTAAATTGAGAAATAGTAAATATCTATTTTTAAAATGATCAGTGCTTTTGATTAATGCATATTAAAGCCAATATTTAGAATAAAAAAAGGAAAAGAAGCACTTGTCTCCTTGTCATTTTCCTAAAGTCATATGATTGACTATGGTGGGAACAGAACACTGAACTACATAAGCTATAAATATGAAGCTGCATAATTTTGACATTTGGGAAACAATTGCAAATTAAACAGTGATTTAATAATCCGGGTATTTAAATCATTTTTCCTTGTCTATGCAGACGTAATAGTTGGTAGAAACTAGGCTCTAAAATCACTTTTGAATTAATCTATTAGTTTGGCCTTACAAGTTGCTGGAAATAATACTTATTTCTGTAGGAGAATATAGGATGACCCTTTTTATCAAGGAAGAAAGAATTAAACTACAACCGCTTTCAAGGTTTATTGAAAGCTTTCTTATTCTGTGGCAGTTTATTGGCTGATTTGTAATGAATATGCTTAAAGGTACTTTCAATCAGAAGACATTTTTATTTAGTAATGCCTAACATAATGTTAATAAATAAAGCCAGGCATACATAATGCATTTTCCTGAGGTAGAAAATTAGTTTAGATCACTAAAGGGTTTTGTGGAAATCAATATTTAGCATATATATAGTATTTCAGTTTTGAGATTTCTTCTGAAAACGTGTTAAACATTTGCCCTGGGTTTTCAAATTCCTGGAAAGTTAACACTTGGATATTTTATTGGGCTAGGCTAGGGATCAGAAGAAGGGACAGAACTTGCATTTTTATATTAAAGATAGAAATAGAGCCTTGCCACCAGTAGCATTCTGCTTGGGTTTAGGTATTCAGTGAAGAAGAGAGATTTTTGTCAACCTTTTTTGAACATCTTATTTGTTTTATATGGAATTCTATTGCCTATGACAGTGTTTACTAAGCCTATGATTGCCTTAGTCCATCAGTTCTTCTTGCTATGTGACCAACCCATTTCCATTTCAGTTCTTTTACTGTTTTGATGGCATCATATATTTTCATTTGTTCTCTAATCCATGTGCAGGTCTTTCTATCTTGTCTTTTGATGCCAAGCATGTATCTAGTCCTCTTCTCATGGTGAAAACATCTAGATCACTGACTTGAAGACTGGAAGATGTTATTCTTTCTGGCATTCCAGGCTGTATAATCCACAAAGTAGTTATATACTATAGGAGACTGCTATTTTCTGAGTGCTGCAGGTTCTAGATTATCTTCAAAAGTAGCTTTTGAGAGATTACTAAATCTACAGCCTTATTTTCCAGGAACAGAAATTAATTATGTACCAGATTAAACTAATAACAGAAAAGGAATTTCAGAAGGATGTTTTTGTTTTAATTAGACATGCTCTGTAGACGCTGCCAACTATCTTTTGTAGTGATTCAGTAGTTGCAAAGAAGTGGTTGCTGTTAAACCTCTGTAGTTTACTTTGGTGTAAACTTTTATTAAAGTTATTTACTTAATGAGTAAGCTTTGGTAAAGTTACTGGGAAGTGAGATATGTAGCTAATAAATTTTACAAATAAATCAGCTGTATACCTTAGTCTTCTGTAAAACTGGTAAGCATGACTTTTAGCAAAAATGGCTGATTTTGAGCAAAAAAAATTTTAGGGACAATTTTAAAGCTTGCAGCAAAAGAATTTTGCAGTCTCCGTGTTTCACAAAAGTAAATTGTTTCAACTTTATTCATTTTTCCTGGATATTCAGTTTATCAATTTTATGGTAGTCTAAATGTCCTAAGGGTATTTGTTATCCTATTAATATGAGAAGAAAAAGCATTTGGTGGAACTAGAATTTGGTACAGCAGTATCTAGAAACATATGGTACAGCAGTCACTTTGTGTACATCCAACATAAATTTTGGGTAGAATTGGCATTGAATGAGCTACTGTGCTTGTTCCTTTCTTTTGCCTTACAACATTTTTATAGTGAGAACATGAATACAAGACAAAACACTAGAAGGCTTGTAAACTGGCACAGTCATGAAAGAAAATAATATTTCTTTTCTGTAACTGGAGCTCTCAAAATATAAGCACTTGCAAAAATAACTTGTTTTATTTGAATTCAATACCTTTTTTCACTGTAATGCTATTGGTAGGTTTAGTTTAAACTGTTTGACAAGCTTGTTGTCTTTTTGTATTTTAAAGTATGGTTGACAGGGTTTCTTGGTAGGCAGTATTTTAGTTCTGGCAGAGTGGGTGTACTCCAGATCCCCCTTCTCTGGAACAGCATCCCCCCAGTGTTAAGGACTTTGCCCTTTCTCCAGTGTGCTGAGTAGAGAATCCAAGGAATGGGTTAACTCTGCCTTTCTGGCCAAAAATTGAGTCTGTCAATCTTCTGGTCACGCCTCCTTGCCTGTGTGTCTCCCCAGTTTCGACTCAGTCTTCGCCCAGCAGAGATACTTGAGTGAAACAGCTTCAGACAACTGTCAATTTATAATTCCTTGGATTCTCAAACAGCCTCAGTAAGATAGCGGATTCATGTAGTGTTTGCTAGAAAAGCGAACTAGTGGCTGGCTTCCTGGTCTGTCCAGCACAGCCGTCTAGCCGCCTCAAACGGAGAGCCGAGGTCCCTGGCACCGTCCTGCGCCCTGCGGAGGGAACTAAGTCATTGCCTGGATAATCCCGGGCATACTGTTTGTCAGCAAGTGCAAACTAGTGCAATACAAGCCACAGAGGCAGGGTTCTTTCAAAATGAGCCTTCCTTGTTATCACAAACGCCCGGGATTTTAAAATGGCAGCTCTCACGCATTCAGGCAGTCAGGAGGAGCTGGGCGTAAGTGGGGAAGACGGGTGTCCCTGTCAAGTCCCAGATAAGCAGAGGAAGCTCCTCAGGCCAAAAATCGGCTGTTAAAGGAGCAGTGGCCCAAATTAGGGCAAAAGCCTTATCGGCCAAGAAGATCTCTAAGGCCAAAGAGAAGGACACCAGAAGGTGTCAGAAGGCCATTGACAAAGAGATGGCCAAGGCTGAAAAAGCTGCGAAGCGCCAGGGGCAAGTGAACTCGCTCAGGGGAGAAGCTGTCACTTCTCGCACTTTGGAAATGCAGCCATTGGAACCTCTTATGAGGCAAAGCAATTGCACTCTCAGCTACCGAGCCTGGTGGCCAGATGGTGCCATAGAACTAGCCTCCCAACCTTTAATATTGCCTCTAATGGCAATATTAGACAGAGATGAGGCATTTTCTGCTCCAATACCTAATCTGCCTTCAGCAGAAAAAGGTTAGCACACACCTCCAAAGAGATCAAATACTGTGCCAGAAGCTACCTTCATTCCCAAAGTGGTGGGGCCCGAAATTTCTGAACAAATGAGAACTCTGATCTCAGAGGCCATAGTGCAGGGGATTGCTGCAGGTTTACAGCAAGGACGTCGACTGCCTCTGTGGCATCTGATTACCCCCTTCATCAGAGCCAACATCTAGCACCTCTGGCCCAAAGGGACTGGACGGCCTTCCAAGGCCCTCACTCACAGACTCCATCCATCCAGAACAGGGAATCCCTCCCTGGTGATTCTCTTGGCAGTGAAGCCGCCAAGTTTGCTTTCAGGGCCATTGCCTCCTCGGTGACAGCCCGCAGCCTCCTATGGCTTTGCCACTGGTAGGCGGATATGAGATATAAAGGGAAGCTAGCCTCTGCTCCCTTCAAGGGTGGCAAGCTTTTTGGAGAGATTCTGGACCCCATTCTGGTAGAAACCAAGGACAGGAGAAATGTCCTGCCTTCTTTGTGGTCCCAAAGACCTCTGGTGGGTGGACAGCAATTCTGGACTTGAAGAGATTGAACAATCATCTCATTTACAAAATATTCAAGATGCAGTCCCTCCAGTGTATACTGGAGAGCATCTGGGAAGGCGACTTCCTAGCTTCAATAGACCTGATGGAGGCATATCTCCATGTGCTTATTTTACCATCCCGCCCATTACCATCCTACGATTCTACTATGCGGGCCGACATTATCAGTACAAGGCCCTACCATTCAGCCTATCCTCAACATCCAGGACTTTCACCAAATTGCTGGCAGCGCTGGTGGCACACCTCAGGGTACTTTCCGTGCGTGTCCAATGCTACCTGTATGACATACTGATTCACTACTCTCACCTACGGGCGACGGAGGATCTGCAAGTCACAATCTGGGTCCTCCAGGATCTTGGATTTTCCATCAATTTTGACAAGAGCCATCTGGTTCCAACCAACCGATTGCTCCACCTGGGGACGGTCATAGATACCATCTTGTGTGAGATCTCCCTCTGTTGTGACCGAGGTCCAAGTAGTGATTACCAAACACAATTCAGACCTCAACAAACTTATTTTATTAAAACAGCTGAGAATTAATTCATTCTCAGCTTAGTCCAAAACAAATTTCTTAATAATCAGTCCATTGGCCTTATCACCAACCTTTGATGTCTTTGGCAACCTGCCAAAGGCTTTTCTTGGCAAAACCACCACAAAGTTCAAAAGACACTGACAAGAAGCACGGGAATCAAAGTCGTTTTTCTACAAAGAACCCAACGGCTCGTTGCTGCTTCTTTAAGCCTTATGGGAGTGGCCAATCATCTTCTGGCCTTACTCCTGAGTTGTCCTTTTTTCTTCAGCTACTCTTGCCTTCTGGCAGCTTTTCACATGTGTGCACTAGGAACAGGCTGCTCCTATTCTTCTGCCTCTTTGCTGTCAGCCTCTGGAGGCTCCGGAGTCTGTGCATCGTTCTCAGATGGTCTTGGCCCCATCTCTGCCTCAGACGCAGAGCCTTTGTCCAGGCCTTCCCCTGACTCCAGAACTGGCCCATTGTCTCCTCACTTTTCGACTCAGCTGCCAGGTCCGCAGGCTGCTGGCGGACCACAACACACTCTCTCTCAGGAGCGCCAGGTAAGCTTAAAGACCTTGGCTCGTAAGTCAGATTCAGAGGGAACTAGCAGTACCCGTGCCCCTCCACTCACAACTCCTGGGCAAGATAGTGTTGTGCCAGATCCTTGCAATGGTTTCTCCTGCCTTACTAAAGGTCCGGCAGGAGCAAATCATCTGCCAAGGTGAGATGTGCTCCAGTCCTTCAGCTGAAGCGGCCTTCGTCAGACAGGTACTCCAGAGGGTGCATACAGACTTGGGGACTCAGGACTAGACTGCTGCCCTCTCTTAGGACTACCAGCTTTGGTATGTCCCATTTCTTGGATTCTCTACTCAACACACTGGCAAAGGGGCATTGGTCTTACCTGATATGATCCTTCTTGGTGTACTGAGAGAGAATACACCCCCACCCTGGTGATTGTCTGGTCCAGAGTTCAGGAGTGGCCAGGACCAGCACTGATGAAATGTCAAGTCAATCGCTACACCTTCATTGAAACTGGGAGACACACAGGCAAGGAGGTGTGACCAGAAGATTGACAGACTCAATCTTCGGGCAGAAAGGCAGTTAACCCTTTCCTTGGATTCTCTCTCAGCACACTAGGAAGGAGCGTATCAGGTAAGACCAACACCCCTTTTCTTAGGGTTACAAAAAGCTTTGAAAACAAGGCTTTGGTCCAAGGCTTGGGATTGATATTTTATTATTTGCTAAGGGCTTTTGTTTTGTTTTACTGTTTAATTTTGCTGTTTATAACAGGCATCCTCAAACTACGGCCCGCGGGACGGATGTGGTCTGCTGACTCAATATATCCAGCCCGTGGAGTGGTGGCATTAAGCCCCACCCCTCACCCAACTCCTCCCAGCCACATAGCTGGGTTTTCCTGGCTGATGGGGGCTCTGGGGAGGCCTCCTCCAGCCATTGCCCTTATCTTTCACTGTCCAGCCGCACTTCCCATTTCTGCTCATTTTAATGGTTCAATGCTCACCACTCATTGCTGCCGCAAAGGTAAGGCCGAAGGGCACAGATGGGCAGGGGAGGGCCCGTGGGCGGAGGGGTGATGCTGCTGGAGCAGCCACATGCTCCGGGCCAGAGGGTGGGCAGGTGAGCAGCTGCGGCTAGCTCCCCTCGTCCCAGAAGCACCAACTTCACACACTCTCCTAGCGCCCTGTCCCCTTCTTCACACGGAATTGCCCGGCAGCTTCACATGGGATTGCCCGTTTAGGCCAGGGCATCTTGGGGAAGAGCCAGGGAGGGCTCTGATGCTGCCATCTCCCACTTGCTCCCCTCCCTTCCCGCTGCCAACCTAGCCTCAATTTCAAAGATCGAAAGGGCCACGCAGGAAGAGAAAAGGCAGCAAAACTTGCAAAAGCAGAGACAGGAGAGCAAAGCAAGTGAGTCCTCATTCTCCCTTTCCCTCCTTGCTTCTGGGTGATCCCATGTGAAAAAGGGGGTGGCTGCTAGCAAAGAGGAGAGAGAGAGTGAAATTGATTCTTCTGGGACGAGGGGAGCTGGAAAGCGTCTGGATCTCACCTGGCCTCTCTTCCTCTTGCAACCATGTATGCTTCTGCTGCCATTCCAGAGAGCTGTCTTGGGAGCAAGGGAGAATAAAGAGGCCAGCCGACAGGCTGAAGGTTCACTCGCTTGCTTTGCTCTCTTGTCTCTGCTTTTGCAAGTTTTGCTGCCTTTTCTCTTCCTGTGAGGCCGTCCCGATCTTTGAGACTGCAGCCAGGTCAATGGTGGGGAGGGAGGAGAGCATGTGGGAGACGGTGCCATCAGAACCCTCCCTAGCTCTTCCCTGAAGCGCCTCACACCAGCTGAATACCCTGGACCTGAATGCCACTGCTGCCACTCCCTGCCTTGCTGAAGACTCTCACGGCAGTTCGGACAGGACTACGGCGGTGGCGAGGGTGCTAGCAAGGATTCCCGGAACGCCTGGCAGCAGCAGCAGCAGCGGGTGAACTGGCATATGCAGGGAGGGAATCATGGAAGACGGCATCAGAACCCTCCCTGGCTCTTCCCTGAAGCGCCTCACTGAATCTTGCTTGGGATAATCACGGCGGCACTTTGGATAGGACGGCGGCAGCAGCAGCAGGGGGCTAGCGATGCTTCCCGAAATACTCCCTGGCTCTTCCCTGAAGCACCTTGCATGAGCCGAATTCCCTGCCCTAAATGCCGCGTTGCGCGGGATGCTTGCCCTTCGTTGCCCAGTTCCAGTGGGAGAGTTTAATATCTGCCCCCGAGGAGCACGTTGAGGGGGAGCTTCCAGGAGGCCCTCACAATAAAGAGGGCCCATCGCCCCTACTTCGCCTGTCAGGTGGCAGCGAGGCAACATCATCGGTAGGAAACCCCCACAACCTCTGGCCCTGTGGATGTCGCCTCTGCTGTGGGCAGGCTTGCATGGCGGCAGCAGGAGCCGGAGCCAGAGCCCTGCACTAAGGGTGGTTTTCCTCCTCCCCACTCAAGATAAGCGTTTTGGCGCAGCATTCTGAAAAAGCAGCATTGTAGATTTTAAGTTTTCTTAATTGGAAATTTGGAGCATATCTCCCATGCTCCCCTATCCCTCTTCCTAGGTTTCAGATTGAGGCTATAGGCTCTCTAATCAAGAGCGGGGTTGAGGGGAAGCCAGCCTTAATTTCAATAGCCAAATTGGGGGTAGGAATGGGGAGGGGGAGAGAAAGGCAATGCTTTCTGGGATGGCAGGCCAGTCTAGTAATTCTTCATTTTCCCTTCCCCCACCAATTAAGGGGGCGGCAGGCAGGCTACTTACTATACTTGGTAGTCTAGCTCAGCCCAGGAAGGCAGAGGAGGCCCTTGTGCCAGAAGGGGCTTGCCTGAATCTCATGGCTGCTGCTTCAGCCACAATGAAACACAATGGCAATGGAGCTATTGGGGAGGGGACAGAGGA
This sequence comes from Ptyas mucosa, assembly GCA_012654045.1. NCBI lineage: Eukaryota > Metazoa > Chordata > Lepidosauria > Squamata > Colubridae > Ptyas > Ptyas mucosa. The sequence continues at coordinate 29,778,507 of WNWU01000012.1, forward strand.
ATCAAGCCCAGAGCAGAAGCACCCCTTTTCCTTCTTGTCTGTTCTGGCACTGAGCAGCAGTAGAGGGACAGCAAAAGGAGCCCGTGCTGGTTGGGGGACTTGGCCGGGAAACAGTCCCAAGTATGCAGGAGGTTGCAGCTGAGGAGTGCCTGTTTCCAGGTTCTGGAGTAGACATAAATCTGCTCCTTTGCCTCTTTAAGGAGGCCCAACTCTTGGGCTGAATCCCTTGCTTCCCACCCACCCAAAACAAGGAGAGGCAATGGCTTTCTTGGCTTGTTCTATTTGTTGATTGTAAGCTCCTTGGGGCTGAGAAAAATTGCTGCAAAACTGAATTTCCTGAAGTGGACCACTAGACTCCTAAACAACGTAAAAAACGATCTAGTAAAAAGAAAAGTCAATAAAAAAGCAATAAAATATTGTCTTCTAAATCATGTGTCCATCTTGCCCTATTTCATGTTTAAACATGAATAATATTATACAATAATATATTAATTTTCTATAATAATATTGTAGAAAAGCAGGCAGCTGGGGAGCAGAGTTAAGTACATCATCAGCTTAGGGTCATTATGTTCCCACAAACAGTCCAAAGTCTGGCTGCTCCTGAATTATGTTGATCCTTATCTGGTGCCAATTTAGTGTTGAACCTTAGTTGACTAGATTATTGTGTATAGGGTTAAATAAATCTATGCTATAATTTAATAGATTATCCTGATCCTTTGTGCTTGACAGTTATAGTTTTTAGATAACAAATTTTCTCTCTCCATTATCATTATTTCAAACGTACTTCTTAAATGCCTGATTTATATATTTCTCCTACAGTGGATAATCTCATAAGCTTCTAATGTTACCTGTTAAGTTTTAAAATCAATCCTGTCCAAAAAAAGCCCCATAAATTTGCAGTTTATTTTGTGTTTAATTAGTACACTCCTTTTCTCCATCTCCCTTGCATGTTGAAATTCTTGGTGACCTTTGGCTATCAGATTAGTTAGTATTAGCCTTGGACCTCTGTAGGATTATTAAACAATATAGCTTATTAGAGCTATTTTATATTGTTAATCATAACATGAGCTAGAATTACTTGGCATCTTATTTGTGTTTTCCTGTGCTATTTTTATTTATTTCCAAAGACCTCTCTCTTCTTGTTTCCTTTCATAAGCATTAGACCTGTTTTTCTTGTTTTCCATGATTGATTATTGAACAAGGTAGCACTGACATTAATGTAATACCATGCTGTATTGGTTGGTTGGTTCTTTTGCCATGCTCTTCATTGCAATGTACTTCCCTTCTACATTCAGTTTCACTGCAAGTGGCAAACAATATGGTATGTTAAATATGTAGAATGCAGTCTGTTAATATGAATGCGATCAGGATAGTAAAAATGTGCTTGCTGAATTGGAATAAAATCCTTATGGCCCTCCACAGCATAACAGAAGTAGAATGAGGCTTTATGCTGGGCTAGGTTTTTTTTTTCTGGTCGTGTGTAATCAAGCTGTGTAATGAATTTCGTATTACTGGCAGCATTTGTCTGATTTTATACATTTATGTTTTTAAATGGGGCAGTTGTAATTGAATATTATTCCTGTTGTGAATATTACAGGAGAGGTTCAAAATGAAAAATTGCTGTTTAATTAATAAACAAAAAAAAAATCTGTTTATTTTATACTGAATTACAAAAGCAAGAGAAATAGGATTTTATGATAAAAAATACATGTAATCCATTGCAGGTGGTCCTCACGTTACGATCATATTTGAACTCAATATTTCCATTGCTAAGCAAGTCAGTTTTTAAATGAATCATGCCTCATTTTATGACCTTTTTTGCCACAGTTGTTAAACGAATGACTACAATTATTAGGTGAATCACATGATTGCTAAATTAATCTACCTCCCCCATTGACTTGGCTTGTCAGAAGCTGGCTGGGAAGATTGCTAAAGGTGATCACATGATCCTGGGACAGTGCAACCATCATAAATACTTACTGGTGCCAAGTACTTGAATTTTGATCATGGGGATGCTACAATGGTTGTAAATGTGCAAACTGGTCATAAGTTACTTTTTTCCAATGCTGTTTTAACTTTGAATGGTCACTAAATAAATGTTTATAAGTAGAGGACTACGGTACCTATACTGTAAGTATATTCCTCCAAAGGTTTTACTTACATTATTTCAGGGATTGTTCCTGACTTTTCCTCTGTTTTTCTATTTTTCCATTAGTTATAATAGATCTAAGAGAAGAAAGTGCTATCTCATATAGAATATTGCAGTTGTTGATACTTGGGATACTAATTTTATAATCTTATGCTTGCAGGAGTTGTTTTGTGAAGATGTGCCCTAGTTTTTGAACAAGAAAAAACTGTTCGGGCTATATTTATGTATGAAATGGAAATATCCTTTTAACTTTAGCTTAATATCACTGGATTCTAGACTTGGACATGTTTATTTCTGTAGCATTTTCCAAGACTCCTAGTTAGAATATCTTAATTTCTATTTTGGAACTACAAAAAAAGTTCTGGGAAGAAGTTGGACTTGCTAGGCATGAACTGAGAGAGTGGAATGCTGTATAATGTAGGATTGATATTTGTATCTCCTTTACCTTTGTTATTGCAAATGTAATAACTTACTAATGTGTTTTTTTGATTCTGCATCCTGATGGTGTGAAAATTAAAAAACTATACTAGCTTGGTTAAAAATATGAATATTTGACTTCCCAGTTCTTAAGAAGAGAAAGAAAATAGGTCAAAACACAAACTGTTTGGAAATGCACACTAGGGTGATCTTGAAATAATCCAGTTTACACTGCTTTGCCAGTTATGTCAAAGCTTTTACTTCGAAGTAATATAATAGGCTAAATAGCATGGCTGCAGTGACAAGTTTATTATAGTAAGAAGTCAATGTAGGTCATATTGGCTGCTACTGTTAAGAGTCAGAGTTAAAAATAATCCCTTGGATACAGATCTGCGTTTAGCAATTCAAACATAAAATGAAACAATATTTTAAATTCTAAATACTATTTAATTCTGGACAAACAATATACATTAAATAATTATCCTTATTCTGGAGCAGATCCTCAGGATACCACAGCAATTGGTACCGGAAACTCCCATCTCTTAAGTGACATGAACAAAAGCGTGATGTTGCATGACCATGTTGCTTAGTGATGGCAATTCCACCAGTCCCAGTTGCTGCTGTTAAATGAGGACCACACAGATTGTTAAAAGGCCTCCTGTGATCAGCTTCCTTATTGAGTTGGCTTGTGAGAAGTCTGCAGGGAATGTCAGAAATATGACCACAGATATTAATGGCAGGAAATATGAGGACCTATTGTAACTTCCACTTGTTCAGTGCCATTTATTGGACAGTCACCGAATGCATGGATGTAACTTGTGGACCAGCTACAAAGTGATTAAAATTCCAATGGAAAGTGACTATGAATCCCCATGAAGAGAAAAGGGGTTCTTAAGACTATCACCTGTGTTATGCTACCCAAAATTGGTCGAAATATGAGGTTTTCCTTTTTTACTGCAGTAAATGATAAGAACTGATCAGCTCTGAGTTAGTCAAATTCAACAGTCCAGTAATGCTTTTAAACTTTTTCTTCAATCGTGGGGTGGATTATATTCGCCATACATACACCCAAATGCCTTCACATTTCTGAAGTTTTTTTTCCCCATCCCAGTGATCCATTGTAGATTACTGGGTTTTACTGTCAGTTGGAACAGAAAGCTAGTAACTTGCTGCTTAGCTGAACAGGTTCTCTGTGTTCAGGCGTAAATTTTCCGCCAGACATCTGATTTTGCTGATAAACGAGCAGCGGAGATTACCAACATGCATTGTTTAAGAATAATCTAAATATATTCTGGTATACTGACTATGCTGTGTACTGTGCTACTATGTTATATACATTGTATACTACACTATGCTGTATACTGTCGCCTGCTTATTTAACTTATATGCAGAGTACATCATGAGAAAGACGGGGCTAGATGAATCAAAAATTGGAATTAAGATTGCCGGGAGAAATACCAACAACCTCAGATATGCAGATGATACCACTCTAATGACAGAAAGTAAAGAGGAACTAAAGAGCCTCTTGATGTGGGTGAAGAAGGAGAGTGCAAAAGTTGACTTGAAATTCAACATTAAGAAAATTAAGATCATGGCATCCAGCCCTCTTAATTCCTGGCAAATAGATGGGGAAGAAATGGAGGTAGTGACAGTTTTTATTTTCCCGAGCTCCAAGATCACTGCAGATGGGGACTGCAGCCAAGAAATTAAAAGACGCTTGCTCCTGGGGAGGAAAGTTATGGCAAATCTAGACAGCATACTAAAAAGCAGAGACATCCTGCCAATGAGGGTGTGTATAGTCAAGGCTATAGTTTTCCCAGTTGCAATGTATGTATGTGAAAGTTGGAACATAAGAAAGGCTGAGCTCCAAAGAATTGAGGCCTTTGAACTATAGTGCTGGAGAAGACTCCTGCAAGTCCCTTGGACTGCAAGGTGATCAAACCGGTCAGTCCTAGAGGAGATCAACCTTGACTGCTCTTTAGAAGGCCAGATCCTGAAGATGAAGCTCAAATGCTTTGACCATCTAATGAGAAGGAAGGACTCACTGGAGTAGAGTCTAATGCTGGGAAAGATTGAGGGCAAAAGAATAAGGGGATGACAGAGAATGAAGGTGGCTGGATGGAGTCACTGAAGCAGTCAGCATGAGTTTAAATGGACTCCAGAGGATGGTAGAGGACAGGAAGGCCTGGAGGAACTTTGTCCATGGGGTTACGATTGGTCAGACACGACTTCACAATTAACAACAATTCTGCTATATAAAAGTTTAGAAAATGCAGTGTATAAGAAAATTTGGTCTAAGTACTTTGTACAAAAGGACCTTCATCTTTACATGTTCCATCCTTGGTGGACAACTTGGGCTGCTTATAAATTCAAATAAAAAATTATTCTCTTGAAGAGATTCTGTTACTATTGTTAAAAAGATACAGGAGATGACTAGGCTGAGCCTGAGGGAGGGGTCAAGAGCATCAGTTTGAAGTCCCTTTGCATCCACAAGAGATCTAAATCCAGCCGTTTTAAATTCTTTTGACTCTTATCTACTCCAGTTTGCCTTTTTTAAAAAAAATGATTTATATGCCGCCCTTCTCCGGAGACTCAGGGCAGCTTACAATGTGTTAACCAATAGCCTTCATACTTTTGTATATTTATACAAAGTCAGTTTATTGCCCCCACAATCTGGGTCCTCATTTTACCTGTCTTAGAAAGGATGGAAGGCTGAATCAATCTTGAGCCTGGTGGGATTTGAACTTGCAGTAATTGCAGGCAGCTGGAAATTTAAGTGCTACTTTTAACAGCACTTAGTCCACTGCGCCACCAGGCTCTTTACCACTAGTAGTTCAGATTATTGTTTAGAAGTAGGCTGGAAGGGACATTTGAATAATCCTGGTTCCTGAATTCTTGCACCTGACAAAAGCAATGACAATATAGTTCCATATGGTTTTAGCCATGATAACAGACCTAATTGTCATACTGCTGTCTTTAAACATTCCTAGTAAATATTTGATATAGAATGTATTAACCGTGGTTGATTATGCATTTTGAATTTGATGATAAGCCTGAAACTCTTGATTTCTTCAAGTCCCCACTGAGTTACGTACAATGGAAATTAAATAGTAGTAGGGTGGAGTTAAAATATGGCTATGGGTTACATGATACATTTCTGTTACATGATAAAAATCCAGATGTAAGTAATGATAGTCCTTCGAGGTGTGTTAAGTTAAATTAATGTTTTATCTTTCAAAATCAATGCTATTAAAACAGGTAAGATGAATGTTATGGCCTTATTGATTTTAGACTGAAAAAATGAGTTCTTTTTAAACAAATTCTAAAAGTTGCATTAATCTATCCATCCCTTTTTATTTTTAGTACACTAGTATGTAATTGGTAAATAATGTATGCATCAGCATAAATTTAACCAGAAGGATAGGTCTGTTAGTCTACAATAACAATATTCTTATGGACGTAACATATCTATTCTGGAATATGGCTTTTTGGACAATGTGCAAGCAATATTGTAATTAAAGCAATTATTAATTGATACTAAGGCAAGATAGTTTGGTTCTCTCCTGAAATTGTTGCAATGAGAATAGATTTTGAAATCCATTTTTCAGAAAAATATTACTGAATATATATGTGAATTGTTTATTTTTTAAGCTAAATAGTAGCAAGTCTAAAGGGAAACCATCTGGGCAGCATTATTAGATACATTATTTGAAATCAGGAGTATATAATTTTTTTTGACAAGGAGATGTATTTTCATCTCCAAACTTCAAAAGCTATTTCATTTACTTGCATTTTTTGAAAAAAACTTTTGTGTGCCAAATATAAGAGGGTGACTATGAATAGTTTTGAGATCCCAGGTTGTGTGTTATTCTTCTTTAGTTATTTTTGAATGCATGGGAGATTTCAACTAACATTCATTAAAACAACCATATCTTTGTCTTTTTCAGATTTATTTGGAGGCTAAAAGATGTATCTGCTTTGAATAAATATGCTTCTGATATTTTGAAGGACCTCTTAGGAATCGTTTAGAAGTATGCATAGCCTTATTTAATATTGCTGCGGATAAACAAACTGATATACAGTAGAAGAACTTGACTGACATTTTAAAATATTTGTTTTGAGGTCGGGAAGAGTTGACCAAATCCATTGAGATTAAAACAACTCTTTTATGCAATGTACATTTTATATGTACTTTAGTTCTAAGAATTAATAGAATAAAATGGGACAAATAAATCATAAATAAGGTCACATTTATCACATTCATTCCTGCAGTCTTGGAATTGGTTGGCCTTCAACTACCTTCTTGCAGAAAGCACTGTAATTGAGAAACATATTGTGAATTTAGCCTCTAATGCCAGATACAGAATCCGCAACTTCCATGGGTGAAATACTTTCTCTGTCATGTACACAGAAGAAATGCTGGTTTTTTAGTCAGACACAAAAAAATCTTTTGATTATTTTAAACTTTGAGGAAGAACTGGAGAAGGAACAGATGAAGATCAAAAGGATTCTGGGGTTTATCATCGCTAGGTTCAAGATTGAAGCTTACTGGAATTCTCTGGAAGCAGAAAGCCCAGGGAAAGTGACACAGAGGGACAGATGCTTCAGGTAGATGAAGAAGTTGGCAAAAAGAAAAAGTCTAGTAAGAATTCGTGCTAGGTGGTTTAGTTTTGCAATTATATTTTGACTTTTTAACTGCCAGAAAGGCAGGATAGGGTACTTAGGACCCTGTTTCTCATACATTGCAGGGATAAATGGAGGAGCCAAATAAAGTGTCCTAGAAGATAGGGGGTGGCAACATGAACTACTGAGTTGTTGGTGAGAGCCAGGACCCAGGGTATGAAGAACCAAAATTGGGGAGGGGAGGTTATACTTACTAAATGAAATGTATTCTTTGTCACTATTCTGCTATCTTCACTGGATTTGTAAAAATCTGCAGCTCAACGATGAGGCATTTGGCACTTGCAGGGCCCTATTCTCAGGAGAGCCAGCTACAAACTTTATCCTCTCTAGAGTATTTACTTAGTTATTGTTCAGAAACATTGACCCAGATCAAAAAAGAAATAAGATAACATAACCTTTATTGCCACTTTTTCCTGTGAATACACTGGCACACATTAGTTATCCATATAAAAACATAAACATACACATATGTATTAATCACAATCCATATTGTATACATAGCAGAAAAAAGAGTCTTGAGAGTTAACAAGGTTGACACTATACAGTACAAAGCTATTACAGAACCTAGTTGTTCTACTTTGGATGCCGTGAAGCCTCTTCCCAGGAGGTAACAAAGGAAACCAGTCATGGAGAGGATGAGTAGTGTCCTGACAATACTGCATACCCTGGTGAAGCATTGGTTATATGCCATGTCCTGGAGAGAAGAAAGTGAACTTCCAATAATGTAATCCACGTACTTTATTAAATCACACATTTTACTAAAAAATTTTGTGGTGGTCTATACCTGTGGCTTACTTAAATTTTGCAATTCCCTATCTTTTGGGCTGTTCCTTAAACTTGTCAGCTGAAGGATTTTTGTGGCTATATTCATATGGGCAGCTTTATTTGTAGCTTTATTATAATGTGGGATAATTAGATTAATTAAACTGATGTCAATTTTAAATACATTTGTTACTCCAGTTTATATATTTAAAATGGATTTGTGTAACAGACTATTTTAAATCAGCTATCAAGTTAACTAAATACACTGAAAAATACTGCACGTTAAATTCAGTTACGCTGTAAGTATAAATTATTCTCCGTATTGGTGGAGACAGCAGCCAGGAATGGGTTGTGTACTCGTCTGTTCAGATTGAAGGACTGAGTCTGTCAGAGTTGTTAAGTCCCGTCCCTGTTGCTAGGGGCTTCCAGTTTTTGACCCAGCCTTCAGACTGGATGGACATGTCATGAGCTTTCTCCTCATTCCTGGACTTTGTCTTTCTGATCTTCATCTGCGAGTTGTGAAATAAATTTTCATCTGTTATTGGAATTTCCTCTCCCCACTGGCTGGAGCTTCGTCTCTTGCTGTGGCCAGGGGCCTCTCAGTTGTCTGCAGAACGTTTTCGACCAGTTCTGCTTTCAATCCTGGTGAACTGCAGGCGTTCTGGGATTTTATTAGTGGAGTCAAGCGTTCCCGAAGACAGCTGAGAGTTGTATAGTGGAGCTTCGCGCTCCTGAGACCAGCGGGAGGCCGCCATTAAAAGCGCTTACTGAGGGCTTGCCGGGCAGCCATTTTGAACAATGTGTGCACCGCCCGGCGCTAGGAGCTTGCTGCGGAGCTTCGCGCTCCCATTTGGCCAGCCTGAATTTTTGGCCTCAGCCCTCTGCTTCCTGCGAGCGAGCGGAGTTAACACCACCTGGTTGGAGTGTCACTGCCTAGCTTCGGACCTTCACGCTCTGGTTTCATTTACATCAGGAACGGCGGCGGGGCGCATCGCGGAACTTCACGCTCCCTCATTCCATGTGGTAGCTGCCATTTTGTGCCTTTCGCTCTAGAATAGCTGCCGCATAGATTCGGGGATTTGTGCTCCCTCCTAATCAACTGGAGTGGCGGTGTGGGCATTGAGAAACTTCGCGCTCCCCGCCTTCCACCTGGCAGACACCCTTTTGTTTGTGTTTTTGCTCGCTGATAGCCGCTGCATTCACTTGGGGCTTCGCGCTCCCTTCTAATTTATCAGGGTTGGCGGTGTGGCGCATTGTGGAGCTTCATGCTCCCCACCTTCAAGCTGGAAGCCGCCATTTTGTGTCCCGGCCATTTCACTGCCGGCAGCATTTACACCGCCTAAAGGAGTCTGAGCTCAAATTTTAAGGGCAGAAGGGCATTTGTGCTTGAAGTCCTCTGCTTCGTCTGCTCAGATGCTGTGGGAAGCCTAGAGCTCCCATCTTCTTGCTATTGACTGAGGGGTTCTCATCAGCTCCCCTCATTGCCACCATGCCTAAGGCATTGGCCAAGTCCAACAGAGCCAGGAAATCAGATTCACCCGAGAGGGCCGATATAGGCCCAATAGACAGCGGGCCTTCTAGCACAACTCCCGCAGGGGACAGCCGGGCTCCAGTCGTACCACCAAGGCTCCTTCAAGATCTAGCTACACAAATACAGAATCCAAAGCATCCCTCAGGATGAGCGATGGTGGGATCAAGCCCTTCAAAGAATATGCAACAGGGTGGTCAACACCACGCCCTCTACTTCGGCTTCTCTGCCTGATCTAGGTCGCGCCGTGGTGGCTCACCTGCGAGAGGGGACACCAATTGGATCTCCTGATCAAATTTCGTTTCAGGGCTGCATTGCTATTCCTAAGTCTGCGTTGTGGGGAGGATCTCCTTCTCGGGGCCCTCAGTCACTGAGCGGAGCTCCCAGTCAGAATCCCACATTAGTTCCTCAGGCAGCGGTTAACATTGCGCTTGATGGTGGGTCAGGAGTTGCTTTTGCTGGACAATCTTCAGGCCATTATAGCCCAGACCATTCAGCAAACCTTGTTGGCTGGCTTTCATCTATTTGACCTTTGGAATGGTCAGGGGTCTCGGACACTAATGCTGACCCTGAGATTTGCATGCTGACCCGGGCTCGCCCACTCATTTGCTGGTAAGCCATCCGTCTCTCCTGGAGGACGTTGACTGGGGGGATCCGGATCTCTCTGATTATGAGGGTTTATTGCCCGAGCAACCAGCACTTACTGGGCTCTTTCCACCAAATATTTTTAAATCTTTACTTTTCAAGTGGCTCACTGTGGGGCGCCGGCTGAACAGTCTAGGGCTACCTCCTCCTGTGATGCAGTGGATCCACTTTTTTCTGAGCCAGATCAGGCAATGGATACTATTCCTGCCCCATGCCTTTTTGTGGACGCTGTCAGGTGGAAGTGGACATCATCAGGTTCGGCTCCTCTCCCTTCCTCCACGGACAAACGATACTTCAATGTGGGTCCCAACTTGGAATCAGTGCTATAGACACCTGTGGATGTGCCTGTCGCTGCTTTATTGTCCACTTCCTCTCTTCCGGGACAACCGGAGGAAGTTTTGCAACCAGAAGATAGGCGGGTGGAACGGGCTTCAGAGGGCCCACCAAGGGGTGGCCTGGGCTATCCTCTCTGCCTCTACAGCCTCCTTCAACAGAGCAACGTTGCTTTGGCTTAGATAATTGCAAGATAAGCTTCCGGCGGAGGACACCAGTATTCATCAAGAACTTAAGATTATTGCAGCATTACAATTTTTGGCTGATGTGACCTTGCGTTCCACCCGTTTTGCCTCCAAGACCATGGTGTCTGCTGTGGCGGCTCACCACTTGCTTTGGTTATGAAGTTGGCAGGCGGATGCCCGCCACAAGTGGTGTCTGGCTTCCACCCCCTTCACTGGGGGAAGCTTGTTTGGGGAGGCTCTAGAACCTCTGCTCATTGAAACTAAGGACAAACAGAAGATCTTTCTTACCGCCCAACAAAGGGGGGGAGTCCCATTACATCCCAATCTCCCATCGCCCCCCATTTCGGAGATCTGATTGGGGTGCTGGTTCTTTGAGATTCCAGGGGACCTTCAGCCTGAGATAAGGGGGCACCAAGACAGGTCATCACGAGGTAAGATACTTTCTAAATAAGCGTCCCTTTTGAGAGGGAGGGAGTCATTTGCTCCAGTGCCATCGCTAACTGTATTTCTGACCCTCCCATTGGCGGCAGACTGGCCCTTTTTGCCGACCAATGGAAGGAGATTACCTCTGATATTTGGATCAGGGATACTGTACGATCTGTCTTATCCCTGGAAGTTATCTCTACTCCTCCGACGTTTTTTATACGATGCCCGATGTCTAACGACATTAGAGCTATCCAGAAGGTCCCGGAGGATCAGCTTGGGCAGGGGTTCTATTCCCTCTTGTTTCTCGTTCCCAAGACCTCGGGGTGGGGTGGGTGGAGACCTATTCTGGACCTTAAAAGGTTGAACTGATACCTTGTGTATATAACATGCAGTCTCTTTGATCTATCGTCAGGAAGGGCGACTTCCTCACTTCTATTGATCTCACTGAGGTGTACATGCATATTCCGATCCTTCTCTCGTATCGGAAATACCTAAGGTTTTATTATCCAGGAACTCATTATCAATATAGGGCCTTGCCCTTTGGGCTTTCCTCAGCACCCTGTACCTTTACTAAAGTTTTAATCACCTTGACGGCTCACCTCAGGGCCAAGCCTGCCTGTCTCCAATGTTATTTGGATGACATCTTAATTTTATCCTTTTTGATACAACAAGCCACAGAAGACCTTCAGGTTCTTGCAGCCCACAGGTTCTCTGTTAACGTAGAGAAGACTCATTTGACTCCTTCAACCCATCTGCTCCATCTGGGAGTGGTGATTGACTCCATTGAAAGCAGAGTGTATTTGTCCCAGGAGCATCAGGACAGTCGGTCCTGTCGCGCAGAGTCCAAAGGGAGCGTAGGGTATCTTTACTCCTGCTATCTCAACTTCTGGGCAATATGATTTTGGCCATTTCCATCATCCCATGGGCTCAATTACATGCTAGAGATTCCAATGGTTTCTTTTGCCTTTCCAGAAGGCGGGCAGAGGCAATTCATCAACCAGGTCCCTCAACTGGTGGCAGTCACCGGCTGTCACCAAAGGCTGCCTTTTCCACGAGCCCCAGCGGCTGTTGGTGATGACAGATGCCACCCGCCTAAGCTGGGGGGTGCATTTCCAGTCGCAGGTGGCTTGGTAGGTGAGCACCTGAGAACGGCAGCTGAACATCAACTGGCTGGAGTTGCGGGCAGTATACCTGGCCCTCCAACATTTTTGGGGATCACTGGCGGGTGAGCACATTTTAATGCTCACAGACAACATAACCACCAAGGTGCATATAAATTGCCAGGGAGGCACCAGGTCCAAATCTCTGATGTTGGAGGCCAAGAGACTGGGCCTTTGGGCGGAGCGATATCTTCACTCTTTGGCAGCAGAGCACATCTCTGGGGTGTCGAATGTGCAGGCGGACTGGCTCAGCCATCCAATCATTGACGATGCGGAGTGGCACCTGCACCCATCCCTTTTCCGGGACCTGTTGGCTTGGTTCGGTACCCCGGAGGTGGACATGTTTGCTACCCCGCAGAACACACAGCTTCTCCAATTTTTTTCAAGGTTTCCGGACCCATGAGCAGAGGGAGTCGATGCTCTCCGTAGCCCATGGCCACGGGGGCTGCTTTATGCATTTCCCCCTCTCCCTCTCCTTCCAAGAGTGGTGCAGAGAATTCTGGAGGAGCAGGCGGAAGTCATCCTTCTTGCACCTCATTGGCCCTGGAGGCCTTGATTCGCCGGCGTCAAGATATTGTTGGTGGTCCCACCATGGCGTCGCTCAGCCAGGGGGCGCTGGTTCACCTGGACACGCAGTGGCTTCAGCAGACCACCTGGCGCTTGAGCGGCGTGCTTTGAGTTGGGACAACTTCTCCAGGGTCATCCGGACTATTCAGGTTTCTTGGAGGCCTTCTATGAAGTGAATTTATTTTGCTACTTGGCAGGCATTTTGTAATTGGTGTGACCGTGTGGGTGTTTTCCCTCTCCAGGCATCGATAGCGCAGATCCTGGAATTTCTCCTGGACGGACTGGATAGTGAGTTATCGCGCAACCCCATTAGGAGGCGGGTGGTGCCTCTCTCAGCTCTTCCGAGTTATGTGTCTCTTACTTCTTTATCCCAGCATCCCACCATACAGAGGTTTCTGAGGGGTGCCACTAATTTATGCCCACCTGTTGTACACAGGTACCCCACCTGGGACTTACCCATTTTGTTGGACTCTCTTACGGGAGCCCTGTACGAACTCTTAAGGACTACCAGCCTCCGACATGACATGTAAGGTCGCCTTTTTGGTGGCAATTACCTCAGCCAGGTGGATTTCGGAGTTTGCTGCCCTTTCTGTGCGAAGTGACCTCTGCGTTTTCCACACTGATTGCATGGTCCTTCGCCTCGATCCCTCTTTCCTTCCTAAGGTCAATGCACCCTTTCATCACATGCAAGACTAGTCCTGCCCGGTTTCTGCCCTCACTCTGCTCACCCCTTGGAATGCCATTGGCATACTTAGGACGTTTGGAGTGCTCTCCGGATATATCTTAAGAGAACTGATGACTTACGAAGGACAGAATCGTTGTTTATTTCCTTTCTCCCAATCTCTTTAGGTTGCAGGCTGACGCCTTCTACCATTGGCAGATGGATTCGGCAGACGATCACCAAGGTGTATGAGTTATGTTCCCTGCCATGGCCCGCTCATCTGATAGCGCATTCTACATGCAGTGCGGCCATTTCAGCGGCATAGGCCACGCAGGCATGCTTGCTTGAGATCTGCAGGGCAATGACTTGGACTTCCCCTTCCCCTTTTATTAAACACTATAAAGTGGATAAATTTGCCTCAGCTGAGGCGGCATTTGGACGTAGGGTCCTGCAGCGGGCTCACACTAGAGGGGAGTCTTCTGACAAGACTGAGCCTGCCCGTACTTAGGGACAGTAAACTTTGGTATGCCCATTCCTGGCTGCTGTCTCCACCAATACGGAGAAGGAGTGTTGGTCTTACTTGAGATTCACCTTCTCATTGAGTAGAGATAGCAGCCAGCCCCATCCTTATTCCGTCTGGTCTTCATGGTTAATGTTTTTTTCCTTTCTTCTGACACGTCGAGTCTGTTTCTTCATCTTCGCCAAAAGCTGGAAGCCCCTAGCAACGGGCGGGACTTAACTCTGACAGACTCAATCCTTCAATCTGAACAGACGAGTACAACCCATTCCTGGCTGCTGCTCCACTCAACGAGATGGTGTGTCTCAGGTAAGACCAATGCCCCTTTTGTCATATGGCTTTTTTTTTTGCCATAGAGTAACAATTCTTTAAAGCATTTTGTATTTTATGTCATCAGCAAGGCGATTGCAATTCAAAATAATTATTTCAGACTGTAGCTTATTTGGAATGTATTTGTTTTGCTGAAATTTAACTTGTGAACAATTCTTTGCTTATTTACATGAAGAAAGTATTTCTTTTTCATTTTTCATTTTCATTTTATTAGATTTATATACCGCCCTATTCCCGAAGGACTCAGGGCGGTGAACAGCCAAAAAGATAAAACACACAAATTACAAAATTTAAAAGACAATATAAAAACCCATTAAATAATTTGGCCCAAAACAATTGAAAACACCTTCTTCCTTACTTTTACGCAAGGAATATGCTGTGTAATATACAAAGTGCCCCTTGTCATTTTTCTTTCCTAGAAAACAGAACAGTGCCAATACCAGCTTAACTAATAACTGGTTTAAATAATATACTTTTTGTCCTCTTGGGAAAAGTACATTGTTTATATAATAGGTGGACTAATCAATTATAATAGAAATTGTATATTTTTAAAAACCACACACTTTATTATTCCTAGATCTTTTTTCTCCACTCCTCTTAGCATGCATCAAAATTAACCTGAACTTTGTAGGTTTCAGTAACTATGATGTTTTGGGTTTTGTTCAATTAGAATTTTTGAAAGTATTAAATAAACACTGAAATGCTGGTCAAAAATTGCAAGTTTATAATAGCTGCAGTGTTCTGTTTTTCTTCAGCTGGTCTTATTAAGCAGTATTTTGAAAGTTCAGAATAAATGGATTCTGGTTAATACCACCCTAAACTTAAAATCATTTCTGTTACTTTGTAGAGCAATTTGTCTGCTGCCTTTTAAACTAGCTCAGTGTAGTGATTAACTTGGATTGGGACAATGTTCAATATTGCACTACAAAACTCACTTGGAGACTTTGGACCAATAGTGCTCTCTCAACCCAATATAATTTACAAGATTCACACAGTGTGGTATAATAGTTTATCATAGTTAATTAGTAAAACAAAAACAATGAAAATAATTAATTTTCATTGAGTTAATTCCCAATCCAAGCTTCAATTTGCATACTGCCTGAAAAACTGTAGCAGAGTAAACAGTAATGGGATTTGAATCTCCTTTTAATTTAAGAAAAAAAATATTCTAGTTTGGGTTAGGAGAAAAATATATTGTGGGGGATTTTTTTGCTTCTTTTAAAAGAGGGATTTTTTATCTTGATAGAAATTAAATTGCCAATAGAAAACAACCTAATTAGGACACACCTTATTGCTAAGACAGAGCCAAATGGTTGGAAAACGTTAGAAAATGAGTAGCTGTGAAACTACTTAGCAAAGAAAGAAACCTACAGCACTTAATCATCCCTTGTCAAAATAAAATAACCAGATAACTTGCATTTTGACAGAGAGATTTTGATATTTTATCTTTTTTTCAAGAATTTTACTTGAAAACTCTGGAAAAATTGCACCATTTGTAGAATGATTGCATGTTGCTTTAATGCAGAGTTCCCCAATGTTTCTGGCTTTGCGGTTCTGTGGGCGGAGGGGATGGCTCATACAAGTGGCCAGCAAATGTGCCTGTGCACAGCTTCATTTGCATAAGCGGCATGTGCCTGCCTGTCACGCAAATGAAGTGCACGTGTGTGCTTGCACAAGTGAGGATGCACATGCTTGGCTGTTTCCATGGCCCTGTTGCAAACCCCTCACGGCCCACTAGTTGGCCACAGTCCACAGGTTGGGGACCCCTGATTTAATGCATTCTTTAGCTTTTAGTTTTTAAACAAATACAGTGCAACTTCGTGGAGTTGATCGCCTAATTGCTATTCTGACACAGAAATGGTGACATAACACATTTATTTTTAGTTGCACTAAAAGAGTTAACGGATGGAAAAAAGGATCAAGAAGAAGAATTTACATTCTAAGTTTGCTTTTATTCTAGTTTCAGTATTTGTTTCTGCTGATCAAATTGATACAATGTAATATTTGCTCTTATTTTTCAACTTCTCAATTTGAACTGTTTTGAAACAAATATGATATAGCCTGATTGCCATACTATTCAAACAAGTCTAAATGCAATAATTATTATTCAAGGAATTGCCTGGCCTTGATTTTCTGAATTTCAGGATTCTATAGAATCTTAGTACAGTAATTAGAAATTACTACAGTAAGTAGTAATTGATTTCTGTCACCTAGAATCCTACAAAAAGTTTCTTATGTAATATAATCTTCATTGGCTTGTGTATATTTTTTCTGAGGTTTGCTTTTATACTTAGTTGAAGATATTTGGATTCTGATTCTGCATGCTTGACCTGAAGATTATAGGCAGTATTGTTGAATCTAAATATTTTCCTTGGCATGGAATAAAAAGAGTTTTGGTTGTGCTTTATAATTTGGGTTTCTAAGGATAAAAACATTTTCTTTATTTTAATTTCCTCTTTTAAAAGTACAGGTAGTCCTCGAGTTAAGACCACAATTGAGCCCCAAATTTATGTTGCTAAATGAAACATTTGTTAAGTAAGTGCCCCATTTTGCACCTTTCTTGCCACAGTTATTAAATGAACCATTCTTTTTTTTAAAATTATTTTTTATTGTACAATTTTCTTGGATTGTATATAAAAGTTCTATATTCACAATAACAATGTACAATCTGGATACAATCTGGATACAATCTCTTTTAAGTACAGATTGTAAATCTTATGTACACAATAATTATGACTATTGTTCTCAAATCCTATTCGCCATTGTCTTCACTTATCCTTATTAATTTTTTTGGCATTATTTAGTTAAACCCTCTGTTCAATTTTCTCTATAATAAATTGATAATATCAAACATTGTAGACATCACATAGATAACACATTTATAACCATTATCCAAATAATCATAAGGTTTACTGAGTCTCCGGAGAAAGGCGGCATATAAATTGAACTAACTAAATAAATAAATACTTGTCTTGATTATTCAATATTTAATATTCAATTATACAAATTATTTCATCTTTGTTTACATACCCACATTTCTAACTTCTGCTTCTATTTTCTAATCATTAATAAAACAATTTCCAAATTAAACAAGTAATATTTTCTCCATTTCTAGTTTCTATCTTTATACCAGTTCTTAAAAGAATAATTCCTGTATTAAACAGTATTCTACGTTTATCCCTCATCTCTTGCCTGCTTTCGTATCTCTACTCTTACTGACTTCTTGGCACATCTCCCATACTCCTCCCTTGGGGTCTTGTATCTTCTTGTCTCGTTCGGGTTTGATCTAAGTATTTCTTCTATTTCTGCTGCTTGTACACTCTTTTTAGCCTTTAGTACATCTTTCAATAATCTTTTCCTCACTTCAGGGGTGTCTTTCTGTATATCCTCTTTTATTTTTTGATCTCTTGAAATGTAATTTACCTTTTCTGTTTCATCCTTTATTAACTCTTCTTTTTTATCTTTTAGTATCATTTGTCATCTTTCCTCCCCTGTACTTTCCTCTATTCTTTATATTTCCTCCTCTGCTTCCTGTGTTTCCTGATCATTGTTCAGTGTCATTTGCTCATAAATTTCTGATCTCATAATTACGTCATGTATCAATTCTTTTATCTCTATGGTTCCTTGTCATCATTTCTTGCGTACCTTTTAATAATACACTTATTTCCTCCTGCCCCATTTTGCCTTATTTTAATAAATCTAACAATTTACTCAATACTCTATCAAAGTCCCACTATCCCAATTATTCATCACACCAAGATAGCCAATATTAGAGCAGTTCACACAATCACTCCATTAAATAGTCTCTTAACAATTTCCACTTCGTTAGACCAAATCAGTCTATCCTTTACCTTTAAGATTATTTCTGTCTGCAATTTCTTTTCTTTCTTTTCCAAAACTGATAGTAGCTCCAGATCTTAGTCGCCACTATTTACCTCCATTGAGTCCCATTTTCAAAAGAGGGGTGTTTTAGGGAAAATTCCATGGCAAAAGTTAGAAAAGTTCTTACCTGGACCGAGCACACTGTTCTAAGATCTTTCCTTTCTTCTCTTCCGTTTCAGCTGTCATGGCTTCAGTTAGCCATAATGGCCGTCTTCTCTTCCGACGGTTCCAGGGGCTTTCTTTGGGTGAAACGAGGAGACTGCACTCTCCTCGCGACCACTGAAGTATCCCCTCTATCTTCGTCACCCCTACAGGGTGACTTTTGGCCCCTTAGAGGCTCTGGACTTGAAGAAATTGGCGGGACTTTGTGGCACCACCACTCACCCGCACCACTTCGCTGTGACGTCAGCTGCCTTCCTGAACCATTGCATTTGTTAAGTTAGTAATATGTTAAGTGAATCTGGATTCCCCATTGACTTTCCTTGTCAGAAGGTCGCAAAAGCGGATCACATGACCATCATAAATGTGAACTACCTACCAAGCATCTGAATTTTGATAACATGACCATGAGGATGCTGCAATGGTTCTAAGCTATATAAGTTATCTTCTATTGAAAAATAAAATCCTCACCTTTTTGGGTCTATTTAAGATTCCCAGAAACACTGGACATTTATAATTGATTGAAATTGAAGCCCAAAACATGGAGAGCAGTAGGTAAAACATGGATACCAAATTATTATGTACAGATAGTCCTCAATTTACAATGGAACCATGGGATGCTGCAAACATCTGTAAATTCGGGCCACTTGCTGAGTGCCCAAAATGTGATTATGTGACTGGGGAGGCGGCTGCCAGAACTTCAAATTAAGGTCATAAGTACCTTTTGGAAGGTCCATTAGGACTTTGAATGGTTGCTAAGTGACATTCAAAAGTTGAGTACTGCCTGTATTTAGCTTTCATGGCTGTCCAACTCGGATTGATTCTGAACCATGCGCAATGTCGAAATTAGTTATTAAAATGCATATCAAAATTATAGGATGAATGGGTTATGAACAGAATTTTTATAAATGAAATTTTGTATTCACTACTACTCTACACACACACACACACACATTTATGTGTATGTTGCTCTCAGACTGGCCTCCTGCAGAACACATTGCTCTGATTTCCATTGTGGTTTGTCACTCAATTGAAGCTTTGCGTTTTCTGCACAGTTGTGCACCTTAGTAGCAGAGATGCAAGATGTCTATGAAAGGAAGATTTCTTTTCTCCGATAGAGAACAGTCATTGTCATGGAAGAAAGAGCAGAGATGAAACATTATTGGCAGTGTGATATAGTTGACTATTTTAATAGAGGAAGATCATTCTTGGCTTTCCTTGGCTGCCAGTCTGTGCAGAGATCATGTATTTGAATAGGTAATAATTAACTGTTAATAAGTTTTTCATTAGAGGCCAAGCTGCATATGTGCATGAAAGCAGAGCAGGGATTGTAGAAGATATTTTGTTCTCTTGTCTTAAAACAACAGTGCTTTTAGGCAGTAGTCATTTCTTTTGAATATTTTAGAGCGTATTCTATCAACAAATAGTATTGATTCAGTTATTCCTGTATTGCAGCATTGTTCAAAGTACTGTACTTGTATAGCAATTAATGAGAACGTTCTTTTTTTTCTCTTACTAGTAGTCTGTGAGGGGAAAATACTAATGTGCATGCTTTGCATGCAAAATGCTTCAGCCTCTCATTGTTTCAGGTAGGACAGGAATTGCAAACACAATGTGCCTAAAACCTATAGAAGTGCTGTCAATTCCTTTGCAGACTACTAAACCAGATGGAACAATTGTCTGATTCTATAGAAGTTACGTTTTTATGGCTTTATGTGATGCCTAAATTGAGACATTGCTCAATTTATATATAAAGTAAGTTTGACAAATATGTTTAGGTTATTTTGGGTTTGGCAAGGTGGCACAACAATTAAAGTGTGCTGGATTCAAAATATTATCTGTTTGTTTCTCTGCATGGTTCCAAGGAAAGATATTTCTTTAAGAAGCTACAGACAGGTACAAGGTTTATATTTCTGCATGCTTTGAAGTAACTATTTGGAAATGCATAACTCAACTTCCAACTTTGCTTAAAGTTCTGGGCAGATGGTTCCATAAGGTTAAAAATTTAGAAGGTGGTTGCTTTCTGTTCATGGAGGTGCCTTGTGACAGCTGAAAAAAATATGTAGATTTTCTCAAGAGTTCTAATCCAAGGTTATGATAGACAAACACAGGTGGAAGGATTAACATGGCATTCAGCTGGGAACTCTTTTCAGAAACCAACCCACCCCCGAGTGTACTTTTCCTCCTCCCCCTTTCTTCTGTTAATAATTCTTTTACTTTTGACTGTATGCTTGAGATTGGATTAGAAACTTGGACATTTAAAAGCTAGGTGTTCATCTGATCTGCCAACTGATTAATTTACAAATAACTTTTAAAAGGCTGTCAACTTTTGGATTTTCCCGAGAATCCTTTTCTTCAGTTTCACATACTGCAAATGAGGAGGTACAGTTAAGCTTTATTTTCTTTTCTCTCTCTTCTCTTGTCTTTGGAGTGGTTGGAAAGACAGAGTGACCTAGCCGTTTGTGTTTCTTTAAAATGGGGACTGGGATGCCCTTTGAATTAGAATTAGAATGAGAAGTATAATCTTTTGAACAAATGACCTTGAACATGTAAATCATTACCTTGCTCTTTAACCTATACAGCGCAAAAAGAATTTATATGTGTACAATTTTGGATGCATACTTGGTATTTATGCTAATACCAAATTTATAGAGAGAATTGACTATTCTTAGTCTTTTTTTTAAAAAATGTGACCTGTTAACATAGGATTTATATAGGAATAAGAAGACTAATAGGAGGTATTTTTCTGTTGGTTGATAAATCCTTTATTGAAGGATTGTATTTTAACTGCATGCTAAAGTTTTAGAATGGTGGTAATGCCGCAATACTTTTTTAAAAAAAAAAGAATTCTCATTTTGCAGAAACCTGACTGTAGATATTGCAGGATAAAGAACTTTTAACTTCTTTCATAAAATGCCCTCTTGCAGTTTAGACCTCTATAGATATTCTGTATGTATATTCTTCTATACTAAATTCCGTAATC
Organism: Ptyas mucosa; assembly: GCA_012654045.1. Lineage (NCBI taxonomy): Eukaryota > Metazoa > Chordata > Lepidosauria > Squamata > Colubridae > Ptyas > Ptyas mucosa. The sequence goes on from WNWU01000012.1 coordinate 29,799,894, forward strand.
TTTGATTCTCCAAATATACTGGAATTACAACTCCAGCATTCTATAGGACTCCCATCAAGATGGTTTTTCCAACACATGCTGCAGGTCAGCAGTGGGATTCTGAGACTGGAACAAAATAGGAATCTTAATTATAGTTAGCCCTATGTCTTGTTTCCAAATTTGTGCTTGCATTTGATATCTTAGGAAACATCTTGTTTTATGATTTTATGTAGTCATATGTATTATAAATATACACTATATCTTGAGGCTTAATTTTTTTTTTAAATGAGTAACTTCATGGGACAAAGCAAATGAAATTTACTCTTACAGAAACATATGAATTTAAAGATAAATTGCAATTAAAATGATAAAAACTAATGTAAACTAAAAAAAATAAATAGGTGCAGAAAAGGAAAAAATAAGAATATATTGTAATATATTGTGTGTATGTGTATATATGTGTGTGTGTGTGTGTGTGTGTGTTCCCCCCCCCGAAAATAAGACCCTGTCTTATTTTTTTTTTGCCACCAAAAAAGGCACCAGGTCTTATTTTTTTTGAGGGGGGGGATGTCCATTTACCACTTCACTTGCGCACGTCACCCCCGGCCTCCTTTTTGCTGTCAGAGGCCTTTAGGAACTTCTTCGGCCAGCAAGGTTTTCCTGAAGGTACCTGCAGCCGATAACAGAGCTCTGGATTGATCCAGAGGTCTGTTATTGACTATAGAGGCATTCAGGAAAGCCTTGCTGGCTGCAGAAGAACCAAGGGGTGTGAGACCTGGCTGCAACTATGCAAAGATAAGTAGTAAGGCGGCTCCACCACCCCCATCCCCACCCTAGCTTAATTTTTCTTAATTTTCGTGCACCTTGGAGGAGGTAGAGTCTTAATTAGGGCTTATTTTGGGGACACGTGTAAAAATCAAGCTAGGACTTAATTTCTGAGTAGGTTGTATTTTCGGAAAACACAATATATATGTGTGTGTATATATGTGTGTGTGTGTGTGTGTGTATAAAATATATATACACACACACTCACACACATATCACCTTTTAAAACACAACAATCTGTTCTTCCCATGCCTCATCTTGTATCTATAAAGAAATCCTTAAAACGTTTATCATTCAATCCAGATCAGCAAATGTCCATTAAAGATTACCAGAGATAGTAAATGTGTTTTCACATTGATCAAATAAACTCCATAGTTTTTCTTTTTACTTTTAGCAATCTTGATGTCTTAGAACTTGATTTCATTTCATCTTTGTTTCTTCTCACAAATTCCTAAAGCTTTAAAAAGTCTCTTTTGTAAATGCAATAATGGAAAGTTATCCAGGTCACTCTTGCTAAGAAAGGTCGTAACATGGGGCAAAACTCATTTAATAACAGTCTTGCTTAGCAGCAGAAATTTTGGGCTCAATTGTGGTTGTAAATTGAATTACTTGTATTATTACGTATGTTGATTGTTCCAACCTCTGGGCCACTGTATTGTTTTCTGATTTGTTGGCATAACTTTTACTCTTTCTTCTTCTGCTACTTGCTATATTATGTAGCTATTCCACCAATTTCTGTAGTCTTCCAACTCAATAATAATGGGAGTACTGTTCTGTCTTCTACTACTAGAGGTTCTTCTAAGTATGTCTTGGATGTTGACATTTCTACAGTAAAGAATTTTGATATGTTCCTTAATATTTGTTTGATCTTCTTTGAATCTGTTGTATTGGTGTTGTATTGGTGTTGATGTCCTTTAGCATATCAGTTTGAGGATGGAAGCTCCTTCCAAGTTCAGAGATCATTTGGAAGAGTTTTCTTTTTTCTCTATTTCCCATCTTCAGTGTTCTAACTGTGAACTCTGAAATTCTGTGTTAAGTTCCTTCCCGAGATCTTTGTCTTTCTTGGCTTTGTCTTCTGTTGTCTTCTTGGCAATTTCTGTGGTTCATTCTGACATCCAGTTTGCTTTTTTCTGTTTTGTGCTCTTTGGCAGTCCCTTTTCACATTTATCCTTAACAGTTTCTTTGAGTTCATTCTACAATTTCTCTAAATCCCTGTAATGGAAGTTTAGTACTTCAAAACAATGCCTGATGTTCTCCGTGAAAATGAGTATATGCTCAAGATCATATTGTGGAAGCCTGTTGACATTCTTCACCTTTAGCTTAACTTGGAAGTTGCACATGAGCAATTTTGAGATGTGTTCTACAGTCAGCGCCTGGTTATCTCTTTGCTGTTACAACTGAGCTCCCCACCCCCTACATAATATATAGTCAGTTTGACGTTTGTGTACTCCATGTGGTGATTCCCTATATTAGTCATATTAGTTTTTGAAGATTGTTAAAATGGAGAAGTCATTTAATCGGCAGAAATTAATTCATTCTCCTGCTTCACTTGGTTTCCATAAAATCTAACTACATCTTTCTCAATATTTCCAACTTTCACATTTCAGTCTCCAACCTCAAGCAGCACATCTTGATTGCAGTTCTGTTGATTTCAAGTTGCATCTGATCATGTCTAAATGTGATATATGAATAAATAAATTATAAAATGCAACCACCTTTTCTTTTTCATCAATAGTTGGAGCACAAACCTGGATATTTTTTATTATTAAAAGGTTGTCCACAAAATCTAATTGACATCATTTGGTCATAAAGTGTATTGCTTTTGTTATCCTTTCTAACTAAAGAAAGCAGCATTGTTCCTTTTTTTTGTTCTGTTTGTTTTCCATGTTTTAAGCAATAGATAGCATTATCTTTAACTGAAAGCGTCCAATTCCAGTCTACTGAATGTGCTAATGCCTAACATGCCAGTGTTCAGATTGGTTCTTCCAGTATGCTGAGCTTTCGAAACCACATTCACATTTCTTAGGTTCCATGTTCACATATAATTGTCTTTTCAGCTTCAGGTTTTATTTTCCTGCGTAGTAACGTCAGCAAATTAGATTTTCCAAGGCTTTATCTACTTTTGTAATAAACAGTAAGATCTTCCTCAGTAGTATTTTGAGTGCCATCTAACCTGGGAGGCCCTTCATCTGGACTGTATCATCAGTCATATTATACTTTCTATCCAGCAGGTTTCTTGGTAAAATGGGCAGGTTCCATTACATTCGTAACTCAAGGACTACCTGTACAACTACTTTCTCTTTTTACTTGGAAGCCGCTTCTGAGCTTTGTGCCCGAGGTGGAAAGGGAGTCAGAAGTCAATGACTTTATTTTTTTCCTTCTTTTCTACACTTTTCCCTTCCCTATTTTTCCTGTCATTTGTTTTTGTATTTTTGTATTGTTATAGGATTAATATAAACTGAATTTTAGAAAATAAAACTAGAAAATAATAGAATATCTTCTGCTAAATGCTTACAATTTATTTTTTTCAAAAAAGGCTAGTAAGATAACATCAATACCCAAAGGAGATCAAACTACAGAAAACAGCAAACAACTAATGTGATAAATCTAGAACTATATGAAAATAGCAAAGAAGGTGCAAGTGAAAAACAGAATTGCCATAGAATGTCTATATTACAGGAGTACTTTTTGTTGATATGGACAATACAGAAATTATTTACCTAGCAACAGCACAACAGCCCCAGGTTAGTTATAAGCATGCAACTCTCTCTAGGATTCCAGAAAAGCAGAAACCTCTTATTTGTATGCTAAAACAACAGGCAGTGGTTGTTGCTATCTTCCCAGTGGTTCCTCTGAATGTTTATTTGCTAAGGTTTGTTGATGATTGTCTAATTTGGGGCCAATCATAAAACATTTCTCACTAAAAACCAGTATAGAGGAGTTCATAAGTAGAAGATTACCATTAATGCTGTCTCAATTTTGGATAATACCGTAAAGGCAGAAAACTCTACGCAAGAAAATAGAAAAATAATAGCTAGTCTAGTATTAATTACAGATCTGCTTCCCCTCCCCCAGTCCTGCTTGCTGCCTCATCATGGTATGGGGGGAGGGGCAAAGAAGACTGGGAGTGTATGCCAAGAATTTATAATCACACTAGGGTCACCTAAGGCAAGAAGGCCATCCCAGCTGACAACAGCTAAAACAACCAGGTATTTATCCATGATACAAGAAGATGCTTGAGATGGACAGTCACTATAGTAACAATGACAAAGGCATCACATCATTTTACATGGGAGAAGGCAAAAGTAAACCACTATTCCATTTGTAACCCGAGTATTTGTGGGAGTGAATGTTGTACCTTGAATGCGATGACTCCCACCTTTCGCCCACGCATTCACTAATCAAATGCGAGGCTCGTTAAGTGCATATGAGTTATTTCAGGTTGGGGAAGGCCATCGGGGCATAGTGATGGAACAGGCCACCTTTTTAAGACCACCCAAAGCCTCCCTGACCACTGAAATACCTCATGCTCCCTACAATTGCTTCCCCTCCCCCAGCCTGCCACGCGGGTCACTTACTGTGCGAAGATCTAGTAAGCTGTTTCCTGTCCAGCGTCTCAGCTGCGCATGCCCCTATGCAGCTCCATTTTGGGGTGTGCAGGCCTTGCCTAGCATTTTGCTGGCCAAAACGGAGCATCGGAGGGGTGGACCCGCCCCTCTGACACTTCGTTTTGGCAAGCAAAGTGCGAAGCGGAGGGAAATAGGAAGGACGAATGTTGCAGAGCCTCTGCGGTTGTTCATAAGGGTGAACACCTGCCGTGATGCTGCAACATTCGTAGTTTTGGGACTTGTTCATAAGCAGTAAGGGACACTTAAATCACGTAACTTCGAATGTTCACTAAGGGAACACTCGTAACCCAGGGATTATCTGTATTTTTGTCTTTAATTAGAGCAGTCAATTTAGCCATCTCTGCTAACTCCATCAATTCTGCAGCCATTCATCCATTGTGGAAATCAAAGTGTCCTTCCATTTTTATGCATAAAGTAATCTTGTTGCAGTCAGCACATATAGCAGGGGTGTCAAACTTGAGGCTGGATCTGGCCTGCAGGGTGCTTAGATCTGGCCCACAGGGCCGCCCTGGAAACAGCAGAGGATTGGCCCACAGTGCTTCTGCAAGTGAAAACGGAGCTTGGGAGGGCCGCAGGTGGCCCTCCTGAGTTCTGTTTTCGCTAGCAGAGGGTTGCAGGAGGCTGTCGCAGCTGAAAACTGAGCTAAGGAGCCCGTTTTTGCTGGCAGAGTGCTTGGGCCACCAAGGCATCCTTGACACGAGTGACGTTGAGCTGGCCACGCCTACCGTGCTCACACCCACCCCGACCCCTTGAGGTCAAGCACAACCCTTATGAAACCCATCAATGAAATCAAGTTTGACACCCCTGATATATAGCATCAAAGCCCCCCCCCCCCCCAAAAAAAAGCATTTTAGCAGAAGATTCTGACACATGTTGAGTATGTGTTTATGGAGTAGATGGCCACAAAAAAAATGTATCACAGATTATTAGGACTGTAAAAAAATCCTAATTAGATTTATTCATATTCATTATATGATCTTCCTAAGCAGAAGTAAGACAGTATGAAGGTTATGGTATCTATAGTGTAGAACAGCTTAACACTCTGCCCAAAATTGCTGAAGTGCAATAGGCAGACTTGTGACCCAGAATTGGATTGGGTTATATTTTAAGATGCACAGTTGCCTGCTGCAAAGCAGATTTTAGACATACTTCATATCAAGGAGCTGTCCTCAGCTTCTGCCGTTTGGATACAGTAAAGTTGTCTACATCTCTTCTGAGAGAATATCTTTTGTAACATGGTTCCAAGAGGTACTTACATACTTTTTAATTTGCAGACTCAGCTTTTGGTTACCTCACCTGATAATGTCATCCATGGTATTATTTAAATATTTCTCTGCTCATTGGAAACAACTTGTTCCCAAACTTGAAACAAAGCCCTTCAAAACTGCATGGCATTTCTATAATGTACTTTTCCAAAATAGATCGTGTGTTGGGCATAGTCTCTTTTTATCACACTGTTTCATTAAAAGAAGACAGAGGAAGTTCAATAACTATTACATAAATTGAATTCAAGTACTCTTATAGCAATACTTGAAGTTCCGTTAGTTTGACAGAGCATCTACTATTTGATTCCATCAGGAATTTTTCTTCAGAATTCTGTTGAATGTAGTATACTTAGGGTTTTGAATATTGTGAGGCTTAAGTCTAACCTTTGGAACATGAGCAACTGGCAGGGAGAGGTGAGATAATATTAGCAATGAACATGTTAGTGAGTTTTGAGATACTGTATGTGCATGTGTTAAGTGGCACTTGAGTTTTTATCTATCAAGTCCATATAAATAAGCAGTAGAAGAAAATAATACTGTTAAAACTCATAATCTGTTGAGAGTATTGTTACAGTATAAATGCCTTAATTGTACAGGGTTAAACTGACATGTTTTGCAGTAAAAACAACAGAAGCTTGTACTCAAGCTCTCTCTCTCTGGAAACTAGTACATTTCTCAGTTAATGGCTTTGTAGCTGTTTTAGAGCTGTAATTAGAGGTTACTAATTTGAATGTGTTACCTTAGCTATCTTGCGGGAATCGATGGAAAAATAGAACGGTTTCAAATATCTTACCTTATACGTGATGCAAACATTTTATATTGAAATACAGTTAAAATTGAATAGTCTGCCCGTTCTTTGCCAACTTGCTCATTAGTTCAGGTACAGTGTATTTGAGATTCTTATGATCAGTACAGAGAAGTTAGGAAGAAAACCATATCTTGTAGATGGTATTCTAAATCAAGAAATCTATGAAAAATATGGGTGTTCTCTTTTCTAAAACTCTTACTATCTATGACATTGTTATTATGAATTTCATTGGCATGTAATTTGTAAGTCATTTCAATACTGCTCATACTTCCATCTATTAAGGTTGTTAGAAAATTATTATTCTAAACTGATAGCCAAATATGAAAATGATAGCATATTCAACTGGTTGTGTGTTAACTGTGAACTACGTTCAGGACCTTCTATTCTTCTCTTTTCTGTTGGTGAACAAAGTATATTGTTACATTTTTTCCTGCAGTTCTGTTACTGTAACAGAACGCTTTTGAAACTGAGAAGAAAACTAAGAAAATATTCTGAAATTTGAAGCATGATTTAATTTTGGATTTTGCTTAGGTGGGTGAGGACTGCATATATCTAGATATATATTAAATTGTAATACTGTTTCAGTATTTAATATCTGTAGAGACTCAAATTATCAGCTTCACTGGCAGTTCCCGCAAAGAAAGGATGCTAGATAAAGGATGATTCTATCACTACCCATGGATTCAGACTTTAGAGTCCCCCCCCCCCTTTTTTTTTTCAGTGAACAGATTTTATAGCCTGGACACACTATCCAATCCTGGTGAATCTGCAGTTCTACATATTCAGTTTGGTATAAATTGAAGCATGGCATTAAGTTTTCTTATTTTGCGGTGGAGTAAAAAAGAGATAAACCTTACATAACTGTCAATTGTGAAATGTGATTAGGTGTAATGATTCAATCAGAAATGGAAATTGCATTTTCTGTACAGAAATCAAGATTATTTCAGTAATGATTATACCATTCTAATATTTGACTTTTCTCCATTTTTATTAGAACATTCAACTCCAGCCAAAGTGGTGAAAGCAGCAAACTTAAGGCAGAGGAAAGGAAGCAAGGTATGTTGCTAACATGTTCTTTTATCCAATAATATCTGCATGAGGGAGGGGGGAATGGAGGCATGGTACATCATAATGAACTGGTTAGTTTTAGAGAGAACCTAATGCGACATTAGGATTTTTAATGCATCACTTTACATTTGCTCAAATTGAATCACTTTCTCAGAGCTCATTTGCAATTTAACAATCACTTTTAATTTTCAAAATCTTGACTATTTTAGAATAATCCATAAAGACCAGCTGTCTGCTTTACCCCTTAGTTATTTATCAAAAGGTTAGAAACACTGCTGTGGCTTGGTTCTTTAAAGGACTCAGTGTTTTTTCTTCATAGATAAAATTGTCCATTTATTCTTGCTTTTGTGCTTTCTGTCTTTTTAACTACTTAGGAATTAATAAAAGGACAGATCATCTTACCACATGCTCACCATTTACTCAAAAATAGACAAAAAGAACCATATAAAAAACTTTTTAAAAATTTAAATATGCAATGTCAGCAGGTTCTTGATACTCTCAAAAATCTCTAGAAGATTGGTGAAACAGTATTTACTCTTCCAGAATCTCTGCTAATTTTCTATGGTGTGTTTTATTATTAGTTTTTTTTTTAAATTACTATTTCTAACAACTGATTTGGAACAAGCATTGTTGACTGACATATAACTTCATGAATCTGTCCAAGTCCTTCGTAAAAACTTGATGTTGCATTTTGCTATCTTTGGAATTCACAATTTAGTTTTAATAACTCTGGTAAATACCGCCCAGAACCCCTCTACACTGCCTAGAGTCCGTCTCTGAAGGAGATGAGCAGTTAAGAAATCTGAAATATAAGTAAATAAATAAATCAGTGTCTGGAGATTTATTTCTCAAGATATCCAAGAATCTCTTGTTACTTAGTTTTCTTGGTTGATTGGATTCCTTCCCTGAGTGAGTCAATATGGGTACAGACATTTATCCCAGATCTGTTACAATGAACACCAAATGGAAAAAATATTCATTTACTTTGTCTGCAATCTCCATATCCTCTTGAATATTTCTTACACTTTTGGATATCCAACAAACCAGCCTGGCCAGGATCTTGCTCTAATTGATTTTTAAATACGTTGTTACTGCCTCCCCCTATTTTTTCCTTTGCTTTCCTCAAAAGAGCATGGTGATGTTTCTTTTTTTCTGCATTGCTTATTAAAACTAAACACTCTTCTGCCAGTGTTTGTGTTTTTTCATTCTCTTTCTTGAAGAAGGATTTTTATTTCTTGAAGTTTTGCCACAGTCTGAGTAGTAGTAGAGAGCAATGCTGGGTTCTTTTATCTTTAGTTGACCTTTTCTTACATTGTTGGATGCTTTCCAGTTAAATCCTAATCATTGTACTTTTGAAAAACTTCCAAACATTATGAAGAGATTTAGTCTTCTTGGCTCTTCCTTTCAGCGTCTCTCAGAATTACCCTAATTTAGCAAAAGTTTCTCTTTCATACTCAAATGTGACTGTTGGACACTATTTCATGTTAGCATTTATGCTAAATGGGAATAGCATTTTGGTTATTTCCGATTATCTTTTGTTTCATCAAAGATTTTGCATCAGATGACGGAATGAAATCATAGATTAAATTAAATTAAATTGTTCTCACCTCTGGTTCTTCCAGGACTGTCTGAAATATCCAGGAATTTGGACTCGTGGCCTGAACATGAATTACTATAAAAATGTAGCTTTTATTATTATAAAAATGTAAGCTTCGTATGACTGATGACCCTATCTAACAGTTATCTAAGAGTAACCAAATTCTTTTCATTAACTTCATTCTACCAGTTTCTTTTTAAGTGCCTGCTGTAAAAGTTGATACACTTGTTAGTTTCTTCAAATCGCTATCCTTTTTTGCTATTGATTTCATGATAAATATGGCACATGGTTTCTTTTAAGGACCTGGTGAATAATCAGATCACTCTGTGAGTGAGATGGGCAATCTCTAAATTTGATATATAAATAAAATAATACAGCATTAGAATAAAGGCAGGAAGCCTATAGGAACAAGGTCTGTGCTTTTTGTGTCAGAGAAGTATTAGGACTAGATTGATTAAACCCTAAAATTTTCAGCAACTCTATCTGATAATGCCACAGTATTCCCTTATTTATCCAAACTAGGTTGTACAACTGCACTTCTGTTATTTTGACTGTGAAGCCTTACCCTCTCCAATTCTAATCATTAGTTCTGTAAATTCAGTTCCCTCTTGCAACACAACAGGACCTGTATGTATACAGAAGCCATCTTTGAGAGACACTACCTACTATGGATCCAGTTTTTAGTTGGGAGGATATATTTGCTAGAATTATTATTTTTTCATCTGATGAAGAGAACAGTGATTCAGATTTACAGGGGACATAGTGCTTTACCTCCTGTACATTTATTAATTATATAGATTTATATGACCTCCCAATCAAAATGCAACTCTTAAGTGGCTAATATCAATAAAAATAAATTGAAAAAGAATATAAGAAAATGGATTGCACTTTCCACTCAGCCCCTTAAAAATGCAATAATCATAATTCAGAATGAGATGGGTCCATTGCTAAAGGAAAAATCTGGATCTTTTAACACTCCACAAAAGGCCATCAAGGTCAGGGTCATCCCAATTTTAGCAGGATATGCTGTTCCCTAAGTCAGGTACTATGACCAAAAAAGAGAGCACACTTTACTAGTCCCATTAGATGACATGGTTTAATAGATAGGGCTGGATCATGGCCACATTGCTAGATAGTCCTTATGGGACAAAGAGACATTAAGAGACTGGTCTTGCAAATAAAATGGCCATTTGCTATGAAGAGAGTTATAGGTGTTAACCAGCACCTTGAATTGTACCTGGAAGTGCACTAGGAGCCCGTGCAGCTCACAGAGAGATGATATGTGGGTAAAGTGAAGCATACCTATGCTGCTGAAGGTTGCAGCTTTGGAATGGTTTTTAAAGGCAATCCCATGCAGTAGTCCAAATGGAAATGTTCAAGGTATGAGTGATAGTAAATAGGGCCTCCTAATTTAAGAGAACCAGTTGGCACACAAGATGGATTTGTGCAAAGTTTCTCTTGGCCATAGCTGTCAACTATTTCTTGGACAAGAGTGTAAGAGGACCTCCAAGAGTACAAGACTAGTTGTGTTAGGGGGTGCTACCTTAATCAGAGCCAAAGATGAAGTGCTTAGTTCACTTTTACCAGAGTTGAACTTGTAACTATTCCTTTTCATCCAGATTCGCACAGCTCCAGACACTGAGAAAGCATCTTGATACATCACTTCATTGAGTCAGGGTGGAGATGTATAATTGAGTCTCATCAGAATATGGATGGTATCTGGCCCCTTGATGTTAGATGGCTTCACCCAACAGTATATCGGTTGTATTGAAAGCTGCTGGGATATCAGGGAGCATTTCTTTGGAACCTACAAGTTTAAATTAATCCAAAATAATCAGGCCCGATTGTTTCAGTCAGCTCCACTGGATTTGAACATCTGGAGTGCAGCTCAGAGCTGATTCAAACAATTTTATTCGACAGATGCCTTAAATGTTCCTCGCAGCAGTTTTGCAGGTGTTTTATCCAGTCTCCCTCTCCCCAAGAGGTGTTAACTGACCTTAAACAGGGCCACTGTTTGGCAATTTGCAGATATGATGCAAGTGAATACATACTTACATTTTGTCATTCTTGGCACCCTCAGGTAGTCTTTAATAAAACCCATGTTCAGTCAGATGTACTCCTTATCTTCCTCCAACAATACTCTAGGTGTTTCTTTTGTTGTTTTATTTTCCAAAGGTCTATGTAGGATCTACAAACAAGAAGCAGTCACACAATGCAGTCTGATCCAAAGCCCATCGTTTTGTTCCAAGTTATGAATATTCCAAGTTTTAAGATCTCAGTCATTTCAAATATTAGAATGTTAGGGAAACCCCTGAAACCCATCTGCAAAGGACTGCTTGAGTTAGGAGATAGCCCAGGAATACTCTGACACAGAAAGTGATGTCCACTATGACAAGAAATTATATCCTTTTACCCAGTGGTGGGTTGTCCCCGGTTCATACTGGTTCTATAGAACTGGTAGTAAAACCGACGGGAAGCTCCGCCCACCGACATGCGCGGCCCCACTGCAAACCAGTAGTAAAGATAAGTAGAACCCACCCCTGCATTTACCCCATAATCAGATTGCATAACATCACCTCTGCCCCCAGACAAAAAAACATTCATGATCACAGATGTAGGTCAAGCCTATTGTCATCGCGATGGCCATGAATTCTGAGTCACGTTCAATTTCATACATAGAAAAGTCAGGCTGAAGTGTCCCAAGTCTATGAATTTAGAAAATTCTACTGCCAATTTGCCACAGAATCAAGTACCCTGTTTCCCCCAAAATAAGACATCCCCTGATAATAAACCCAATCGGGCTTTTGAGCGCATGTGCTAAAATAAGCTCCCCCTGAAAATAAGCCCTCCCCGAAAATATTTAAATGCAGAGCTGGAAAACAGGTAAAACAGCAAGAGGAGCCCCATCTTGCTCCACGTGCCCCAAAATAATAAGACCTCCCCGAAAATAAGGCCAAGCGCTTATTTCAGGACTCAAAAAAAAATATAAGACAGGGTCTTATTTTCGGGGAAACATGGTAGCTGTATCAGGGAAACAGTAATCCCAAAATCAGGCCTAATTTTACAAGCAGGGTTTTTCATCCAGATACCTATGGTGGAGCATCCCTGAAAGCCATAGGATTCTCCGATACTGATAGCCACTCTTCCATCCATATCATGGGATCACATCTGATGCCATACTTGATCCTCACAAGACCTGATTTCTGAGTTGGGGGAATCCCCCTCCATGCTCAATCAGATTTTGGTTATACATGCTAGCTTGGCTCTTTTACTCATGATTGTATTGTGTAATGAGAGAAGTCTTACTACAGGCATTATTAATGGTGCAAACTTTCTGCCTATATGAGAAACTGCTTACCCATCAATACTTAATTGTGATTACCATTCTTGTGCTCTTGCATCCTTTGCCACAATTTCTCCCCTGCATTCCCATTTCCTGATGCATTGGAAACTTTTGGAGTGTTCTGAAAAGCAAGGTTCATTCTTCAGTGATCATTTTTGTGATGCTGTTACTTAAGGATCCATTTTAATTCTTTGCATTTTTGAAAGTTTGCTTTGCTCCTGATGCAAGTCATGAGGTATTTGTAAATAAACTGGTGGCTCCCATTAAACTCTCCCCATCCAGCTGTGTGTGGAAGAAATATTCAGAGGGGAAAAAGTAGATGAATCAGGCAGGAAAACATACTAGATTTAAACTACTCTATATGTTCAGGAAGCTGGTCTCAGTTTTGTGGTCTGCTGCATTGGCTTTGAGTAATGAACAGGAACAGTGAGATCTTCTCTCTTTGTGTATATGTAGTAATAATACAGAATTTGTTGCTGATGATTAGTCAATTTATAATTACATATAAGCTGATTACATATACATGATTTTTCCTAGTCTATGGAAAATAATTAGCTTCTCTCGTTTTGCAATGTAACTCAAAATGACTTGGAAGGTTCTCTATTGCTATTGTGTAAATATCATCATGCTCACCAGGTGGCACTGTCTCTGGAAAATAAATAAATCTTGAATCTATTAAATGTATTTTATGTTGTTTCCCATGGAGTCATTGGTAAGTTGTGCACAAATACTAGAACAAAAAATGTAAATTCAGCATTACTGTATTTATTTTTTTTAAATAAAAAGAGTCTGCGATAAAATGGAAACCCCCTACGCATAGAAATATAGGCATATACGGAGGCTGCAGTAATGTTCATAAAGGGAAAACCAGTTTTGCCTTCACTCACTTAATCAGCCAAGTAACATCTCACAAAAAAGGAAATTAAAATTAGAAACTTATGAAGGAGAATTACATACATTTCAGGTAATGAAACTTGAAAAACAGATAAGCTCTACGAGAAGCAGAAATGTAAAGATAGTAAAGTAGATGTGTTTGAGTTACTACCTGCCGTAAAGCAGAAACATATTTGTGGTGGGGCTGGGGGTCCTCCGGAGGGATAAAGCATATATAGTATAAATGTGTCTGTACCTGGTTGGAATGCTCTATAGTAGTATTATACATCTGAAATGCCACTGGAAGGAATAGAAATAGTAGGCATTTAAATCTAGACTTGTTAAGACAGTCAAAAGTTGAATTTAGAGAAGGTAACTTGATTTTGTATTCTCTGTTTACTATATCAGGTTGGTGACTTTGGGGATGCCACAAATTGGCCAACGCCAGGAGAAATAGCTCACAAGAGTATACAGGTAAGAACATATTCTGATTTTGGGGGGAAAAGTCACATCTGTTTAGCCTGTTCGTGAACTGTTGGAGTTGCTGAATGAAGAATATTCTCCAACTCAATAAATTCTGTTGTTTAGGAGGATGTTTCTTATCCATGAGGCAGCTTGTTAAAATACCAGCAGATTCATATTTCATTTTCATATTTTTGTGATTATTGGTTGATGCTATTTGATTAAAATAAAATCTGAATATGTTCTAGAAGGAAGATATTTCTCTATTATGTTGGGTTATGTGGATTTTATTTTATTTTTGTCTTTTGTTATTGTTGATAATTGTAACCATCTACTACTACTGATACTTAATTTGGCTATCAAACAATTCTTTAAAGCAGCAAATATTCCAAAAACTACAATAAAATAATCTTCAAGTAGCTTCTGCTTATCTTACATCATATTATTCAGTACAGATTACATCCGATAGTGGATATTTTTCATTTCATTCTAGGAGAGAGGATGCCCAAAACTTGCTATTGTTCTTGGGGCTTTAGCTGTTTGATGTTCATACGGGTAAATCATAATATAGAGACATGCAGATAGAAAAATGCGCATACACACACACACACACACGTATGTATGTATTTAAAAGGTTTATATGGCAACTGTGGGTAGTTAAAATCAATTAAACCTCCATAATAATGTGAACAGCTCTCTTCACACATACCCAAATTAAAATCATCATATTCTAATCAGGCACCATAACAATCCTACAGTACTACATATGTGCTGAACTCAATTCTTTTCTGAGTTGACTCTTGGATGAAACACAAGTTCTTACGGCGTTCTGGAAGGCTAAGAGGTTTCTATATTCACTAAGTAAAAAGAAAAAGATGCTCACACAACAAAGAGCTTAAAAAGAAATGAAGAGGCCTATCATCCTGTGTACCATCCTTTCTTCAGTGTTTTTGTTTTTGTTTTTCCTTCCCTTGATTATTTTTTCTTTAAAATCAATAACACTTTTTACTTTCATTTTCCTGTTTTTTTATTGTAAACTTTTGGGTGATGACTGCTAAGCCTGTTTTTCTTGTGATATATGTAAGCACTCCTCACATATCCAAAAAAGAAATCACCACTAGAGGTCCTCACTACTTGAATAACTTTTTTTAAATCCACCAAGTTTCTTTGTTCATATAATTTGGATATATTTGGATCATGTTTCCATTTTTTATATGCATATTTCCTCTATAAGGAACTTCCTTGGTATATAAAAGCCTTCAATGTTCTTTTAGAAAATTTCCAAATATTATGTCACAAAAGGAAGATAATTAGTTGAACTTAAAAAAACCCCCTTATATTATTAAAATTAATTTGAAGAAAACTTGGGGTTTAGAAAACTGTACACATGTGAGTGCATATATATGCATTGGCAGAAGAGAGGAACAAAGTAGCTACATTCCACATTTTACTGATCTAGATTCTTGCTGATCTTCATGTATGCATCATTATATCAGAAGTAGTATAATAGATAATTAAAAAAATTATCCATTTAATTATAGTCAGATTACCTGGGCATAGGTGAATGAAGGGAGGAGAGAATGAAGGGAGATTGCAGGAATATCTCTTCATGCTTCAATATAAACGCTATTTCCCCCCCATTACAGAACTTAAAGTTCAGTTTGAACAACAATTTTGGGGGGTGCTAACTCTGTGCTTAGGAGAAGGCCAGGAATAGCTCATTACAGGTTCCAGGCAGAGGATTTCCTTTTAGGGTTTCCCTGCCCACCATCATCCCTAGCTCAGCAATGCTATTCTGGGACAGGAGCCTGGAACTCATTCTAAAACCTAGCCAAAGTGAAGAGAAGGTGATGTACTTACTATGTGGCAACATTGAAATTGCTGTCAAAAAAGTGGGTTAAGAAACTGAACTTCTTAAACTGGCAATATGCTCTTAGCTCTTCAGAGTGGATGCGACAAATACCCGGAAGTAGAACATGAATACAAAAATGTTTAAAGCATATTTCTTGCTTTGGACTTCCTTTTGTTTTGGCAGCATAGTGTCAGTTTTACAACTTTGTAAAATGCTCTCAGACTTTCTTTGTCTTTGTCTCCTGCCCCTGTCTTCATTGATGAAATGTGGCTGTTACTGGGTTTCAAAACGATTTAGAAACTATGGTGAAAGCCTTGCTTTTGCAATGCATGTGTTTCAAGAATGCACATTCCCCTCTTAATTTGCAAATAGTCTCTTTTTTAAAAAAAAAATACTTGTTTTGGGGAACAAACTACTGCTTTATAATTGCAGTAATGTACTTGACTTCAAGCCAAGCTATATGATACTATTGAAGGTGTTAATGGCTCCACATAGGAATAAATAAATATAAATCAATATCTTGAGGTGAGAATGTAGCTAGGATTGCTATTTTGCTAAGTTATTTGTGATTATTTTTTCCTGTACCTCAAATGTCTCATCTATCATTTTCAGCAGTTGTCACAAAAATCCCAATCTCTAAGGAAACTTCATATTAAGAAAAATATGAGGGAGCAGGAGAAAGGGGAAGGAAGTGATGGCAAAGAGAACATGAAAACTCGATCCGATGAATCAGGAGAAGAGAAAAATGGAGATGATGACAACCAGAAATTGGCTCAGAAGAAAAAGGGTGAGAAAAGGCTATCTTTGGGCTCTTAGCAGAACGGCTAGTACGGCAACTCTAGACTTTCCATCGGCATTGCTGTTGGCAGGGCTCTTTATTGGACTGTATTAATATTCCTAATGCACTGGACTTCATTGTGTGGACATTAACATTAGGGAAATTTTTTACTTAATAATGAGATGAGGAATGTTCCTCCCTAAGTGTTTGTTTTTTTTGGGAAAATATAAGTTTCTCAAATCAGAAATAAAGCTGTGGTTGTTAAGATAACGCTAATGAACATCAACATTATAACAATGTTCTGAAGTATATTAGGCTCAAATAATAACAGGCTTATGGTCATCAAATAAAAATTCAGAGCTGAAAAAGGGTTTGAATCTGACTGTAGAACAGAAAAGAAAACATACTAAATTACAAGTGATTAGAGTGATCTATAAATATAGGAATCAACAAAAATGCTTTATGTAAACATCAGAAAAAGTAATTGTCATACTGAAGCAATCCAATTTCAAATGCAGCTTCTTCAGATTCTGGAGAAAAAATTAAACTTGCATATCAGATGTTACCTAGAAATCACAAAAATGTCTATTCCTTTGAAGTGGAATTCCCAAAGTATTAACAGAGATTAAATCGGCAGAGAAAAATGTTAACATGCAAAAATGAAATCTAAAAGCAAAGCTCCCTTCCTTATGTGTCTTTAAAGAACAGTACCAGCACAAAAAGGTTGCAGGAAAAATATTTGCATGCACGTGAAAAAGAAAATGGAGCAAAGTTTGAGTCTGGGTAAAAAAGATATTAGGTTTCCAACATCCTGGTTACTTTCTAATTGGCATCACATGATTATATAACTTAGCTATGTTGCTGCACTTTCTGGTTGCCATCCTTAAGCAAGGCTGTCTTGACACCATTTATACCTCTTGCCAGCATCCCCATTGACTTTGGTTGCAGGAAGTTGGCAAAGAAGGTTGCCATGCAGACATATCACCACAAGGATGCTGCAATGGCTGGAACTTTTGAGGACCAGTTGTAAGCATCATTCATTCACCATTCATTATTGTAAGTCCAGTCAGTTACTGAATAAGTGGTTATTAATCGAGGACCACCTGTAGTACTGAGAAATAGTTTTCTATTATCTTGAAACAGTAAAATTTAAAATCTTATCACAGTATGTTCAAAGTCTATTAGAAATATATAACTTGGCCACCATTCCCCCAGGCTGATCCATTATCTTGTTGCATAGTCAATATCTGTTTACTATAGCAGCCATTTATTATTTTTTCTCATAGTAACCAAAGGTATAGGACTAAGGAAATCTCTGCCCTCAGAAAAGGCATGCTTTATAAATTGATGTAGGAACAATATTCTGGTTCAGTCTTTCATTTTAATACACTCCTCAGTAGGCCCCGTCTGCAGGACTCACAAAGTAGAACACGAGTAACAGATTACATTGTTTCTAGGCCAGCATTCTGATGTCCTTATCATAATTGTTTTTTTGAAATCTCCAGTTATTCATTGCTGTTCCGGGAGTCTGAAATATTTTGACAGTTCGTGTCACACATTTTTCAGAATTACGTTGGTCTGCATCCTTCGAAGATTAGTCCTAGGCAATAATTTTTGTATTGCAGGCAGTAGACACAAATGGGTACCCCTGCAAATAGATATGAAGTCTGAAGTGCCAAGGGATAAAACTGCTTCTCGTAATAACAGACAGAATGAGCAGCACCGGCATCCTTCCAACAACCGAAGTGAATCAAAAGGTATGAATTGAATATATTTGAAAGCAGTTAAATGGACATTTAACAATTGTTTAGATTATCATCATATCCTTTCACCTTCTCTGTACACAAATGAGCAAAACATTTCTAGCTTGAAATGGGCACTTTGACTATTCTGAGAAAATAAGTTTCCTCTTCAGTAGTAGTGATTTGGAAAAATCATTAAGGTAGTCCTCGTTTACCAGCTGCCTTTTTAATGACCATTCAAAAAGTTACAACAGTTGGAAAAACCAGATCTCATATTTACAGCCATCACAGCATCCCACGGGCATGTGATCACCATTTGCAACCTTCACAAGCAGAATTAATAGAGAATGGTTACAGTTGACTTCATGCCTCATTTATTACTGTGATGATTCTCTTAATGACAGAAGTGGAAGAGTTGTTAAGGCCAACACAGTCACGTGATTTCTCATTTAATGACTGCTGATTCACTTAACGGAAATAACATTGTAAGGTCATCACTGTCATAGGATTTGTGGCTTAGTAATAGAATTGCCAGTCCCAATTATAGTTACTGAGCGATGACTGACTTTAGCCAGTAAAGTAGCAGATAGGGTTTTTATTTTACTCCCATTGGCTGAAATTAGTTGAAGAGAAATAGATTTGAGGTAAAGTTGATTAAGCATATGCTAGTCAATTTTGATCTAAAAGCCTATAAGACTACTTGATAAGTGAGTTTATTGCTGGCTTTAAAGTACTGTAGGGAGAAGATGTAATAGGGTGGCTGTCCTTGTATTTTAAGGTTTCAGATTGTAAGTCAAAATGCATTGCTTTCTTTGTTGAGCCTTACAGACATATTGCCTAATGCAAGCATATATTTTGCTTATTCTTTAAACACAAGCTTAAGCTAATAGCTAGCTACTTGGATTTTTATGCTTGTTTTTTGCTAGTAATGAGGATTTTATAGGGAAAAATTAATTCTAGATATGTTGGTTGGTTCTTCAACTCAGTTCAGTGAGTATTTTTGTGAAGACCAAGCTACAAGAGTTTTGCTTAATTTCTGGTTCCATGTTTTGCTATGGGCATTATACATGTTTTAACTCTAGGTTAATTTTTAAAATCATCCTTTTGAACATGGATTCCTTCTTCCATGTTTTTGTAAACCTGTTCCTAATGCAGACCAATTGAAATGTTTTGGCAAGTCTTTTGGAATATAAAACATCAAGACACAAAACAAAGTCAGAACAAAACAAAAGAGTTTTGTTCTGACTTTCAGAACAAATTGTTTTCCATTTGACGTATAATAGTCTATGTCTCCATAGATTATTATAATCTCTCACATGGTTTAAAGTATAATCTAAATAACTATCCAGTTAGGATATTCCTTTTTATATGGCAAAGCCTCCTTCAAACATTGTTGCTATGTCTAGCTAAGCCTCCTTCATCTGTTATAAGGATAGAAGTAGATTGATTCTTTTAACCTCCCTGATTGCTTAAAAATGCCTGAACATATAAGTTCACAGTCGTTTTAGTGTTTCAATCCCAGTCATGTTTTCTCTTTCCATTTATTTTGTTGCAGGATGGCATTTAGATAACAAGCATGAACGGAATTGGCCTGATCATGATGAAACTTCCAGTGTTAAAAGTGATGGGGCAACTGTTCGTGGTGCTTTCAGGGGCAGAGGACGTGGCCGGGGACGAGGGAGAGGGAGAGGAAGAGGAGGTACTCGCTGTACGTATAATATATTCATAACCACTCTTCCATGTACAGAATATTGGTGATGCTGCAGATAAAGAACTGGCAAGCAACATTATATTTCCAGTATGAATGTCAGTAATTGAGGATAGCTGATTCGTTTGTGCTAAACTTTGACTGAATATAGTTCACACCTAGATGAAAGAATTCAAAGTCTTTTCTAAAACTAATGTTTTTTATTGAATTTTAAGTCCCTTTTTTAACCAAAGAATAATAGAAGTAGAAATAATACATAAATATTAACACACAGTAAAAACACAATTACACAAAGTGTAATTAAAAACTAAATAATTAATTTCCTGTGGTGATTAAGTATTAGAATAGAGCTGGGGAGACCCATGTTCAATTTTACTATCATCTAGAAGCTCACTAGGGCTTTGTCATTGAGCTAGTCAATAACATCAGTGTCTATTAATTACAAAAGGAAAGCTTAAAATGGTTTATTCTGGCATACCTTTTTGAAAAATCAAGGCAAGTGAGCAGTTTTAGTATAAATTTCTTGTGAGGAAAAAAGTTTCTTATAGCATCTTAAAAGAGTCTTTAAAATGCTTCAAGAATTTGTCAGTTTTATTGCAAATGACTAATAATTAAAAGTAAAGTGTTCTGCAAGGGTGACATACTGTAAAAGGACTTTGAAATCTAGTTTTGTAATAAGAGAGGTCCTTCTGCAGATAGTAAACCTTTGATCTTTAGGCAGCAAGTTTTTGATCCATGTGATCAGACGAGTTGTGAACTAGATAAGTTAGCTTTGTTTGGGTGTGATGTGACACTGATTAACAGTTTATCTGCCATGTTTTATATCACTCGACATCCTCCGGTACCTTTCAAGAGTTTCCACAGATTAAGTGCATTGCCATTTGACCAAGACATGGGGGACTGTTGGCAGATAAAAGCTGATTCAGAAATAGTCATAGTTGGCACACTGAACATAAATGTGCAAGTTTGGTTATTATTGCATAATTGAATTTGGGAGTGCAGGCATTCCCAAACAATACATCTGATTTTTTTCAGAGGTTTAGGAGAATCTCAATTCTTGTGTCTTAACTTTCTACTGACAAGCAGCACATTTGTCATTTTTTGTTGTTCAGCCTCCTTATTCACATTTCACCATTACTGAATTCTCGTAACATTATGAATGTGTTTTATTCTTTGAGTTATGTGACGGGGGTTATCAGCAGAATGTCATATTGGTGACACCATATTCCAAATCTCAGGGTAACCGTTTCCAATCTTTTAATTTCAATGAAGAAATGAATGGGAGAAAATACATGTAGATCAATACAAGTCAATGGCCATAATATCAAACAGTAGTCCACTGCTTGGCTATTATATTTCATCTCGATTGTGTTTGACCAGTGCAATACAGATTTTGTTTGAGAAGAAAAGGTTTTTAAAAAGATTCTTTTTCTCTTGTTCCTTCTACAGCTCACTTTGATTATCATTATGGATATCGGAAATTTGATGCTTCTGATGGCACACGTACACAGAAATACACTAGTAATATCACTTATTACTTTGATAACATCAGTAGCACTGAGCTCTACAGTGTTGACCAAGAACTGCTCAAAGACTACATCAAACGACAGATGTATGTATTAGTTTTGGTTCTAGGAGTAGTTTTTCAATCTTTTAAAAGCCTTCTTAGATATTTGGCAAACCACTTTATTTCTTTGGCAGAAAACTGTTTTTATCCATTAAGAAATTGCTAAACAGTCTCTTATTTAGATATACTGTGCTGCCCTTTCCAAAACAAGTAAAATGGCAATTATTGCAGCAGGATCACAGCCTATAATAATAAGCCCTTTCTATAAAATTGTTGCAACTGAAAACATTCAAAATAATGGCTGGTCCTTAAAGTGGTGATAGCAGCAGAAAACAGGGTTATGCCCAACAGCTACTTGAGAATATAGAAGGAAAAATAAGCAATGTATAATATAAGATATCTCCTTAGAAACATATCAGCATATATGCATATATGTGCCAAGCTAATGATAATTACGTCACTTGCAGGAAAAAGGGTGGTATAAGAATTTATTTCTTTTTATATTTTTTTTCTTTACTTTCAGTAGCAGCAAATTTACTAATAAAGAGAAATGAATGGCAAGTTTAAGAAATTGGTACTGTCTGGCACAGAGTACGGCAGTGCAATTGGAACAATTCTGATACAATTAATGAGATTGTTTTAGGGTAGACATGTCTTCTGTTATTATCAAAAACTATTTCCTTAGCCCATATAATATATTTAAACGTAAGTCTGTCTTAGATTGGGACCAGTTTTGAAAACGATTGATATGATAGAGTAGCAGTTATTCTTATGCTTGAGAGAAACTTTTCTGAAGTGAGGTTAGTGTACTTCAGCATGTCATACAAATAACTATCTCAGTTTCCATTACTTGCTATTTTCAGAGAATACTACTTCAGTGTTGACAACTTGGAAAGAGACTTTTTCTTGAGGCGGAAAATGGACACTGAAGGTTTCCTTCCCATCACTCTCATTGCCAGTTTCCATCGGGTACAGGCCCTAACCACAGATGTTGGCCTTATCATTAAGGTAAGATATAATCTGCCCACCTGTCTACCAGTACCTATGTATTACAGTGTGTTGTCATTTCACTTTTGGTTATATCATACAGTGAGGAGGATTTTTAATAACACAGAGCTTTCTCAGAAAAATGCCTGGATTAAGAGACTGCACAGTCCCAAACTGGGGGGAGAGGGGCGGGGGGGGGGGGGTAAAAGGTTCAGGGTAGCTGAACCTTAAAATCTCAGGAAATATGTAGTAAGAAAGTTACAACTTTAGTTTGCCAAGATTCTGTCAGTTGGGTATAAGTAAAGGAGTGGATTGGATCTCACTCAGGTGAAATATAAAATTAGTTACTACCGGTTCTGTGGGCTTGGTGGGGGTGTAATGTGACTTTTTTAACTTTTCAAAGCTTTGAAAAGCCTCTGCCGATCAGGCAACTCAGCTGGGATCGTCAGAGAAATTTCAAAGCATTTTTTTTCCACCTCTTTGGCCAAGAAGTTGCAGAAAAAAATGCTTTAAAAAGCCTCTGATGATCTCAACTGAGCCGCATGATCATCAGAGGCTTTTTTTTTAACTTTTAAAAGCATTTTTTCGCCAGAAGAGGCTTTAGAAAAAATGCTTTTAAAAGTTAAAAAAAAAGCGTCTGATGATCGTGCAGATCAGCTGGGCATGGGGGGGAGGGATTTTTGCTACCGGTTCTCCAAACCACCTGCCACCATCACTCCAGATCGGGCGATCCAGTCCAAACCGGGAGCATTTCACCCCTGATCTCACTGTGTCGTCTCTGGGCTTGGGCCTAACATCCATTGATGTATTGAATGCGTGTCACTTTATGAGTTTGATGTCATTAAAGCTCTTAAAGCTACCATCTTATGATTCTTGAGACAGAGAATCAGAAGTTTTAGAGCTTCCATTCCCATATTGGATTGAGTGAGAAAATAGAAATATCAGCATGTCATATCTGTGTCTCCTCATTACCTAGATGTGCTCTGGAGTAGGAAAGCAAGTATATCAATGCTAAAGTTGGCTTTGTTCCTTTGCCTGTCCTTGGAAGGAATGGGAGGAGAATATTTTAAGGACAGGAAAGGGCACAAATGCTTAGAGAAAAAAAAAAGCGACAATTTCCTCAATTTCATTGTAAAACATAATTTCTTCATATAAAAATAATTTACTTCCTGACTCCTAAATGACTGCAGTATATCTGATATTTAAAAAATTATTTAGTGTTCAATATTCTTTGAGACGTTTTTTTAAAACTTCCATTTCGCTATCAGATAAGAGGTATCTGTGGGATATTTGCAGTACCCCTCCTTGCATTGTTTCAGAGTAAAAAGGCATGATTTAAATTAACTCGATTTAAATCATAATTTTTCAAGAGCAACTGTCATCTCTGTCCTGCAGCGGCTCCTCCTCTGACCCACTGTTGACTCACCGACAGTCCCATTCACTTTAATGGGACGGCTGGTGATGCGGCAGTGACACAACAAGGTGAGGGATGTGGCAGGCAGCAAGTGAGTGGACTAACAGGCACTGCCATGATGGACCTGAAATGACAGGTGCTCTTTAATATTATATTTATAAGCTGCTTAGAAGGTTTCCGTTTCATTTTTACTGCTTGCCCTTCCTCCTCAGAGCCTGGTGGTACAGATGCATTTCTCTTCAAACAATCATACAAAATACAGTTTGTAGTGTACACAGATTTGCAAAACAATGGGATAAAGGAATATTCCTGAATTTTGTTTTATAATTTATCTCATGGTTACTGTGAAATTGTGTGAATGCATCAATGCAGTGCATGTTATCTCAGCTTGCAGAGCTTGGATTCATTGAGTTTACCAAAAACATAAATATTGCAGAATATACAGCCTCATGCTACATAACTAAGCTCCATTTGATGCTGAATAAACTAAATTATTAATGTATCTTAAATAGAAAATTATCTTTAGATAGATTTTTAATCCAAAAGCATTTTATTAAAATAAATTTGATAAAAATAAAAAATCAGATTTAAAATTTAAAAATCCTATTAATTTTTTTTTAAAATCATCAATTTTTATCCATCCCGCCTTGTTCTGATATATTAATGCTGAAAATGAGGGCTTGTTTTCCAGGCATTAAAAGACAGCAAAGTGGTGGAGATTGTGGACCAGAAAATCAGGAGAAAAGAAGAACCAGAGAAATGGCCTTTGCCTGGCCCTCCCATGGCAGACTATACACAAACAGACTTCTCTCAGCTAATCAACTGCCCAGAATTTGTGCCCAGGCAGAATTTCCAAAAAGAGACAGGTCTGTACAGATGGAAAATATGAAAATCAAATATGTTCCACAAAATATGTTGATTTTTGTTGTTGCTCCATAATTTGAGATCAAGCCAAACATTTATTTTACAAAACAGCAGCATTACAAAATGTCAACATTTCAGTATTTTATCCAGAGTCTCTGCGTTATTAAAAATAATAATTTACCTTATATGGGCATCTGTTAACGTTTAGTGTTGCTCAAGCTCAGCCTCTAATAAAATCCCTCTAATATGGGATTTGAACCTGTATGGGAAGGCAAAAATGGCATATATTTCTGAGACCCTGCAAGGCAAGGAGGAGGAAATGCCTTTCTTGGAAATAACGCCCAGTGGGATTTTGGTTATGGCACCAGCCACAACTTTTTGTGTGTGTGTTTGTGCTATTGTCTATCAGGGGACTCAGGATTGCCAGAGGCACTACCTCTCAGATAACCACACGTGATAATTTACCTACAAGGTTGGGCCTGAAAATCAGTTGGGAGTTCAGCTATTGTATCACTCTCCCTACTGCACAGCAGTTTCCTTGCCTGCTCTGTTTGAGGCTGTCTTTGGCCTGGCAGTGGAATTTCCAAGGTTTATGATTCTGGGGGAACTTCAATCTGCATTCTTTGGGGAGCAGACCCAAAGACTGTATGGAACTTCATGGCCAGCATGACAGTCATGAACCTGACTCAGTTTGTTGCAGGTCTGATCTGAGGGAGAGGGGGCACCTGATAGACCCGGCTTTTGTTTTGGGGCACTGGCTATGTGATTTGTATTTGGGTAATATTATATCTCTTGTCATGGACAGCCTACTGCTTTGTGATTCTGGAGCCTCTGAAAGAAGTGGTGGTATGCCCTACCTCAAGCAATCTGGAGATGTTCTTGGTCAAAGAACTGGGGACAGCTGTGGCCAGGATACCTTTTATGCCTGTTCTTCAGCTGGGAAGTCCTGCTGTTAGTCACTTATCCTTGGTCACCTCCCAAATGGACTGTTACACACAGTTGTACATGGGGTGCCCTTGAAAATCATATGGAAGCTTCCATTGATACAGAATGCAGCAGCATGGATATCTGACGGTATCTGTCATTATGCCCATGTAACACCACTGCTCTGCTGCAAGCTGATAGACATCCAATTGCAATTCAAGTTGCTGGTGCTTGTCTTTAAAACCCTACATTACATAGTACTAGGTTACTTGAGGGACCACCTTCTCCCAAGGCTGACTATCTGCTCCACATGCTCCCATAGGGAATGCATGTAAGTTTATTTTATTTAATTCTTGTCATCTTATGGGAACTAGGACCTTTTTTGTGGTTGCCTCTGATCTCTGGAATAATTTCCCCTCCCTGACATATGACAGGCCCCAAATCTTGCGTAAGCCAAATGTCTCTATAAATCTTGAAATAAATAAATGTTGATTACTTCATAGCAGATGTGTCTGAACATTCTATGAAACTTCTTAGAATAAAATTTTGTGCATTGAGTAGCAGTAGACTGGAAGTACAACTAGCTTACCTTGCTCATGCCAGTCATTGTTCCATTTGGCTTCAGTTATCTGTTGCCAACACCTAAACATATAATTTCGATAAAGAATATCTCAAGTGCATTTTTGTTTGACTTTGAAAACTCCCCATTTTGAAATCCTGACATTGGGATGTACAAACTTGCTCCTTATGCTCATGCTTTAAGTATGTTGCTAACACATTTTGGAGTGATCAAACAGGTTTCTGTCTGTTTCATCATATGTCTTCCAGTTGTATTTTTCTGATGATAATGCCAAAGCATTCAAATAGGGTTGGACAGGTGCTGTATGATGTGTCAAGGGATTATGTTAGAAAAGCGGATAAAAAAAAAGTTAGGTAGCCAAGAGTAGGGTACAAATGGAGTGAAAATTTAAATAAATATTAGAGTATTAATTCACCTTATTGTAAGGAATTTGACATCCCAGTTGGAAAAAAGTAAAGTTTGGTTGGTTTTATAAAAATGAAAGGCCAAGTAAAACTCTGAGTAAAATTGCATGACATAGCTTACATGTTTTATACATAGTTAATGCAAATTAGAATTAAAATATATAAATGGCATGTTCTTGTTCATTTGTCTTAAAACTAAAAATTGGCTCTCGGGTAGGAGTGCTATTTCTTTATTTCCTTTTCATCCAAGGCTAATTTATATTATTGAGTTATTTTTGTTGATATTTTGCAAAACGAGTAATTTGCATGTACAGATACTTTATCTAAATACATATTCCAGAATCTGCTCCTGGTTCTCCCCGCTCTGCCAGTCCCATGCCAAGCAAGACAGAGGAAGTTACTAATTTGAAGACAATGCCTAAAGGTCTTTCTGCCAGCCTGCCTGACTTGGACTCAGAGGCATGGATTGAAGTGAAGAAGAGGCCTAGACCATCTCCCATCAGACCCAAGGTAACCAATGAATAGCATTGGAGGCCAGACTTTCTACAGGATTTAATGACAGATGTAGTAGCTAGATACAGAAGACAGACGTAAAAGTCGGTCATAACTAGCGGGGTAAAACCTGCAGGGATACCTTTACCTTTTTTTACGTTACAGAAGATTTTCAAGAGATTGACTAATATCTCTAACCTTAATTGCATTAAATGTGCTAGATAGGGATATGTTCCGCCTTTGGAGATCTGGGTTGAATTCAAAACTGAATAGGTCTGTGTTTGAAATTTGAACCATTTGTGCAACTCCATTTTTTTTTACTTCAGACAGAGAAACTCTGGTAAAGCCACAAAAATAACAAAGGGATGGGCTATGTTTTAATGCAGCTTTTGATTGCCAAAAGTACATACAGGTAATCCTTGGTTAATGATGGTAACTGGGACCAAAATTTCTATAACTAGGTGATGCTGTAGTAAAATGTGATGACATAGCAGCCCATCATTTAGGAATGACAATCCTGGCAGCCCCTGGTGCTGTCATTAACTGAATTCATTAGCAAGAACCCACTAGAATCCAAACTGTTTCTGGCTTGATCCCTCCCGGCCCTGAACCTTGGTAACATAAAGAATTGCCGCCTCTGCCCTTTTGGCTGCCTGCTGCCCCTAATGCCTAGTCCTGCCTGCCTTCATACCCTCCAGTCAGAATCTTCTTTCATACCACCTCCTTCTATGGCATCATATTTGGGGCTTCCTTCACATCCCACCCTGGTGTTTGTTCACCAGCGAGACCCTCTGTTCATGCCTCATCCAGGACCTTCTTTCTTGCAAAAAAGAGCCCTGGATAGGGCACAAAATAAACCCCAGCTGAAATGGCACAACTGTCGTTGATGGGAGAAATTAGTGGCAGTAGGTAGGTGAGTGGCCAAAGGCATTCATAAACCTGAAACTAACCTGAATTTTGTCATGAGACCACAAGGGCACTGCAATGACCAAAACTTTTGAAGACCAATCATAAGTCTTTGTTCACTACTTTCATCACTTTGAATAGTTGTTGAATGAATGGACATTAAACAAGGACTACCTGTATTGTTCTGCTCTTCTCTTAGTCTTCCTGTGTGGTGTGGGCTGGTATGTTGTCTGATGCACGATTAAATGAAATAAACTTTGTTTTCAAGTCATGTATTGCAGGTGAAACTTTTGAGTTATTTATCTTGAGGATAAAACTGAGAATTCATTGTGGTTTTTCTGTGTGTGTTGTAGTAAAGCTTAGTGCTCCACCAATTCCTATCTTAACAACATTATCTCACTGTGTACCAGAAAACAGAAGAGTCTAGAACACCACTGAAGCAGAAGGATCAGGATGAACCAGAGGAGTTGGACTTTCTTTTTGATGAGGAAATGGAACAGATGGATGGTCGTAAAAACACCTTCACTGATTGGTCAGATGAAGATTCAGACTATGAGATTGATGACAGGGACGTGAATAAAATTTTGATTGTAACACAAACACCCCCCTATCTACGCCGTCATCCAGGGGGAGACAGAACAGGCAACCATACTTCCAGGGCAAAGATGAGCTCAGAATTGGCCAAAGTGATCAATGATGGACTATACTACTATGAACAGGACCTATGGACAGAACAGTTTGAACCAGAATATTCTCAGATAAAGGTGAGAATTGGGTTTATTATCCTATTCAACATGAAATGAATATAATGTAGATGGGACTAAGCAAAGGTCCAAAAAAGCAAATGCATTATTAAAACTTGAACCAATATACTAGTATAAAACCATTTTGCCCACCCAGCTATATGAATATGCGTACCAAGAAAACTTAACCAAAGGGTAGATTCAGAAAACAGATGTTTACCCTGAGTCTATCAGGCATTTCTTTGGTGAGGCTCCTTTAATCATCAGTTAACTTTCTCACATCTTAATACTTTGGAATGCCTTTTTATCTTATCAGATATCATGGGTGAAGAATGAGTGGATTTATGAATGTCAGATTGTCTGCAGCTATGTTTCTATTTTGGGTGCAATTTCCCTTTGATTAGATCCGTTTTCTTTAAAAACCAATAATACACTCAGATAGTGCAATGGCTCAGTGGTTAAAGATGCTGACCTTGTCAGCTGGAAAGCTGACAGTCCAGGTTCAGGACCCAGAACGCTACGCAATGGGGTGAACTTCCATCCTTGTTCCGGTTGCTGCCCACCAAGGAGTTCGAAAGCATGCAATTAGATAGGTAGTCCCAAAGATGTTTTTTCAAAAGGCAACTGGACTTTGTTTTCTTCTGAAGATGTTTCGCTTCTCATCCAAGAGGTTTCTTCAGTTCTGAACTGAAGAAGCTTCTTGGATGAGAATCAAAATGTCTTCAGGGAAAACAAAGTCCAATTGCTTTTTGAAAAAGCACCTTTGGGACAACCTTTACCTGGATGACTGAGAATGTCCAAAGACAGATAAATAAGTACCTCTTCAGTGGGAAGGTAACAGTGTTACGTGTGACTCAGCATAGAGTCATGCAGGCCACATGACCATGGAAGCATCTTTGGACAAGACTCGTGCCCTTGGCTAAGAAATGGAGATGAACACTGCCTCCTAGAGTTGGAAAAGACAGGGGAAACCTTTACCTTTATACTGTCAGACATATGCATATGTTTTTTGGCTATGCTGCCTGACAAGCTAGCCGTTAACTGTATTTGCAGAGTGCTTTGGAGAGAAAGTTCTACCAATTGTTTTCTACTACTATATAGATTATGATCTCAAGCACAATAGCCATTGATCATTCTTGGTTACAGAATATTTTTCTTATCTTTTTTAGGCATGAATGAGTGTTAAAGGCTTTTTGTCAACGTAGCATATTAGTGGGCAGATATTTCTTTGGGTTTATTACAGTGTCTTCTTTGTTCTTTTAATGTAGTTATTATGATTATTTCAGCTTCTATAGTGACTTTATTGTACACCTACTAGAATTATTATATGAAGTGTTATAGAAATAGTATAGATAGTATGCTGATTTTTGGAGAACAGCTTTCCATCCCTAGTAAGATTCTATATTCTGATCCTGAAAATGTGAGGACACTGTTACTACATTTATATCATGTCACTGGGGATGAAATCAGTCAGCTTCTGGTTACAGATTTTAAATAACAAGAAGTTACCATCACCTTTGTTCTATAACAGAATTGTTATAGAATCTTAAATTGTTCCCTTTCAATCAGAGAGCATGTCAAACACATATATTTCCTTTTTGTCACTTAGATTTTTTAAACATGATTTATAGTTTGTATTTGTTTAATGATTGGTATACATTTCCATCACCTTCACTTATTCCCTACGATTTAGACTAGAGGTGTCAAACTCAAGGTCTGGATCCGACCCATGGGGTGTTTAGATCTGGCCTGTAGGTCTGTCCTGGAAACAGCGAAGGATCGGCCCATGGTGCCTCTGCCAGCAAAAATGAGCGGCCCTCCTCAGCTCCGTTTTCACTGGCAGAGGGTTGCAGGAGGCCGTCATGGGCAAAAATGGAATTCAGCCCATTTTTGCTGGCAAAGTGCTCGGGCCACCACAGGCACCCCCAACATGAGTGACATTGAGTTGGGCACGCCCCTTTCCTGGCCCTCCCGAGGTCAAACTCAACCCTGATGCAGCCCTCAAAGAAATCAAATTTGACACCCCTGATCTAGACTGATACAAGTTTGTTCTTGTATATACCAGCATTCTAATATATATTTGAACAGAAGTGATTCTTTATACAGCGCATTCAGAAAGTATGCAGACCCCCTTCACTTTGTCTATTTTGTTATACTGCATCTATAGTTATTGAAATTCACTTTTTTCCCTGTCATTAATTTACACTCAGTACCCCATAATGACAAAGTGAAAGCAGAATTTTAGAAATGTCTGTAAATCTATTAAATAGAAAAAAACTAAAATATCACACTGGCATAAGTATTCAGATCCTTCAGTATTTTGTTGAAGCACCTTTGGCATCAATTACAGCTTTGAGTCTTTTTGGGTATGACGCGACAAGCTTTGCACACCTGAATTGGGGGATTTTCTGCCATTCTGCAAATCCTCTCAAGCTCATCAGGTTGGTTGGCGACCATTGGTGGACAGCCATTTTCAGGTCCCTCCGGAGATGTTCAATAGGGTTCATCTCAGGGCTCTGGATGGGCCACTCTAGGACATTCACAGAGTTGTCCCTATGCCACTCCTGTGTTGTCTTGGCTGTGTGCTTAGAATCGTTATCATGTTGGAAAGTAAACCTTTGGGCCCAGTCTGAGGTCTGAATGCTTTGGAACAGGTTTTCATTGAGGATATTTCTGTTCTTTGCTCCATTCAGCTTTCCCTCAACCCTGACCAGTCTCCCAATCCCTGCTGCTGAAAAACACCCCTACAGCATGATGCTGCCACCACCATGCTTCACTGTTGGGATGATATTGGGCAGGTGATGAGCAGTGCCTTGTTTCCTCCAATGTTTAGAATTGAGGCCAAACAATTCAATCTTGATTTCATCAGACCAGAGAATCTTGTTCCTCACAGTCTGAGAGTCCTTCAGGTGCTTTTTTTTTTTTTGCAAACTCCCAAATGGGCTTTCATGTGCT
The DNA here is from genome assembly GCA_012654045.1 of Ptyas mucosa. NCBI lineage: Eukaryota > Metazoa > Chordata > Lepidosauria > Squamata > Colubridae > Ptyas > Ptyas mucosa. The sequence continues at coordinate 29,831,659 of WNWU01000012.1, forward strand.
TTGCACTGAGGAGAGGCTTCAGTTTAGCCTCTCTGTCATAAAGCCCAGATCCGTGGAGGGCTGCATTGAGGATTATCCTTCCAGAAATCTGTCCCATCTTCATACAGGATCTCTGGAACTCAGTCAGAGTGACCATTGACTCCTTGGTCACCTCTCTTACTAAGGTTCCCCCATTGCTCCATTTGACCAGGTGACCAGCTTTTGGAAGAGTGCTGGTTGTGCCAAACTTCTTCCATTTGAGAATTATGGAGGCCACTGTGGTCTTAGGAACCTTTAGTGCAGTAGAAATTTTATTGTGGCCTTCCCCAGATCTATGCCTTGCAATAATCCTGTCTCTGAGCTCTGCAGGCAGTTCCTTTGACCTCATGACTTTTGCTCTGCTACAGTATGCGTTGTCAGCTGTGAGGCCTTCTATAGAGAGGTGAGTGCCTTTCCAAATCATGTCCAATTGATGTAATTTACCACAGGTGGACTCCAGACAAGGTGTAGAAACATGTCAGCAACTATCAAGAGAAATGGGAGGCACCTAAGCTATATTTCAAGCGTTGTTGTAAAGGGTCTGAATATTTAATGCCAATTGATATTTCAATTTTTTCTTTTTAATAAATTTACAGTCATTTCTAAAATTCTGTTTTCACTTTGTCCTTATGGGATACTGAGTGTAGATTAATGAGAAAAAAAATGAATTTCAACAACTGTAGAATCAGGCTGAAGCGTAACAAAATTGACAAAAATGAAGGGGGTCTGAACACTTTCCGAATGCACTGTATGTGACTCCAAGCATGCCTATTTCTAAATAGAAATTACATTCAGGAATATCTTTTTTCAGATTTCTCTGCTATCCTTGAACCTGCAGCCCTATGCTGCTTTATACAGCCTTTTTTCAGTCCTTTTCTGTAAAGCAGATTCTTATATCATTCTGTTGCTGTGTTATTTTGCCCCTCTAATTTTTGATTGGCAAAGGGACTCTGCCCTTCATGTGGAGAAATCAATCTGATGGGCAGCCCTTTCACTTTCAAAGAGGCTGAAAAAGATCTGTCCCAAAATCTAAGCAGAATTTGGCTCAGGGCATTTGCAGCCAGTCTGCAGAAATGAGAGAATTCCTGTTTGTTCAGCCCTGTTGTAATTTTGAATGGTTCATGAATCATTGGTTGTTAAAAAAAAAGACTACTTGTAATTGGTGTAAATCCTAATGCTAACAAAGGTACTTTCTACTTGTACTTTTGGAAAATGGGGGAAGATCAGGGGTGAAATGCTCCAGGTTCGGGCTGGATTGCCTGATCTGGTAGCGATGGAGGCGGGTAGTTCGGCGAACCGGTAGCAAAAATCCCTGCCCCCCCCCCCCCATTGCCCAGCTGAGCCGCACAATCATCAGAGGTTTTCTTTTAATTTTTAAAAGCATTTTTTCTACAACCTCTTTGGCTGAAAAATGCTTTTAAAAGTAAAAAAACCCAAAAAACGTCTGATGGTCAGGCGGCTCAGCTGGGATCATCAGAGGCTTTTAAAAGCATTTTTTTAACATAGAAAAAATGTTTTTAAAAGGAAAAAAAGCCTCTGCTGATCAAGCAAGTCAGCTGGGATTGTCAGAGGCTTTGAAAGCATTTTTTTACAACCTCTTCAGCCAAAGAGGTTGTAGAAAAAATGCTTTTAAAAGTGTAAAACAAAAATAGTTGGTCACGCCCACTCAGTCATATTACCCCCACCCGCACCACCAAGCCACGCCCACAGTACTGGTAGTAACAAATTTTACATTTTACCACTGGGGAAGATGCTAAATTAAAAGCCCAAGGTACCATTTTCTGTAGTAAAGCTGGAATCATCATCATATTTTTAGTGACATCTTTTGACTATATCTTCATGTTAGTCTGCACAAAGATCAGTCTACACTTTCAGTCAGCTATTGTGTCAACTTTGCTGTTTCTGTGGTAACTTCTTCCTACAACAATGTCTCAGATAAGTTTCAGCTTGCTGGGATAAATGGATTGGGCAACTGAAGTTTTGGTGGGAGTAGTTAATTTATTTCATAATAGGTATTGAACCATCTTCAAAATTGGGAATGTAAAACAAAGAAGATGATTTTTGCAAGCCACAATATTGATTGGGTAAGGCACATGGTACTAAATTGGCTTGGTAAATTCGGAAGCTCTTACAATATTTATGGGTTTAAAAGTGAGAATTGGATCTATAGTTAAAATTTATGGTGCTCAACAGCCTTCACTTGGGTTTTCTGGTGGTCACTAAAGGTACTAATTTGGAGCAGATCAAAATAGTTCTTTAAGGTAGTTCTTGGGGTACAACAGCAATTTGGATTAGCATTTCTGTCTCTAAGCAATGCAGCTGTGAAGTGCAATGTTATCGCTTAGTGATGGTATTCCAAGTTGTTTTCTAATACCAGGATTACATGAATTGTTACATGAGGTTGACTCAGCCTTCCATCCTTTCTAAGGTAGGTAAAATGAGGACCCAGATTGTGGAGGCAATAAGCTGACTTTGTATAAATATACAAAAGTATGAAGGCTATTGCTTAACGCATTGAAAGCCGCCCTGAGTCTCCAGAGAAGGGCGGCATATAAATCAAATTTTTTAAAAAATAAATTGTTAAGTGGGAAGAGGCAAGAATCCCAGACAAGGAATGTGGGTGCTGTAGGGTTGTGTGTGTTCGCCATGAGCAGGTGTTACAGAGTGTACAGGTGCTACACAGTGTAGGCCAGCCAGATGAGGTTGCAGGCAAAGAGGTGTTAGGAAGGAGGGCAGAATGGGTGCTGTGGAGGAAAAGATCCCAAGGATCTTGTCTTCTATAGCAGGGCTCCTTGGGAGAAAAAGTAGCTAGAGCAAGGCATGGAAGCAACTTGTGACTTTCCCTTTCAACTACCCAATTCTGTTTGCTGTAGACAGGTGGCAGGGAAGGCCGCAAATAATGATCACCTGTCTGCAGGAGGCTGCAACCATCATATGTGTGAGCTGGTTACCATGTGCCTGAATTGCGATCACACAAATGCATGGGTGTTGTGACGACAGGAACTGGACCAATCCTATATACTTTCAGTGCCTTTGTAACTTTGAACTGAAAAAGTGGTTGTAATCTGAGGACTATTTATATTGCTGACCAGAGATAGCAGTAAGATTCTTAGAATAAACAGCAGACTTTTGCAGCACTTCTCCATTATTTCTAGCTTGATAAAAGAAAATTCAATGGTGAATGCCGGAAGATTTGTAGAGTACTTTGTGGCATATTATCTGAGGATGTTTATACTAAAAGGTAATAGAGAATCATTAGATAGTTGTGGGATCAATAAAACATAATTGGATAATTGTATTTGAGCTGTTCATACGTAGAGTAGATGAGAGAAAGACATTAAATTTTCCATTTTGTATGTCATCTCCCCTTAGTCAGTTGCTCCTGAAATTTCTCAGTTCCTGAATGTGACTCTAAAGATGAGCTGTCTGAGCATGGAAAAAAAATAGTTAAAATAATGTGAAGAGGAAGTCAGAACGTTACTTTCATTAACCCTTTATTAATTTTTAACCTGTCTCTGATGTATATGAATGAGAAGCAGACATCCAAAAACGAACATTGGTCACAATTACATTGATTTTAGTCTTATGTGAAATTCCTTAACTAAACTGACACAAGTTTTTTTAAAAAAATTCTGATGATTTGTCTTACGCTGAGATGGTGAGGTACATCACTGTTGATATTTTGAAACTCCATGTGCAGTTTTTCTTGATAGTCGCCTATTTAGGACCCACTTTCTATGTTTTCAATTTACCGAGATTTTTGTGAGGTTTTCATGCTGCTTTGATTTGATAGACATACAGTGTAAATCTCTTCTAGTCACGTATTTTAATTTTCATTTGTGATCTTTTGAAATGTAGCAAGAAGTAGAAAACTTCAAGAAGGTGAATATGATCAGCAGAGAGCAGTTTGACACACTTACCCCTGAGCCTCCTGTTGATCCAAATCAAGAAGTTCCCCCAGGACCACCCAGGTTCCAGCAAGGTATGGGTTTGCACAGACTCACCTATTAAACAAATTTCAGTAGGCGTCTTCCACATAGGATCTTTTGACAAACATTCAGTCCTCACTGCTGTATTTTTAAGCTGCTGCTCTCTGGTTTTCTTCTTCTTCTTCTTTTTTTGCTGGTAAAGTATCTAGAAAGTCTTCCTATTTCATTTTACTGTTTATCAAATTGATATACTCACCCATTTACACAAGGTGACCTTGAGCAGCATACACTAAAAATCTTATATTTATTTCAGGGCACAAATCCATCATTTTATGCTTGCTTTTTAAAACTTTGTTGCTTTCACTTCTTTTTCTTAAAGGGAATTGGAGAAAACAGTTTCTGAGCATGGATGCTGATGTTTTTATTTTTTTCTGTATAAACATAGTTTAATCATTACTAATTTTTTTTCATTGTAGTTCCAACTGATGCTCTGGCAAATAAACTCTTTGGTGTGCCCGAACCTTCAACCATTGCCCGATCTTTGCCAACAACTGTGCCAGAATCCCCAAACTACCGCAATGCAAGAACTCCTCGGACCCCTCGTACACCTCAACTGAAAGACCCCACACAGACACCTCGGTTTTACCCAGTGGTTAAGGAAGGCAGATTGATAGACGCCAAGGTAAGGCTTGCGCATCAGCTTCTTCTATATGCCTATAGATACTTGGTATCTCTTGACTCAACTAGAATTCTTTGTGAACCTTTAGTGTTCATACAGAACCTGTCATGTGTTCCTTCTGCTTCTTACAGACACCCCGGAAAAGGAAAACACGGCACAGTTCAAATCCCCCAATGGAATGTCACGTTGGTTGGGTGATGGATTCTCGGGAGCATAGACCTCGAACAGCATCTATCAGGTACCAAAAGGCATAATGATTTTCATTGAAGTTGAAGAACAAAAGATTGAGAGATCATACTGAAGAAACTATATGAGCTTCTCTTCTTCCTCATGAGTCAATGTGCCCTCTTTACTTAGAATAATTCCTTAATTAGCAATTAAGACTTTTTCAAAAAAAGCATGTCAGATTAAAGTCTGATTGATTGTAATGTGTCTGTATTTGCTTCTGAACATTTGAGCAGTTGGTTCTTATATTGACACAATTTTTTCAAAATTTATCTAGTTCCAGTCCTTCAGAAGGCACCCCAGCTATAGGCAGCTATGGCTGCACCCCACAGTCATTGCCTAAGTTCCAGCATCCTTCCCACGAACTCCTGAAAGAAAATGGCTTCACACAACATGTCTACCACAAGTATCGCCGGCGCTGCCTTAATGGTGAATTGTGTACTGCTGAATTTGTCATGTGTTTGATTTTTGTGCAGGTTATAGTGAATAGAGCAGGCAGTTTTCCTAATGTCTTGGTCAAATTTAGCTTCTTGGCAGTGATATTCTTTGCAAACCTTCATTATTGTTTGAAGTAATAATCTGTAGACCAAATTTCCTTTTTTTAAAAAATTTTAAAAACAAATTTATTCAATATAAAAAGATTAAAATTATATAAAACGTTCTTAACTCTACAAAATACATTTCTGAACTACTTACAAGCAAAAACTAACAGGGTTATCTATAATATTTAAACATATAAATATATACATTAATTTTACTTCTTAGTGACGGTGTATATTTATTACTTTTAATTTCTTACTGTATTTGACTTTACCTTTCTTTCCATTGATTAATCCATTCATACCATCTGCCCCATACTTTATAATACTGTGAGTCTTCCTTATCGTTTAATTTTAAAGTTAATCTATCCATTTCTGCACATATAAATATCTTTTGAATTATTTGCTGTTCTGTTGGCAACTGCTCTAATTTCCAAGATTGGGCTAGGGTTAGTCTAGCCGCTGTGATTATGTATAACGTGATGTACTTTATTTCCTTTCTACTGCTTTTTTTGAGTATACCTAACAAGAAAATTTTAGGTTTTAGTTCAATATCTTCTTGCGTTATTTCTATTATCCAGGTTCTAATTTTCGTCCACATTTTTTTAATTTTTGGGCACAGCCACCAAAGGTGATAAAAGGTTCCCAGTGTTTGTTTGCATTTCCAATATATCGGGTTAAAATTTGCATACATTTTTGCCAGTCTATCAGGGTGTAGACCACATTTCCATGTAGTGCAATGAGCATGACTTACTGTGAATTGGAGGGGAAAAAAACTTCTCCGTTCTGCATGGTTATCTGTTCACTTGTACAAAGCTATAGGCGAGCATGTAGTTTAATCACTTCTAATTGCTGTAGGCCGTTTTGAAGATAAAGTTTCCATTCATTTAAAGCCAGTTTTCTTCCATTCACTATATAATGTCATTTAAGATTACAATCCTTTGGCTGCTTTATAAATGACATTACTACAGAAATTTCTCTATCTGGCTTCAAGATCCAATGGCCCAGGCATTTGGCAGATTCTTAATTTTGTGTATAACAGAAGCATAATGATGGGGATTGTGTGTATTTTGTCTTTAGGATGAAGTGAATTATTTTAATTGACATGCACTTTAAAATAGTTCTTAAGAGTTTTCTTCTTCGTTTTTACTCAGAACGGAAACGACTGGGCATTGGCCAGTCCCAAGAAATGAATACTCTCTTTAGATTCTGGTCATTTTTCCTTCGGGATCACTTTAACAAGAAAATGTATGAGGAATTTAAGCAACTGGCCCTGGAGGATGCAAAGGAAGGGTACAGGTAGGTCCAAACCTATTTATTGCATCATTATTGTTGATATTTTAAATATAAAAAGCGGGGGGGCATGGATTGATCTTGGTAGTAACATATATGGTGATAGCCCTTAAGGGAATATTAGATGGATAATTTGTTTGATTTGATCAAATAAACCTTTGCAAGAAAAATTAGCATCTGAAGGAAGTAGTGGTGTTAAAAATAGTATGGTCTTGCAGGTATGGACTGGAGTGCCTGTTCAGATATTACAGTTATGGACTGGAGAAAAAATTCCGGCCTGACATATTTAAAGATTTCCAAGAAGAAACTATAAAAGATTTTGAGGCTGGTAAGTGATTTTTTTTTCCCTGGTAGCACATACAGTGGCTGATATTTCAGAGAATTTTTATGCCAATGAATTGTGGGACATTTTTCCAATAATTATGCAATCTTTCATTAGAATAAATAGTTGGAGTTTTGATTACACTGTGATTCCAAAACTATAGTATGAAAGGACGTTTTGAGTACTATACATAGGAAGATCTCTTAAAAAGTCATTAATACTGGGAGAAGTTCCTGACTTCTGAAGCCAAGATTACTTTTAGCTTTATGCTCTTTTGTCTTAAGTAAAGAGAGGACCAGCTGCTTTCTTGTCCCCTTTGTCTCTTTCCTTACCCCCCCACCCCTCCAGTGTGTGTAGCTAATAAAAAGTCTGTTCTCGTGTCTTGATAAGTTGCCCATTTTTGTCACTAATATTTGCTGAAATGAAATGTTATGGCTTCCTATGTCTCTGTTAGATGAGACTTATTCTTAGTTTTTTGTCCCTTGTTAATAGGCCAGCTTTATGGGCTTGAAAAATTTTGGGCCTTCTTAAAATATTCCAAAGCCAAAAACTTGGACATTGACAGCAAATTGCAAGAATACCTCAGCAAATTCCGCCGCCTTGAAGACTTCAGAGTTGATGTGGGTACAAATTACTGTTTCTTCCTTGTAATACAAATATTTCTAATGGTTGTGTTTTCTGCAACGTTTATGGCTATATCAAGCATAGTCTGGACAGAGTCAGTTAATAATGTGTTTGAAATAATATGAAATGATAGGGAAATTCTGCTTGTAAATTAATTGCTGGCTGAGTGACTTCGGGCCTGACACATTCAACCAACCCACTTTATAAGATAGTTGCTGTGAGGAAAAAAAAGGCAAAATTAGGTTTACTGCTAGCTGGCAGGGACAGTCACAAGTCATGGATACAGGATCTCTGCCTTAACAGTGATTCACTTAACAACTGGCAAAAATTTGTAAAATCATGTGCGGTCACATGATGTCTCACTTAAGTGCTACACTACTTAACAACAAATTTTCCAGTCCCTGTTGTGCTTGTAAGCCAAGGACTATGTATGTATGTATGAATGTAAAGAGCAAGATAAAAATATATTAATAACACTACCAAACAACAATATCTATCTTTGGGAAGGATTCAGTAGGGGATAAAAATGCCAAGTCGAAGTCCAGCTGGTTGACTGTGCATTAAACCATAGTAATAGTAATAAATAACAGCCAGTTTGGTCTAGCGATTAAAGCATCAGGCTAGAGATTGAGTTCTAGTCCGAATTTAGGCATTAAAACCAGCTGGGTGGCTTTGGACTAGTCACTTTCTCTCAGCCCATCACATCAGGCTCAGGCAACAAGCCAGATTTGGTCAATTCCTGTCCACCCAATGGATCAAAATTTGATTGATTTGGGGAAAAAAGCCAACCCTACACTTGCATGAAAGTGCTAAGCAGAAAAATAATAATAAAAACAATATATTATTTTTTAAAATAATAGCCCAGTCATATATGAAAATCTTCAGATAATTGTGAATGAAGGTATGGATATTAAGACTTTAGGAGCTAGAATTGGAGACCATATTTTGAAGTGGACTACCACTCCTGAGGGCTCATTCTAGTTTGTCCAGTTCAGACATGGCAAAGTTGAGTGCTGCAAGTCACTATCCTCATTGATTTTCCCCTAAAGTTTCTTTTTTCTAAATGACACTAAAATCTTCCCCATAACATTTCAAAAGTAAAATGAAAAGATTTTGAGATCTCAGTTTTGAAAGTGTAGGCCAAGCAATAAGTACTAAGGAAAGGTGAGGCTTTGAGGTACTATTACTTTTTAAAAACCACTGTAACAAAGCTCTATATATTTCTCTGTCTCTCTCTGTATGTGTGTAAATCTTGAATCTTGAAGCAATATTGAGATGCTAAATAAATTGGTCTAATGGCTTTTTTCTCTTTTCAGCCTCCTATAGGGGAAGAAGGTAGCCACAAGAGATATGCTGCAACCATAGGAGTAGATGGAAGGAAGCGATACCCATCTCAGTCTTCTAGCAAGACTGTTGGCCATACTCCATCCAATCAAATGTCTGCCTCATCCAGCCAAGTCCCCAACTCATCAAGCCAGGAAGATGCCAAAAACCTGAGCCTGCCACATGCAGTTTCCACAGCCACAGTGGAAACCCAAACAGTGGGGAAGTAGACATACTAGAACTACCAGTGGAAAAGGGGGCAGGGAGTTGGAATGTCAAAGTCCAAGACCAGGCTGCTTTCGGGAGGTGGGGCTATACAGTGCATATGATTTTTCTTGTTGGCTGGAAAAACAAGATGATCCAAGTTGAATGCATCTTTTTCCTCGCTGTGATTAAGTCATTGATTGGAGCCAGACCTTCACATTTTCATGTCTTAGCGCCTTTCAGGGGTTAGGTTGGGTTGGGAAAGGGGAGATTTTTATAAATATAAATATTATATATATATATTATATATATATATCAAGTTTTAAATTATTGATAGAAGTTCGTTTGGATAAACCAAAATTACTCTGCATCATGCAGCCTCACAATCCAGCTCCTTCTCCTCCCTCTGAACACTTAACAACTATGCAGCCCACTTGGTAAGCTGGAAGTTTGGATCGAACAATGTAGTGTTATTTGGAGAACTAGCCTTTGGCTTTCCAAGTTCAGCAGGCATCGCCCCTTCTGGATATAGCAATGCACAAGAGGAGACTCTGCTACTATCACCACCACTTCTGTTGTGGCTCCCTCTATGCTGCTCATCTTTTCCATCAGACACCTACGACTGGAAATGAACCAAAGGACCCTGGCTGAAAGTGGGCCCACTTACATTGGGCTTGCCCAGTTCTTTTGCGTGATGGGTAGAACATAAACTTGCACAGTGTCTCCCCTCGCATAGGAATGCTTATAAGACTTGGCTAAAACAGCTTTCACTTAAAAAAAAAAAACACAAAACACAAAAAACTTGTTTAAAAAAAAATCTGTTTCTTTTGCTTCCTTCCTTCAAAATTAATAAGTTGCCTTATTGTGGAGTTGGGAACTTGTAGGCATCCCTGACTTGAGCATTTTGGGAAAATGGCATCTCCTTGGGAATCAGCCAGACTGTGATATATTTCTGTTTCCTGTTCAGTGACTCTTGTCTGCAGTAGCTGATGACTGTCTTCCCTTTAACCCAGCTGTGATCCGCATCAACTGGAACAATATTGTTGAGATCTAGCTGAATGTTGGTTCACGCCACACGAACAGCTTCTCTCCAGAGCAGGGGGATACTGGGGCACTTCAGCCTGCAACTTCTGCTATTGTGTAGTTGATGCTGATGTATGTGTATCAACTGTTTTAGTGTCCTTTCTGCTACAACTGCATCTGCCATTGCTTCACTTAGACTTCCAGGTGCACCGCCATTTTTTTTCTCTCTCCCACCAGGACAGGACAGGATCTCATTTGTTGTTTCATGAAAACTTCCTATTCCAGGATAGGCAGGCAGTTGCACCAGGAAAAGAGTAATACACAGAGTGAGGATCTAAACGCATACATCCTTGCTTTTCATCCATGTGGTTGAAGAACGTGTGCACAGGAAAACGGCTTTATCCTAAGCAAAATAGGATTTTTATGTCCAATCATTTCTGAATTCGAGGTAGCTTACTCGTGTTGATTCCTTGCACAGGATTCCCTTTCTGTGTGTTTTCTAATAGTAGCTATGATAATCTGCCTCCCTTCCCTGGAATGTAACCAAGGATGCTGCAGTTTAGACTGTTGGCTAGTTGCAAGCATCACACGTACAGACAAAAATAAAAATAAAAAAATCACTTAATGAATTGGAACCACATCTGCTGTGTCACACCACTTTATACAAAGCACCAAGCTTACCTTGGCTGCTATTGGGCTAACTGCTGGAACTTTCAGAGGCTATTCGCATGGCTGAAATTATGTAGAAAACAGCTGTCCTGAACTATTGGTGTGAACAGCAGAGAAGGAAATACATCCTATATCATGTTTCTGACAACCTGGTTTGTTTCTCCCTGCATTTTGTTAACTTTCCTAATGTACTGTTGGTGTTCTGCAGAAAAATCAGCAGGGGGAGGAAGTTCAATATGCCACTCCTGCTTACCATATAGCTCCAAAAGGGGATAAATGGTAATAAAAGGGGTGCAATACTGTTTATGTGGTCCTATGTACTATGGCTTAAGTTAAAACAGTCCTCTTCTTCCCCCTCCTCGGTAAAGCATGTGCAGAGGGCCTTTCTGTAATGCTGAGAATTGATATCCTCCGTTCCCTGCACCTCATACATGTAGAAAAAGTGACAACTTTTCTGTGAATTCTTCTGCCAGAACTGTCAAGATACCTTGGCTATTTCCACATTTTAGAATTCATGTTTCAGGTGTATCCTTGATATTAATGTGCTGGAAAGTACTTTTGTGAGACAATAACAGACCTTAAGTTCCTGCAGTTAGTCGTTTGGAGCAGGTAAGCGTTAATTTAGTGTTTCAGGGAGTGTGATATTAGGGCGGTTCATTGATTTATAACCTCTTGTGGATGGTTTGGTACTAAATACGTAGATGACTAAGGAGATGGGACTTTCTGCCTAGGGTTAGTGCTGCCTGATGTTACTGTTTTTAGCTGTATCAAGCTTGCTTTAATGGGAGTTTGCCACAGAGTATTCATGAGTGATAGTGCAATGGCCACATAAAGCACACCCTATGGTTCTAGCATGACTGAATAGCATCAGGGTATTGCTTGCTTTCTTTGCTGTGTCACTTGTTATAACAAACCTTCATCTTGTCATTAAGGCATGAGAAATGAAAATGAGCATTCCACTGTTTTCACCAGATGCAATTACATTGTGATATTGCGGAGTATGCTGCATTAGGAGAACCATGCTAAAAGGGAACTAACAGTTAGGAATATCGTGGCCATTTCATGAATTGGCTGAAATCCTTATTATCCCAGGATTTCAATTTGCAGTTAAGTAGATGGACTGGAATGCCTGTATTTTCATTAGGACTATTGCAACTACAAGATACGCTGCCATGTAGTGGTCATCAGTAATTTTTGCTATGCAAACCTTGTAAACCTAAGTATCATAGTTGCAACATGAAATAAAGCATACCTTTGGGAACTATGAGATAGAATCAAGTGCTTATGTGTATCCAAAACCAAATGGATATTTATTCTAAAGCAATTCTGGACATTTATTCTGGCTAACCCTGAAGAATTGGGCTCTTCTGAATGTGAACGCTGCTATGTGTGGTTATACAAACATCATTTTTGCAAATTTAAGATGAGCACTAAGGCAGTAGTAGATTGTAGGAGAAGAAAAATAACTAATGATTAAAAATCTGTGATACCTGTAAGAATGAAAGAAGCTGTAAGAATGCCATGTGATTTTTATCAATCTAACAATGTTACAGGTTGGACTGTATAAAAGTTTACTGGTTGAGAGAAGTTATTTATCACTGAAAGAAGGTTTGGGAAGATTTACTGATGACAGACACTTGCACCAGCTTAGAAAGACATCGGTAGAATATGTTGTAGTCATGTAATTATAGGCTACCCGTAAGTCAGAAGGCATCACACCAATCCTATAAATAGAAGATATTTCTTTGGCAAAAATAGGCTCGAATACCTTGTTGGGAAGTGAGTGGATGTTAATAAAATTGTGACTTATCCTATGCTCTCATAATGCGTGAAAGTACCTTCTGGGAACAGAGTCTTTCAGTTGAGATTTAGAAGCTTTCTGTGGTTTCCTAATGTCTGAGATTACTAAATCTGAGAAAGTTTCTGTTCCCCAGGGCAAAGCAAAAGGCATTTTAAAAATAACTGGTCATTCTGGATAAGTCTAAACTTTTATGGTCAGGTAGAAGGGGAAGCTGAAATCTGGCTTAGAATAGACAGGAAAGTAAGTGACCTTTATTACGTGTTGGTGCTGTCATGTCTCTCTATCCCTTTTTGTTCCTCACAATTTTCCAGTTAAAGTGCAAAGATTTGTATTTGCCTTTCTTGCTTCTGGTAGCTTGATTGTACTATTAATACACAACACCAAAACTTTAGAGTGCTGCCATGCATTTTTGTTCGTTTACTTGTTTAAACAGGGCTGGGATGGGAGTTATTTATGCCTTGCTTATTTTCTTTTGTTAAGCAATCAAATGTGTTAATACAACAAATTTTGGTCTTCTCTGTCTATCCATATCAATCTTCTAAAACTTGGATTTGTCAAACGATTAGAAAGGCTTAAGAGGGAATGTGTAGTTAGTATTGTTAGATACCTCCATCTTTAAAAAATCAGTTTCAAATGAGTGATTTATTGGGGGTGGGAGAGTTCATCTCAGCAACATGGGTTTGGACGCATTTTTTTAAAAAAAAATCTACAGATACCTTTTCTGCTAGTTTACATTTTCACTTTCTGAAGACACTTGAACATAGGACCGACTTATCTGTGATGAGCATATTCTATGACTGGATACATGAAAAGGGCATGGGCTTAACCATTCCTGTTTGGTTTTACAGATTTTGTTCTTCCAAGTCTGGCCCTCTAAAACCCTCCTTTTCTTTGGTGACATTATTTTTGCATGTATTCATCTTCACAGAAATGACTCATATATTTTTGGTTATTGTTATTCTCTTTTCCACATTCTGTATCATGGTACAAGAAAATGGCTTGGGCCACAGATCCCACAGCTAAGGATATGATGTTCTTGGTTTGAGCTTTTGCCATCCAAGACCATTTTCTGATAATAGCATTTATGTGACATGCCTGGAACAGGCATGGCCAAATCTTTCCCCTCAAAATTGTTGGCTTGGTTCCTGCAGTAGTGCACAACTACGATGTTTGGAGTTTCATTCGTGTGAAGTCTGTATTAAGCTGCTGAAAATGTTGGATGAACAATCTGGAAAATGCGCCATGATTGTTTTGTACACAGGTGAAACTCTGTCACAGTAGAAAAGAAAATCTGGTATACCTGCTTTCCATGAGCAGGATGCATAAGTGTGTGTGCTTGCTGCTAAAGACAAACCAAATAAGAGTTTGTATACACTTTCAGCTATATTTATTCTTGGGAAAAAAATCTTTAAAAACAACTGTTACCATATATCACCTGGGAGGAAAAGATCTTAATATAGCCTACCATGCACAATCCCATCTCCTGTTAATAGTATATAATTCTTGACCCATGTGCTAGGATCATCACATTGGGGAGGGGGGAAAGGAAGAGGAAAAATTGTAAAATACTTGAATGAGAGCCTGTATTATAAACAGTAATATTATTCAGAGTATCTGCTTTATAGGCTGATGTGACTCATTATTCTAGTAGTGCTTTTAGTCCTTTGTAATTTGTGGTAATTATGCTTTTTCCTTTTTAATACAAAAATGTATAAAAATAAAAAGCTCAAAAGACCATGTAGTTTCATTTTCATTGCTTTGATTGTATTCACCATTCTCTGCCCATTGTGGAAATCCATCCTATCCTAATCATATCTTCCATAGGAAAGGGCCACTTGATACAGTGTTGTCAGGTAAGAAATTACTCTTAATATAGACTCGATTTTAATAGTTCTGGGTTGAATGTTCCTGTGTACCCCTTGCTGCAGAATGATTCTTGACTGCCAGAAGTTACTTCAATTATTTTCAAAATGGCCAAAACTCATGGCAAGCCAGAGATTCACAAAACTCTTTAGAAATGTTGGCAAAAAGTACTAACAAGAAAAGTATTTCTTAAAATAGTTTAGAATAAAAGAAATCAGGTATATCAGGTTCTCTATGAAGATGACAAATCCTAGTAACACACACCAGATTTGATTCTGTACACAACAAGCAAGAATAAATTAGACCAAGGTCCATTAGTTGCCTAGAGTGTGCTAATCTAGGACCTAGCTATCTTCGAGACCGCCTTCTGCCTCCCATCGACCCATGCGCTCCCACAGAGAGGGCCTCCTCGGGGTGCCATCAGCCAAGCAATGCAGGCTGGTGACCACCAGGGGGAGGGCCTTCTCTGTGGGGGCTCCTACCCTCTGGAATCAGCTGCTCTCAGAGATAAGGAGAATCCAAGACCTCCGTGCCTTCCGCCGTGCCCTTAAAACTTTACTTTTCCAACAAGCCGGGCTGGCCTAAGCGAATCCTTTTAAACAATTTTAAATTGGGTTGTTCTTTTTTAAATTTTGGACCAATTGAGATATTCCTTTTAATTGTTCTTAATGTTTGTATTGTGTGTTTTTTACTTGGCTGTGCACCGCCCTGAGTCCCCAGGGAGAAGGGCGGTATAAAAAATTGAAATAAAATAAAAATAAAATAATCTTAATAGGGCCGAATTCTTTGCATTAATCAGCTGAAAAGCAATCTGACCATAAGAAAGGACTGATGGTAATTTTCAGGTTAGTCATCTGCTCTGAGACATAAAACAGATCTAATGTCTTAACCCTAAGTATGGGTTTGGCGACAGGCCCTCAACACAGGTAATCCTCAATTTACAACCATTTAGTGACCAATAGAAATCATAACATTTCTAAAGACTTAAGTTTGTCAGGATTTGCAGCATCCCAATGGTCACATGATCAAAATTCAGATGGTAACTCCATGTTTGACAGCAATGTAATGGGGTCATGTGATCACCTTTTGCACTCCTGATAAGCAACATCAACTGGTAAACCAGATTAACAACTCTGTCACTAATTTAATTGCAGTGGTTCACTTAACTGGCAAGAAAGGTCAATAAGGGACAAAACTTGCTTGGGCTCAATTGTCATAAGTTGAAGGCTACCTGTAATATGGTATATATGCAAGGTTGCCATGAACTGAATCATTCCATATTTACATCTCTAAAATCTAGCAACCTTGGAGCAATGGAATCGAGCAACTTGGGCAGGGATATTCTTGAGCAGGGAAGCCAGTGCAATTAACCGGCCCTAGAGACCAATTTCAACCACAGCGTTTCCCATCCAATTATCTGATTGTATATTAACATGTATTTGTTGAGTACAGTTGTTTAATCTGCTCTGATTCAATCTACAGATAGCATAGTCTAGCTTGTATTTTCCCATTTTCTCTACTGGACTCATAAGAGGATTTAGTAATATCAAAGTACACTCTGTTCACTGCATTCCTGTGGTCAACTAAATTGCTCAATCTGTATCAAACTGGTTTGGCAAGATTTACTGTTGATAAATCCATGCTGGCTGTTGCAAGCAATCTATTATTTTCTAAATGCTTATAAACCAAATGTATAATAAGGTATTCTGCTGATGTACTGTGGATAATGAGCTGATTGGTACTTAGTTATCCAATTCGTCCTCCTCTTTTAAAAATAAGAGTTTGCTGTTCTCAATCATCTGGTAGTCTGCCTGGATTATCCCACTTGCAGATCAGGAATCAAGTTGAAAAGGTTACTTTCAATTGTTATATATTGATTGTAAGCATTTATAATAGGTTGAGAGCTATGTTGATTGTAGTTTATAAAAATAGTATCTGTTGCTAACAGTTGTTTTCTTAGGAAAAATGCACTTGCTCGGAGAAATTCTCAATTATTTTCTATAAATTTATTTTCCTCCCTGTGAAGATTTGTTTACACATATGCTACATTCTGAAACCTTTTCACCTTTGAGCACTGCAAAGCACTGCATGGGTCAGTCTATCAGTTATTTGAAAGTGTACCCACATAGTTAAAAAGTAAATTAGAGTGATAAGAGTGACTGAGGTGGGGGGAATAGAGGGGACAGCAGGTTGCTCTCTTCAAATTGGTGCTCTGTAACAGCACATCCCGCAGTAAGCCTACTTTATGACCAGCAAGGCACACCACCCAGACACTATTTTGTGAGCATGACCACATGATGTCCTCAAAATTGCTGATCATCAGCCCCCAAAATCTGAGGGCTCTGGGTAGAATTTCTATTTTTCCCAATAACTTTATTAAAAATTATATTAAAACAGGTAAAACTAATACAAGAACCCAATACAAAATAAACATTAAAGGTGGAAAAACCCTCCAAAAGGAGATGGTAAGAAAAAGAAAATCTCCTTCATTCACAGCAAGTAATTTATCACTGTCTCTTATAATACAAACACATCTTCATTCCATGCAATACCACATTTGCTATAAACAGATCGCTTAAATCTCCAGCTCTCCTTATTAACCGGCAAAGGTTCAGTAAAAACGAACAGAAATACCTAACAACGTAAATGGCATATAACCCTTCTCTCAATTTAATCTACATCCTACTCATCCCTGTATTATTTAATGGGTATAATTTCTAGGAACCTGAAATAAAATCCATCAGGTTTCAAAAGGGCTTGTTTCATAATACAGTTGATAACTTTTTTGCATGTCTTCAAGTCAGATATTTAGGAAGTGGATTGCCACTGCCTGCTTCGCAGTGGTAAGAGAGTGACTGGGCCAAAATCGCCGAGCTGGTTTCGTGTCTAAAGTGGGCTGGAACTTAGTCACCCAGTTTTTCACTTGATACCTTAACCACCACCCCAAACTGGCTTTCAGGGTTGACGTAATTCTACGCAATTACTTCTAGCCTAGATAGGATTGGCTCCTAAATCAAGAGTTTTAAGTAGACTTTAATTTACTAGGGTTTACGCTGAAGGAAACGTGAATTGATAGCTAGATAAGGAATCCAGTTGTGTGTTTAATATGCGCACAGAGAACAATTTTCTTTTCCCCGGGATATGGCCCCGCGCAATTCAATAAATCTTTACCCGCGCAAACTTGGGGTGAAGACAGCTTTATCTGCTGCTGTAATATACTAGAAGAGGACACCGCTCACTTCTATGGATGCGAAGTAGATTGCCTTCATTGCTGCGGCGTACTAGTTTAAGGTTACAAGGAACGCGTTAGCAAAACCCGAGGGATACTAAGTGCAAATCCCAACCAGCCTTGCTTGCTTGCTTGATTTATTTACTTACTTATTTATTTAATATTGCCGCCTATGTAAATCCCAACCAGCCTTGAATTAGTGATTGATTGAATTTATATTGCCACCTATTCGCCCATGGCGACTCAAGGCAGCTTACAGAATAGCCGTATATGAGATTCACGCAACGTACAAACGTGACCATAATTGGCGCTTTTCACTGGTTAATAAACGCAAGTCAGAACAGGGTGCGCAGTAGTCACGGGGCGGCCACGCTGGCCATGCGCATGAGCAGTACCGCAGCCTTTTCGTCTTTTCCGGGATCTTCCGAGGCGCTCGGAAGCTGACTGAAAAGGGTCAGTCGACTCTATTGCAAAGCGCATGCGTGGGAGGGAAGGTGGAAAGCGGGAAAAAAAAAACACACCACATATATCCCTCAAACCATCGAGCGATGCAAAAAGGGCCAGGCTAGAGCGGCTTCTAACCGAGACCACGAAGGCGGCGGGGAAAAGGGGCGATAACGGTCCGGCGCTCGATTCTCCCGGTGAGGCGGCGCGCGCGCGCGCGCACGGGGGGTGAGGGGTGGGGGCTTCCTTTTCGAGCGCAGGCCCGGAGTGGAGGCTCAAGGCAGGACGGGAGGGCCCCGAGAGTCCGGGGCGGAGCAGATCTTTTGTTTTGCAGACCGGATGTCCTGGGTCTTCGGGAAGGCGTTTCGGTTTCGCTCGCTCGCGTATAGTTCGACTTCCCAAAGGCGGCGGCGGGTGGGCTGCTGCGGGGGAGCAAGCCAAGTATCCCCGGGAGCCGATTCCCCCTACGGGGATTTGGCTGCCTCCTCCCTACTGAGCCCTCAGCGAGCGAGCCAGGGCATAAATTCAGAACCCAGATCCTCTGGGAAGCCTTTAAAATGGAAGGCTCCGTTTTCGAAAGAGGAAATCGAAACGGCCCGGCAGATGCTTCTTGCTTGAGGAGAAACAAACGGTGCCTGACGGGGCCGTCTTCCATCGGACAGATACCGCTGGCTGAGGTGACGGGGATTGCCGTACAGCAGTTCACACCGATCCCTCAGTCTGGCTACCCCTGGTTAAATCCCCCCATCCCGTCCTTTCCCTGGATGACTCCAGCGAAGAGAATAGGAGAGAGGCTGGGAGGAGACATGCAGGGCAGGGAAACCGGTGTGTGTGTGTGTGTGATCTTTGGAGAGGCGGAGTTTCCTGGGCCCTCTCGTATTTGGGCTAGAAAGAAGCAAGCTTTGTTGTGCTTTGTTGTTGAGGTTGTGGCCGATTGCCCAGGGAAGGTGGATTCAGAGCAGAACCGTAAAGCTTTGCCTTTGGCGTTGGGCGGGCTGGTCGCTCAGAAATAGGAGATGAAGTGCTGGGGTGAGGTGGGATGGGGGAAGAAAAGGTTGTCCCCTAGCTTAAGGGTTGTCTGCTGAAAATAATGTGTGTGTGTGTACAGGTATGTGTTTTTAACAGGATACACATTAAAGTTCGAGAAAAAAAATAGGTATTTAGTATCAGTATCAGTTTACATCCCATTTTTCTGCTCAGAAGAGCATGGATGGGGATTAACAATTTTTTTAAAAAAATATATACTGAAAATTAAAATAGATTTACAATTGGTGAAAGATGTACCTTTATTATTTTAATTTATTCAAGTTTTAAACTGCATAGTTTTAACACTTTAATTCTAATTATCTTTTTTAAAAAATATTCTAAGCTTTCCGTAGTCACCTTATACAGGAGATGGGTGGCATGACAATTTAATAAATGACAATATAATATAATTAATGTAATATAATTTAAATAATACATGTAGTCCTCAACTTACGATTACAATTGAGCCCAGAAATTATATTGAGAAATTTGTTAAGTGAGTTTTGTCCCATTTTGTGACTTCTTTTTGCCACATTTGTTATAAGTGAATCACTGCAGTTGTTAAATTAATAACATGGTTGTTAAGTGAATCTGGCTTTCCCATTGATTTTGCTTGTCAGAAGGTCACATGACCCCTGGACAGGGCAACCATTATAAACATGAACCAGGTGTCAACCATTCAAATATAAATCACATAACCAGGGTGCTGCAATGGTCATAAGTGTGAAAAATGGTCATAAGTCACATTTTTAGTGCTGTAACTTCAATTGGTCACTAAATGAACTATTATAAATTGAAAACTACCTGTATATATAGTAATTTAATGTTGAGTGGCTGGAATCAAGTGCACCTCTAGAGAAGTTGTATTCTAATACCTGGGAGCAATACAGGAAAAGGCCCTTTCCTATCAGAAACATAACATTCTTACAGAGGAGTCATCTTCAAAATGAGTGTTTTCCCTGATATTCATACTCCATGTTATTTAAAATTTAAAGGTTAATACCGGCAACTTAGTTTCTACCAGTTAAACACTTATCATCTGGTACAGATGTTTCAGTGCAGGCATCATGTGGTCCGTATATCTTACATTAATTAGCCTAGCTATTGCATTTTTCTAGTGGCAACTTTTATAACATCTGTGTATGTCTGTTTATTGTATTGTGGCTATGACTGGTCTATTGGAGAGGCAGCTAATAACTAAATATCTCTGGGTGAGGAGAAGGGGACCTTGGTGCTCTCTGAGCTTGCTTGTTTTCTTGAAGACCTTTGCTGTCCTTTTAGTCTAGTGCAGTGGGTCTCAACCTTCCTAATGCCGCGACCCTTTAATACAGTTCCTCATGTTGTGGTGACCCCCAACCATAAAATTATTCCTAAAACCACTGAAAATATGTGTTTTCGGATGGTCTTAGGTGACCCCGTGAAAGGGTCATTCGACCCCCAAAGGGGTCCCAACCCACAGGTTGAGAACCACTGGTCTAGTGGTTTGCCTTGTCAGTGTTGGTGGGGGTGTAGATTATTAAGAGATTCTTGATTGGGCAGTTTACTGTGGGGCTTCTTTGGCAGTTTCTTTATTGGGGCATTGTTTACTTGATTGTTGGTCTAATGTTAATCTTGG
Source organism: Ptyas mucosa (assembly GCA_012654045.1). Lineage (NCBI taxonomy): Eukaryota > Metazoa > Chordata > Lepidosauria > Squamata > Colubridae > Ptyas > Ptyas mucosa. Next base: position 29,852,485 of record WNWU01000012.1, read on the forward strand.
AGTTAATCTATGCTGATTTGGGTGCTGATTGCTGGTGGAGATGTGCTTGGGTCTTTTTGTTCCTTTTTGGCTAGTTGATTGTCTCTTTTACATATATATTGTTAATGTATGTGTCTAATTGATAGCTAACTTGTCAGTAGCAGGCTTCTGGAAATTCCCTGGATTTGGATCTCTTTGGAATACAGAGTACTCGAATTTGCCTGAGTAGACAGGCATATGCAACCATTTTATGATCAAAGATTAACCTTTCCAAAGCATTAATTTATGCTCAAAATCAATATTTGATATCTTCAGAAGAATTGGCCTTTTAAAATAAATGTATAGAGAAAATGCTTACTAAATATTTTGTCCATGTTGGTTCAGTAACATTCTTGTCAAGAATAAAACTGTCTATGATAGTGGGCAGATTTTGAACTTTAAGTGTTAGGGAGCTTCCACCTTCTGAGTTGTTGTTATTTCTGCTATTCCCCCCCCCCCCCAATATTTTTACCAAGATAGATCTCAGGGGAACTTACCACATTATTTACATAAAGGGGAACATGAATACATTGTTTTTGTCATGTTCTATGGAATATTTTGAGTCCATAATCATACCTTATGGTTTGATAAATGCTTCTTCAAACTTTATTAGATTTTAAAGATGAGATTTTTTTTTGTAACAGTTTGGAGCCTAATTTCATTATCTATTTAGATTCAATTTCCCATGCTGAACATGTCCAGACTGAGTTTCAACAGCTTTGCCAACTCAGCTTAAGCTTTAGATGAGAAATGAACTTTAGCTCTGTTTTTGGATCCTGCAGCTTTCTGAGGGCCTCTAAGAAGGACCTGCCAGAGAGAGTTCACTTGTGCTGGCAAAGTTTTGGGTAATTTTAAAACTTTTATCAGCATTTAGTATTTGATTTTGCAGCTTGCAGAAGAATGTTAAGGACTGACTGAGAAGTGAGTCCTTTTCAAGGGTAATTCTGATCAGCTTTTCTGTTATTAAAACAGGCTTTTGCCTTCCAGCTCATCTTTGTAATACAGACCCTCTTGGATGTTTTTGTTGTGAAAGTGTTTCTTGTCCAGGCAGTTGAGAGCTTTTGGCAATTTTTGCCTTGCTCCATTTATACAACCAATTATTTTTGTTGAGTTTTGCTAATAAATGATTTACTGCTCTTGTTGCCTAATTCTTTTGCTTCATAACATGATTGTTTACTGCTTTGTTCCTCACTTTGACACCGTTTTTTCTTCCATCTCCCCCCATTGCAAATCTGTTTTCATATCTAATTTGAAGTGATAGTTGGCTTGAGGAATTTAAATGTTGTGGGGAAAAGTTTTCAAACATACTCTTAAATCTAGAGTCCAAGACCTTATAACTTACCCCTCAGAATGAGAGGAAGGTTACAGTGAATCAGTTATAGTTCAGTTGTGAAATACTTTCCCTCAAATACTTTCTTCATGTCTTTGTTTTGCCTTTTTTAGTAATTATATATAGAAGTCTTTATATGTTTTCATCATAATTCATTGCTCTTTTTAATATTTACTTATATACTGCTGTGGGAAGTGCACCCCAAAGGACAGTGCCAGGAACCACTAAAGCAGTGCCAAAAGACTTAAGCCAGCCGTTCCCCTTTAAGAAAACAAAGAAACACCAGCTGACAGGAAAACTCAGAGCAGCCTGCTAATGGCTGTTATAAAAGTAACAAAACTGACCACAGAAACACTTAAGCAGAGCCATTAAGATATGGGGAATCAGGCTAAAAATAAACTCTCAAAGGTATGCAGAAACTCCCCTTTTCCTGCTCCTGACAGGATTAAACCCCAAGGACAGGAAAAACAAAAGACCTGGGACCAAGATTAACCCAGGAAAACAGGAAAACAAAACCCAGGGCACATCAAACCCATCAAGGTGCAGCAGCTTCAAAGGGGAATTAAGCACAAAAGGCTCAGATTCACACTCCCAAGGTGCTTGCTTGCAAGGACACTTGAGCTGTGTCACATCTGCTTCTTGCTTCCCTACATTAAAGGAATTCTGCTTTCTGGCAGCTGGTTTCTGAATCCATTTTTCAGCATCTGTGGTTTTTCCCAGCTGGGGAACAACCCAACACTTCTTAGAGCAATTTAATAATTGCATTGTTTAGGATTGATTTGTACATCCTTAAGTGTTGAGAAGTGTGATATTCTTGTCAATATTGGATATTATATTGTTTTTTTCTTCTTTATCAACAATTGTTAGATATTTTGAGATATTGGAACACGGGTTTTCCATTGTAATTGTACACAAATCCTTCAAGATGCCAGCAGCACTTGCTGAAAATAGTCAAGTGATCTGTGAAGTATGGGCAAACAATCTAGAGGAAGAGATGAGAAAAATTCGGGAAATTGTTCTCAGCTACAGCTACATTGCAATGGTAAATTTATGCTTTCTATACAGCTTTTATTCTGATGTAATTTTTTTTTAAGATAAGTCAATTATTCTAGTTTAAATCAGTGTGTTCAGTCTGGAATCCACTTGATATTTTAAAGAAGCTTCTTATAACATTTTTAGTTCTATTAAGTATTTCATTTAAGTGAGTTATGGAATTCAAATTTGAAATTTTGCATTAGTTCCTAATAATATTCCTATATAATCACTATTTAATTTAAAAGTAGATTTTTGTGTAAACATTAATGTATTTGACATTTTTGTAGGAACATTCGGGGCTTTGTGTTACAAAGCTTATTTGTAAAATTTTGGCTCATTTGGCTGGATGTTTTTAGAGTGTGCTGATTATGTAGATTTGCCATTCTCTTTGCCAAATCAATTTTAGTTCTACAATGGTATCTTGGTACTCATTGTTATTTTGTTCCAGGTGATGTGATGAGTACCAAAAATAATGAGTACCAAACAAATTTTTCCCATAAGGAGTAATGTAGTGAGTCACAAGGCAGCCACCATTACAAGTTCTAGCTTGTGCATTAAATACCAAACAATAAGTACTGGGACAAAGTTTTCATGTCAAAATGCAAATTCATTTGCGTTTCAAACCAGTTGAGTACCAAGGTACCACTATCAAAATGGGTTCTGATATATACATCAATAAATTAATTTTAGATTAATTATTCTATTTGTTTTTATTCTGTTACTCGTATAGATGCTTTCCAGAAACACATTTAAATATATGCAAAAATATTGTAAGCCTAAACCGTAAAACACATTGTTCCAAATTCATCAGAAATATTTCAACACATGAATAAACTGTTCCTGATTGCCTTTAAAGCAATTGCATGATCTCAGTAAAATAAATTGAATGCAGTGAGAGTGGGTTATTGAAGAAGTGTCTGTGACAAATAAGAAGGGACCCATGCATATACTTCCCATCCCATTTCTTTTGGGAGATTAAAATACAAAGTAACATAAAGGAAAAAGGGTAAGGAAATAACAAGGCAAATTATAAAGTGTCAAAAAATTATGTCTGACTTTTTATAGTACAGAGATAATAATAAAATACAGGAACCTCTTTCTAGGTTTAAATAATACCAGTATTTAAAATACTTTAAATTACTAAAATCAAGATTCTACAGAAATATTCATAATATATATTTCTTTTAATACATAATAAAGTGTCAATTATGAATAATCATACATTTAAAAAACCTCAATATTTGAATAGAGATAATATCCAGATTTTATTGTTGCTCGGGTTTAATATTTTCTTATGTTCCTTTATAGGACACAGAGTTTCCTGGGGTGGTTGTTCGACCAATTGGTGAATTTCGCAGTTCTATAGATTATCAATATCAACTGCTCCGATGTAATGTTGACCTGCTTAAAATTATCCAGTTAGGCCTGACCTTCACAAATGAAAAAGGAGAATATCCCGTAGGAATCAACACCTGGCAGTTTAATTTCAAGTTCAATCTTACGTAAGTCTAACCGGCAGAATAGTTTCTCTAACTTGAGTTGTGGCCACAGAGAACCAAGACATTTTTGTCAATTTTCCATTCTCTTGTAAAATAATTATTGTGTGTTTCAAAGCCTGCACAGTAGAAGTTGCTAATCTCTTTAAAAGATGTGTTACTTTGGAATAGAATATTTTTTCAAAACAACCTGTTGATTTCAAATACAACAGGCCATTTTCAGATAAGCAAGATAAGGTGTGTTCCCACACTTTACTGTAATAAAAAGATAATATAAACTTGATCTTTTGTGTGTGTTGGACAGTAGGTTTCACAAATGTACCTAAACCATGTCATGGTAAATAATGAATTGGAAGTAGTAACATAAATAAATGATAACCAGTGATTGTTTAGGAAAAATTAAGCTAGTTTTAACGTTTATTTGTCTTTCTCATTAGGGAAGATATGTATTCTCAGGATTCAATAGACCTCCTTGCAAGCTCGGGATTACAATTTCAGAAACATGAGGAGGAAGGGATTGATACTTTACATTTTGCGGAACTTCTAATGACCTCTGGTGTGGTGCTCAGTGACAATGTGAAATGGCTTTCATTTCATAGGTTAGTTTGTATTTCAATATGTCGGTAAACTTTATTTGCCTTTTTTATTTAATCTATCATAAAACAGGTATAGTTTGTATGTTGGAATTGCTTGAAAAGAAGTGAATGACTGGGGGAATGGCCTTGGTGTACAGTTGGTGTATATGAATCTGAGAATGATCCTCAGTGGCAGAAAAATTGGAATTCTAAATATTTAATGGTTTGTAGATTATCAGTGCTTTGCATCCAAACTTTTTATAAATGCTTAGTGTTTTCGGATTCTCTCATTGTGAATGGTGCTTTTGTAAAAGTTGTTTTATCAATATTTTAAACTGTTCCATAATTAACCTCACCTATTCCCAAATCTAGTAAATAGCAAATAATGATGAAGGCAATTCATATTTTACTGGTTCAACTTGTTTTACTTTTTGCTGGCATCAACTTTCAGCTGTTTATATGTTGCTGGAATTGAACATATGGCTCAGATTACATGACACTGCTTTTTTCCTTCTGTTTTGTTACATTTTTCCACCCAATTTGTTCTTACCAAATCCCTGTAATCATGGAGGTGCATGGAACTTTTTGTTCTCAACATTTATTTGTATATTCCATTTAAGTTACTTGCTGAGGACCTATCTCCCATTCAATTTTCATTGTCAATAGTTATAAGCTGAATTGGAAAAGATTGACTTAAAATAGATCATAATAGTAAATTCTGCTATAACTAGTCATGTTGCTGTTAACTAACATATGCCATTTTACTATTACTTCATCAGTGGCTATGACTTTGGTTATATGGTGAAACTGCTAACAGATTCTAGGCTTCCAGAAGAAGAACACGAGTTCTTTCATATCCTGAATCTTTTCTTTCCATCTATATATGATGTTAAGTATTTAATGAAGAGCTGCAAAAATCTGAAGGTACATTTTTATCACTGTTAATTGCAAATCATGAAGTGTAAAAGAAAACAAGGAATTTTAGTAGATATCATTTAAAAGGTAGTATATTTAACATAAGTTATATATTTATTAAGTACATGAGGGCTTTATTCAACAGTTGCTTTTAATTTTATTAGTTACAAATTTTCTGAAAATTAAATGCCATTTGGGAAAGCAGATCCAACTTTTGTATCATGGCACTAGTGGTGGGTTGCCCCCTGTTCACACCAGTTCTATAGAACTGGTAGTAAAACCGGCGGGAGGCTCCACACACCGACCCGACTTCATCAAAACGCTTCTGTGCATGCACAGAAGAGCGTACGCGCGCAGCAAGCACGCGCACAGCCCCGTTGCAAACCAGTAGTAAAGGTAAGTAGAACCCATCCATGCATGGCACCCTATGATTGCTTGGCAAGAATTATATCAATCATATTTATATGACCGCCTACCTCACAAAAATAAAACTCTGGGTAGTGTCTAACACTCCAAACATCAAATACATTCAAATGCACACAAAATCCCCAATTATAAAAATATAAAAATCATATACTTTCAGGAGCATTGCTTATTCAAAACAGTCATTTATAATCACCAAATTATTGCTGGAGATTATATATGTAAGTTCGAAGTGTAGCTTTTGACAGTTTCAAAATTCTTTTAAAATCCTGGTCTCTACTGCTTACTTCCAATAGCCCCCCCACTTACCACTCCAGAGGTCAGATAGAGCATTGACTCTTGTGTTTCAGACTTATTCCTTTATTGCAGGGAGGGCTTCAGGAAGTTGCTGACCAGCTAGATTTGCAGCGTATTGGCCGGCAGCACCAAGCAGGATCAGATTCTTTACTCACAGGGATGGCATTCTTCAGAATGAAAGAGGTAGGCTCGTTTGGCTTTTTTCCAAATCTTTGGCTTGTAGTCTGTTGTTGTTCTTGATACCCTCTTCAACACCTTTTGCGATGTGCTATACTATTCTTAATTTCTTTGGGTTCTACAAGTGTCCACTGCTGTGAAATGACTGTTTTAAATCTTAAAGATGTTAAATGAAATGTTTAACCACTTGTATATTTTTTTTCCTAGTTGTTCTTTGAGGATACAATTGATGATGCAAAATATTGTGGGAGACTATATGGCCTTGGCACAGGAGTAGCTCAGAAACAGACCGAAGATGTAGAAACAGCTCAAGAGAAAATGAGTATTTTGGCTATTATCAACAATATGCCCCAGTGACAGATTGCTACTTTAGGATATTAACATGGGTCCACAGAGGTAAACTTCCTTCTTGAAACTGTTTCACATCTTTCCAAGATATGGCGAAAGCACGAGTGTTTTTTTAAAGAGGGAAAAGCATCTTTACTTTGAATCTTAGTAGATTCCAATTAAGTGATTTCATAATGGCTGGAGAGTTTGTCTTGTATGTAAAAAAAAATCAGACTTGAGCTACATACTATGTATATAACTCCTTTTTATTTTAAACTTTACTGAATTTGCAAGTAGTTCTTTCAGAATTTTCAGCAGAGCTGAAGTTCTTTCACGCACTTGCAGATTTAGTTTTGACTGCTTATTTTAACATTTATTTTGCTCTCTGTGAGGGTGATGCGTTTCTAAGCCCTCTGCTAGTTTTTATCTTTTGTGTCAGTCTGTGAAAGTGATCCATTCAGCCCTGGTGGTGGAGACTGCATGAACATAATGTAACTATATGCTAGAAGTCACCATAATGGTGGTCCTGGATGGTATTATCACTAGTTCTTCCTTCCTTTAGCTTGCTGGGCCATGATATCATATTGGCAATTTTCATCTTTAATAACTTTAGAATAGAATAAAACTGTCAGCATGCTTGAGACTGCAGTAATAATTGGGACCAAAAATAGTTTCATGTTGAGTGAAATACTTTAACCCTTTTGTGAATAGAACAGTAATTGGGTAAAATCACAACTATCTAGTAATAATGGGCTATTAAAACTTTTAGATTACCATTTTATACTACTTTGAAGAGGAACCCTAGATTGTTCAATAGATGTAGACTAAAAGTTCATTTAATAGTTTTGCAAATGTCATCATCCTGAAAACAAAAATCCTGTTTGGGGGCAGAGGGGATCTTGACAGTGTGAAATTTTAATAAACTCCCCATTATGTAAAATATTACAAGCTGCTGTTAAATGCATCTGTGTATATAATTGGTTCTTAATTTTGTAAAATAAAGACTTTTCTTAAGGCATTAGACTTGGGAGTTCTATTTTTTTGAAAAAAAATGTTCGGTAATTATTTTTGTGTCAAAAGAACTGTCAGCAAGAGGAACTTAGTCACTAGATAGAGATAAAACCTCTTAGATGCAACATTTAAGTTTTACAGAGGCTAGTTCTAATCCTCCTGTTTATACAAATTTTCATTAAGGTTCCTGAATCTTTTACTTTTTATGTAGTAAAAATCCTGTGTGTGAATATGTGTGCGTGTATAATGCAGACTTGAAAAGTGACGGTTTAGCACAATTCAAATTGTAACAATTACTAGTGGTAATTCTACTCTGTAAAAACATTTTCATCTTAACATGAGTTCTCCTCTTTTATATACAAAATATCTTAAATAATGTTGTAAGCATGACAAGTAATATACAGGAAGTCCCATTCCATTCCTGTCTTTAACTTTTTAAATTAACTTTTTAACTTAAAAACGTTTTTATAATTAAAACTTTTTAGTTATAAGTCAGAACTCATTCAGATAGTCTTCGACTTACAACAGTTAGTTTAGTGACCGAAGTTACAATAGCACTGAAAAAAGAGACTACTTTCCATTTCCAGAAAATGGGACAAAAGTCACTTAACTCTCTCACTTAGCAACAGAAACTTTTGTATATTGTTGTAAGTCAAGGACTACCTGTACTGTATTTACAAACAGGGTGCCTACTCTTAAAAATACTGGATGGCATTGTTCGAGGGAGCCTCCCTTCCACAGGGAGCCATGCAATATTTTTAGGAACTTTTGAAAATAGGCTGTATATTAAAAATTTGCAGCTTCAGTGATCCATCAAAATATTGTGTGGCTTCAGCAGTTCATCAATTGAAGGATTGTGTACCATTTTTAGTAATAGGCAGCCTATTCACAAGTAGGGTTGTCCCTAAGTCAGATGTACTTAACCTGGGGACTTCTATATATTCGATATGTTATTAGTATTTCCTCAGATCTTTCTTCAGATTTTCTTAAATGTGAGTATTTTCAAATACTGGAAGAATTTTAGATCAGGAAGAGTATTTCAATGGGTTTAGAATGTATATGTATATATGCTTAGAAGATATTCTAGAGCACCTATCTTTTACAAGGAGAGATGACCAGATAGTTCATATAGCATGTTTATTAGAGGGGCGCTTTTGAAGTTTCCTTTTGAAGTAGAAAATACTTTTAGCAGTGCTTGCAAAAAATAGGTATTTGTTTTTTCCATGTTCCACATTAATTTATTACACTTAATAATTGTTCAGTATGACTGTATAACAGTAGTCTTCTAATCATTCATTGTAGAATGAAACATATTTCATAACCATCTTTAACACCCAGGAGAAAAAGATAAGAATTTTATATAAAGAATTTCTTGGAAGCTGCTTTATATATGTGATTTCTTCCATATTTCCCAAGTAGATTTAATGACTGCTCTTGTAATTCTGGAATCAGATCCACTTGGCACTGTGTACCCATGTGAAGCACAATAAGGCAACATTCTAATACATCAGGGAAAGGGGAAACCTATAAATAAATAAGTAAATAAATGAAAAAACTAGAAGCTCCAAGTAAGTATATTATCCTTCAGTTTATAATATTTAAATTAGCAATGCCTTAACATATATAACACACATGAGTAAAAATAAGAAATTAAAGTTAGCCATATGCCATTGAAACAGCATCAGTTTTAACAATTTAAAAATAGTTTAAACTATTAATGATTAGAGTTAGAAATATATCCCCATCAGCTATTTAAAATTGGAAATTTATCACACCTGTCTATTCTGCGAATGTTCAATAATACTACTATTCATTTGAGTTGGAAGTTATTTTTCATTTTACAGCTTGGAGTGCAAGCACATTGTTTCCTACAAGCTAGATCTTTGCTAATTGCACAACCACCATAGATTTACTCTCTGGAGGAAGAGTTTGGAAGAATTTAATGAACATAATCGATGTTTTTGTCTGAACGTGTAAAAGAACCAGAAATACTAATCTGCAAAAAAAATTGATTTTAATCATTCAGTTTAATAATTTCAGATTTAGACCTCTCCTAAATCTTCAGATCATGTAACTTGTAGGCTTTTTCCTAGTCAGATTGTCACTGTCAATAAGCAACATTCATGGCAAGTATAGAAAACACTGCTGAAAAAGAATCTAAGCCTTACCTTCATACTTTCTGGAAATTCTGCAAGTTTCTGATTTGCTTCTGTAAGTTGCTTTGTCAGATCTGGCAGAGAAGCTAGTTCCTTCCTTTGTTCTTTACTGTAAAGAGATTAAATTTAAAAGATCTCATTTCCAATAATATCGTCATTATGAATTATTTACAATATATATTTTGGCAATGAAACTGGAAGAAATTAAATAGTTCTGTCATATAAGGAAGTTATTTCAATTTTTTAATATAACAAATCATACAAAAGCAATCCAAATGATGTTATGTTTGAAATAGGGCATCTGTATGTTCTTTAAAGCTTTTTGATAACAATTAAGAATTTTAAGGGCTTTTTTTTGGAATTAGAAATGTACATATTTAAAGCTAAAGCTCTCCTTGAAAATGTATGAGTTCAGGATCACAGCAGTTTGGGTATCAACCATTAATGTATATTCCCTACATCTTCCTAGCATTATTCCTGCGCTATGCCAAGGTCCGCTTAAAAACCCCTTAATTTAGTCTTTCCTGACACCATGCGGAGTTCGCAGCACTTTTTTTTTTCTTTGCACCCTAGGGGAGAAACATCTGCTGCTTGAGTGAACTCTCAACCTTCTGAATGGAAGATGAGTGTCACCACTAGGCTATCATGCTGCTCATTAATGCATATTCCCTAGATCTATTTCAATTAAATTCACCCAATGGTGAAATAAGAGGATAGGATAGATAAGAGATAAAGGAATCTCAACAGGCGGCTAAATAACAAATAAATAAACAAGGAATCTCAACCATGCCAAAAGCTAATGTATTCTAAGTTATAAGGTATGAGTCAAATCCAGCACAGTGGGTTTCTGCTTCTTTTGAACGTGATGCTTTCCACAAAAATTATTTAGCAAATCTTACTTCAGATTCTGGTTTATTGCAGACTTAGCCTCTAATTCCTGCCCCTCAGCACTTTGATGGAAGTTGGTTTTCTGATGTTCATGAATCATTTCCGCAAACATTTGCTGAACTCTAGAAATATCCCTCTGTAAACTTTGGACTTCAGCATGTTCTTCTGAAAGGAGCACTCTACATCCCTTCAGTTTCATCTGTCTGTCTTCTAAACTTAAATGGTCTGCTAAATCAGTTTCTGAGGCAACTCCATTAGAATCCACATAAAAAGGATATTCAGTCTTGGTGGGCTTGATTACAGTTTCTTCAGTCAAACAAACTGTATTAATGCTGTTCTGTTCAAGAATAGTAGGAGAATGAGCTTCAGAGGTTTGTTTCAAGGATTCCAAGCCAGCATTCTCAGGGGAATTCCACCACAGATTGTATAGCTGTCCATAAGCCACAAATGCTTCTAAACTTCTGAAAGCTGCCATGCTCTCAGGATTTCTGCTGTCCAGGTGGTCTCTCACACGACTGCAGCCTACTGAACAAGAGAAACATAATTGGGAATACTGTGCTTTTCAATCTTTTTCCAAAACCCAATGTTTAGAATTGCATTGTTATGAATTTTTGCCATTATAAGAAAAATAGGTCAGTTTTAGTTTATAAAATATTCAATATCAAACATACAATTTCCTGTGAAATTCATTACTACAAGAAATGGCAGGCATAACTGGAATGATTTCAGAAAGGGTACATTCATGGAAGATAGGTTCTTGAAGGCCTATTGATCATGAAGCTTCAAATGTTTCTTTTGGGTTGGGAGCAGCATGCTGAATGCCGGTGGCAGGAGAACAAAAGTGTGTGTGTGTGTGTGCATCTTTCTTTTCTACTTGTGACCCACGAAGCATCTAGCCACGCTAGTCATGTTTTTATGCAATCTTGCCTGCAGGTAGAAAATGAGATCAAGAGTGTGTCATTAGACTTGTTTAAAGAATGACAACCATGTGAATTGAATCTTTACTTCTCAAAAAGCAGAGTGATGTTTTTTTCTCAAAATGAACTATTAAAAAGTGTGGGGGGAAATGCTCTAGCGGGATTAGGAATGGGTCAGAATTCTTACCAAAGGAGAAAACTAGCTCTGTGCCATAATAAGAGTGCTATTAAGTAGTCCTCAGAATCTCTGTTCTCATACAATTTTACAATATAGCAACTCTTTTGATGGCATCGGGTAGCCTCTGATAAAAACATTATCCTAGGTAGTTGGAACCCGCAACACAGTGATGTAGACATCATAAATCCATAATTATGTTTCTTGTTGCCTTCTTGGCCTTCTCAACTCCTGAACTCATTTTATTTTTCCCATTTAACAAAGCTATTCAAAGATTTTTTTCACAGCTCAGTAGTAGGGGGAAAGTTAACCAGAAAAACTATCATACTGTTGCCTCATACCCACCAAGATTTTGAAGGAAACTGAACAGAGATTATGAAAACTGGAGGCTGTACTCTTGGACCTATGGAAATACTGAGACCAAGGAAAAATTAGCCATCACCTGTAGGGAAGCAGAGGTTGCATATCTCTTGCATAAGATTGAAGTTTCCAGCGTCATAACTACGCATCACAGCTCTTAAGGTAGCTTTCACAGTTTCCTCCCAGGAAGACATTTGAAGGCTAAGAAATGCTAGTGTCAACTCATGAGAAATGTGGAACACCAGCTAGGAAAAAAAAAGAGAAAATAAAGATAGATTTTAAAGGTCCCAATTCATGGGAGTGGATGGAACAGCAAAAACTATGAATAATTATCAGTTGGCTTCCATTATAACAGTTTTAATGTGTTATTTGTTACAAAGGGAGCTTGAATGAGACAACTAAGGTAAATGAATAGGTGTAAGGAACTCGAGGAAAAAACCTATAGGATAGGCAGAAGGAACCTAGGATGTTTAGTAAGAAAAAAAGACATCATTAAGGGAGACATGTTACCTCTGTCCATATATACTTGGAGTGGAAACAATAAGTTAAGATCTATAAAATAATTGAAACACTCTATCTTATAAAATTTGTGGGTTCTCTATTTTTGAAGGCTTGAGGCTACATGGTCACCTCATATGGTTGGTTTAGTTGATTTTTCTGCACATTGCAGAAAAGGCTGAACTAAATCCTTTGTCCTCTGCTCAAATATACAATTCTATGATTCTAGACAGACTTTGAATTTATCAGGAACAGTTGTGAATCCAATACAATTCCTTTGTGGTCCCCGCACCGCAAACTACCATTTGAAAATTATACTCACAAAGGTCATAAACAAATTACCTGCTTGGGAGGTGTATTGCTAGTAGCAGGCGGGTACTCAAGAGTTCTCAGTTGCTCAAATGTGTTCTGAAACTGTTCAGGTGTGTTCACACCCAAAGCACTCTGCCATACATCGATAACCATTTCTATGAAATGGAGATCTTGATTGGTGGTCCAGCTGTTGTAACAAGGTGTGGATGGGCATCGAGTTCCCATTGGATTCCGTTGACTGAGGCACTTGTGAAGCAATTCATGAAGACAGAATACCAACCTTTGCCCCTTTTAAGTGGAAAAAAACGTTTTAAGGGGTCATCTTGAGAAAACATTTCTCTCAAAACATGATAAAAATAAAACGTATGTGTGCATATTTATTTGTATCCCATCTTTATTAAATAATTCAAGGTGGCAAACATATCCAACATACCTCCTATTTTCCCCACAACAATAACCCTGTGAAGTGAGTTGGGCTGAGAGTGAGTGACTGTCCCAAGATCCCTCAGCCGGCTTTCATGGCTAAAGGTTTCTAGCCTGGTGTCTTAACCACTAGACAAAACTGGTTGAAAATAGGTATAAGATTATAAATAAAATAAAGAGCTAAAAATAAATCACTCCAGAAGCAACAAAATGTAAAGGTAAAAGGTTCCCCTCACACATATGTGCTAGTTGTTCCCAACTCTAGGGAGCAGTGCTCATCTCCATTTCAAAGCTGAAGAGCCAGTGCTGTCCGAAGACGTCTCCATGGTCATGTGGCCGGCATAACTAAATGCCAAAGGAGCACAGAAAGCTGTTACCTTCCCACCTAAGGTGGTCCCTATTTTTCTACTTGCATTTTTTACGTGCTTTCGAACTGCTAGGTTGGGAGCTGGGACAAGTAACGGAAGTTCACCCTGTTATGCGGCAAACTCTTGTTGCAACAGAAACTAGATGTAGCGATAGAAATTTGATTTATATACAAATAAAAAGTCTGTATTAAAGAATCATTTTTATACTAACAGTATGTAATCAGTAATATCACAAATGTTTATGTTAACTCAAGCTTTCACACATACAGGGTCATTATCCAAACCTTTAACCCAAAGCAGCCCAAATCAGTACAATTATATGTTCACTGTTTTGTGGCTGGCAGACAGCATCAATTTCAAGATCTGTACTATCCTTAACCCAATGTATGACTTTCATGTTAGCTATGTCTGACATAAATAATGCTCACTGACCAACAAGCTCTCATGCTGCTGGAGAACCTCTTGTGCACCAACCCAATTCTTAGACGAAAGAAGCTCCTGGGCACATCTCAAGGAGAAGGACAGAGATAAATCTTTCTCTCCAACTATCAGAGCCAATTCGGCAGCAGTTTTAAGTGAAGTAATATCTCCTTTTTTAGCCAGTACTTTGGCAGCATCATAGGGAGAGGTAGCTCCAAGGTAACTGAAATGAAACGATGTATACATAGAATTAAACTTTAATTTGGAACAAATTTAACCATTAAGCATATTTATTTAATACATTTATAGTTGTGTTCACAAGTTTATGTTCCTCTCGCAAAATCTGTAAGATACCAACAATTTTGTAAGTAAATATGAGTGACCCGAAAAAAACCACATTTTTAAAAATTTGTAATGAGATTCAAATTAAACTGTTAGGCCACATAAAATAGCACAATTGTTATGCAAGGTAAAGGTAAAGGTTCCCCTTGCACAGAACTGCTAGTCATTCCCGACTCTAGCGGGTGGTGCTCATCTCCATTTCAAAGCCAAAGAGCCAGCGTTGTTCGAAGACATCTCTGTGATCATGTGGTCAGCATGACTAAACGCCAAAGGCGCACGGAACGCTGTTACCTTCCCACCAAATGTGATCCCTATTTTTTCTACTTGCATTTTTTACGTGCTTTCGAACTGCTAGGTTGGCAGAAGCTGGAACAAGTAACGGGAGCTCACCCCGTTACACAGCACTAGGGATTCAAACTGCTGAACTGCAGACCTTTCGATCGAGAAGCTCAGGGTCTTAGCTACTGAGCCACCGCATCCCTTTTTCATTAAACAAAGCATGACAATAAAGGAAAGAATAAAATGGTCCTTTTAAAAACTGCATATTCTTGAATATTTGGGCTAATAATACAGTATACACTAAAGCGAACACACAGGTTGAGTTGGAAATGAAGGATAACTATCCATACCTGTGCCTTAACGGTAATTAATGTCTGTGGTAGCCCTTCAAAGTATTGGAAGACTGCTATTGTGTCTGAGATCACTCATGTTCATGTTTACTTACAAAATGGTTCACATTTTGCAAATTCTGGCAAAATTCATAGATTCTAAATTCTATGTCTTTATTTTGTCTCTTGGAAATATCTGCTTTGTCCATTAATGTATACTGAAGAGGAATTGAGAGGTTACCAAGTATTCTTTGCAATTCAATCTTAAATGGAAACACAAGAACTAAGATTATATTTTGGTTGTACTGTTTTCAGGGCTCCAGTGATTTTCAGTTGGTAGAGGGGCAAAACAACTGTCAAATCCAGAAAAAAGTTAATGGTAACTTATTATGTATTGGGAATATCATTCTCAATTCAAGGAAGAGTGGTGTTAGGTTTGACATTGCAAAATTCCTTAGAAAGGCAAAATCTGGACATTTATAGCCTGATTGAAGTAATAAACAACTAGTGCACTTTATCCTTCTAAAGGTCATACATAACACAGTAACTTGTATTATTTATTTCTTCCTATATCTTATGTTGCCTATTTGAAAACTCCCACAGAAAAACACACTGTCTCTGTATTTAGACAAGAGATTGAGAGAATATCTTGCTTAATAGAAAGGTAACAACAATATATTGAAGAGATAATATTTTCTAGCAACTCATACCATTTGGCTGCCATAGAGTAATGGCCATCCTTCTCTAGTACTGCTGCCCAGCAGACGTACAGATCTTTTAGAACTGGATCTTCAGGATGTAATCTAGCTTTGGCAATTACAGTGGCTTCTCTGAGACAGAAGAAGAGAGAAAACTAGTTTGAAATAAATCACACTGTTTAACATTAGCATACTGATCTCTTTCACGTGAAAATCAAGTTAAACTAAAAATAATTATTGTGATTATTTCCTCAATAAGATGCTGAAAGAATCAGCAAGGCAGCATCCAACCTCTGCTTATAAAGACAAATTCATTCCCAACTTATTTGTGCAACAAGTAAGCGAGCTGGTACTTTATAATTTAAGTTAACAGATTATGACTTTTAGCTGAATATGTGAGTGAATTAGGATCAGAGAAAACTAATTACTGATTTTATTAAATGTAATAAAAGGAATTGCACCAACTTTTTATAGAACACAACTGCAAACATTTCTCACATCCCTCACCTAGAATATAATCACATGCTATCAGCTGCCATTAAAATGTTTTTACCAAAAGACATTCAAATAGAATAACAGAGTTGGAAGGGATCTTTGAGGCCTTCTAGCCCAACCCCCTGCTTAGGCAGGAAACCCTACACCACTTCAGACAAATGGTTATCCAACATCTTAAAAACTTCCAGTGTTGGAGCATTCACAACTTCTGGAGGCAAATTGTTCCACTGATTAATTGTTCCAGCTGTCAGGAAATTTCTCCTTAGTTCTAAATTGCTTCACATTAAATACATATCTTTGAAATATTCCTACTAATTGATTTACTCTGCAATTATATATTCCTATTTTTAACATTCCTATTATCCTTTCATTTTACAACCATTGTGCTCTTGGTTTTGCATTAATGGAAATATATAAACAAATACCTCCACAAACATCACTGGATATGGGGAAGAGGGGATCAAATGATCTAATGTTGATTCCCATATGAAAACAGTTGGAATGAAGAGCAGTATTAGACTATTAATTCAAAACAACTAGATACACACATTTTAATGTTAAATAATAGACTACATGAGAAATTAATAACATTAAACATGATCTTATATTGATATAAAATGATCCCTTTATAATGCTAACTATGCTGTTCTTGTTCTTCTGATTTACATGAAAAGCTAGAAGATAATCATTGCTTTCTCCAAAAAGAAAGATTCTCAATTCTATACCAAAACTAACTGAAACAATAGCACTGTAATGACCTGAAAAAATTATGAGACTTCAGTAGTTCCACAGCTTCATACACTTTATGAAGAGAAAGGAGATAGGAGGCAGCCTTGACATATTGCTCTTGAAAACACAACTGCTTTGCAAAAGCTTCTACAGTAGAGGCCCAGGCCTGGTAGCCAGCTGGAGGGAAGAGGGGAACAACAATAAATAAAGTAACATGGAGAGAAATAAACACATGATTTGTTATTTGTTGACTTTGCATTCTACTTTTTTTTTGTTCAAACATGGGTGGGAGGACCCTTCCCAGATTTCATCTCATTGAACCCATGAGATATATTTGGCTGGGAGAGAATGACTACAGGATACCCACTGAATTCCAGGGTCAACTCCACACTTGAACCTGAATTTCCCCAATCCTAGCTTGACACTTCTGACCATTTCCACTGCAGCTACTTTGGCCCTGCAGTATAAAACCAATGGAAGATTTTTAAATTAAGGAAGGGAAGTAGTTTGGAGCAATACATCATTTTTTTCAATATTGCCTGGTATTGGATGCAAACTAGCAAGATTTTCTTCAGTGTCATACATACCCATTGGTGAGATGGCCACTAGTTGTTCTGTCAGTTCTCCCCTTTCTGCAGCTGATTGAAGAGCCCCTCTAAGATCTCCTTTCCACAACATGAGTTGTTGAAATAGCTCAGGGTGTCCATTTCCTAAATGACTTTTTCCTGTGGGTATAAGCATTATGTTGAATATGCTCTGAACAATGTGTACAGCAGCAACATCAAAAAGCAACAAGAAAATCCATATGCATCTATACTTTGCAACTCATTCTGTGTTATTTCTTGCCTCAGTTTAAGAATGCTTTTGAATCCAAATGACTATTTATGTAGTTTTTATTTGCTATACTGTTCTAGAAGTTTTAAGATTTCTCCCCTAATTCAACTCTTTTCACCATTTCAGTTCTCTTTTCCTGATAAAATTAAATCCTCCCTTTTTCCTCACAGTAACAACCCTATCAGTTGAACTATTCTGAGAGTTATTTTGTTTCTTTCTTCATATTTCATATTTCTAAACTGCTCATCTCCCTATTACTTGTATCTTGTCTTTATTATGCTTATAAATAACTCACGCTGGAGAACATATCCAACATACCTTCCTCCTCCTATTTTTCCCACAACAACCACCCTGTGAGGTGGGTTGGGCTGAGAGACTGACCCAAAGTCATATGCTGGCTTTCATGATTAAGGCAGGACTAGAACTCATTATCTGCCGCTTTCAAGCCTGGTGCCTTCACTGGCTCTCAAGAGTTAATTGTATTAAATAGTTAATTGTTAAAGATTGATTAATTAATTAATTAATTAATTAAAGAGTCAATTGTGCAAAGGCACCCAGTGAATTTCTGTGGTTGAGACTGGATTAGAACCTGAGTCTCTCCAGTGCCAGCCCACTTTAACAATTACAGCACACTGTCAGTGTAGTATTAATTGCCTTTTGAAAAACACAATTGTTATCTAATCATAGGTCATTCATAAGTGATAATTCAACTGAATTAAAGTAACCCCCCCAAATTAACAGATGCAATTTTAAGTATCTGATTACCCTCTACAGAAGTCACCAACATTCAATTAAAATTAGAAGCAGCAGGTATAGTATATTTTAAAAAATCAAATCCTATCTGAATACGACTTTTAATTCCCTCCCATGATCACCAAAATAACTCAACTTTATGGAAATAGAGACCTATATGATGGTAACCTGCTGCCAGGATTACTTCAGAGCAGTGGTGGGTTTCAAATTTTTTTACTATTGATTCTGTGAGCGTGGCTTGGTGGGCATGGCATGACTTGATGGGCGTGACAGGGGAAGGATACTGTAAAATCTCCATTCGCACCCCACTCCAGCAAAAAGATACTGTAAAATCTCCATTCCCTTCCCAATCCAGGGGAAGGTTCTGCAAAGTCCCCTTTTCCTCCCAATTAGCTGGGACTTGGGAGGCAGAGAATAGATGGGGGCAGGGCCAGTCAGAATTTTTACTACCGGTTCTCCGAACTACTCAAAATTTCTGCTACCGGTTCCCCAGAACTGGTCAGAACCTGCTGAACCCCACCTCTCCTTCAGAGCTAATATTGAGGAAGGTTTAGAGATGGAAAAGAAAGGAAAAGGAAACAACGGAAGGTATGTTGGGCAACAATGAAACTCCAGAAAATAACTGAAAATACAGTGAAGATTTCTGATTAAATCCTTCAGAAACAAGATTTAGAAACTGGAAGGCCAAAGAAACTCTAACATTTGGTTAAGGATGTTGTGAGATTGGTTAGCAATAAAATATACTTTAGAGCAGCAAATAATTTGAAACTGTTTGTGTTGGTTTACTGACTGCAACTACAGCAGTGTTGTATTCTAATAGAAAGTCTTGCTGTGTTTTCCTGGTTTATTGTTAGTATGTTTTTCCTAAGCCAGTAACCAACCCACAGCGGTTCAAGGCAAGAACAACTGAAACAGAGAGAAAACAATCCACAAACAAACAATTGTTTTATCTGGAAAGTGATGCTGGATTGTTCCAACAACCCATGGTTATGAGTCATAGCTTAACAACTCATTTTTACATGCAAATATTACATCCTATTTACTATTCATCCTTACCCAAACCAAGTGAAGTGATTAATGATCCAAATACTAACCTTCTGCTTCCATCATCTTATATAGAGCAGGTCTATCTGTGAACAGACCCAAATGGATAGGATCTTTTGAAGAAGAGGTCAAATCTTCATTCAACTCTACCAGGAAAGTAACAAAGATTTATCACATTTATGATCTTTGTGATGAAAGAAACGTGCTTCCTATAGCTTAAATAATTCTTAACATACACCGGTATATACATTAATTTATTTTTTCCTACTGCAAGAATTAGCAGCGTTGTGTACCCTGTTCTGAACCTGCTGCTTCAGAGTTCCTCTCCCAGTCTTCTGCGTATGTTCTGCCACTAAATCAAAATGTTTTCTATGTACAGATGCTCATATGACTAGGTTACATTGGCTTCAAAGCAGCTATATCAAGCTTCAAGAGTCCTGGCTATGCTGATTACATAGTGTGAACAGATCTTCATATATTGTTCTAAAAAGGAGACTTATGCATACCCTGATAATTGAGACACTGCATAAATATGTTCTTCCAGTTGAAATGAAATTAAAGTGACATCATGCTTGGGGAGAGAAAACCATGTTCTGTTTAGTTTCCCAAACAGAGTAGATTGAAAAGAACAAGAGGTATCTAGGGATGAGATTGCTGGGTATGTGGTATTAAAGCCTTTCCCAATTAAGATTACTCTTTTCCTCCTGGACTGCAGCCAAAAAGCAGTTTTGATAAAAAGCACTTGGTAAAAAGCACAGAGACTTTTTTACCCTTCTCCTCCAGCAATCGTTCCAAGATCCCTGTTTTTGTTGCAAGTTCAAACCCTTGCTGCAGGGGTGGGTTCTACTTACCTTTACTACCGGTTTGCAGCAGGAGCGCGCGCTTCTGCGCATGCACAGATCACCCATGATGATGTTGTGGCGGATGGGCGGAGCCTCCCGCCGGTTTTACTACCAGTTTTATAGAACCGGACCGAACCGGGAGCAACTCGACGCAAAGAAGGGTGTGTGGGGCTTTTTGGTGAAGTGTTTTAATAAGATTTTAAGGGATCCTGGGAGGGAGGTTTGTAATAATTTTTTAAGGGGAATTGGGAAGACGACCGAAGGGGTTGGGGGGGGGTCATCCTCCATGGTCAGAGCCTAGCCTGGCATGGGGTAACGGTTTGGGAGGTGCAGAATGAGGGATTGGAGGGGGGGGACGGAGGATCATACTTATGAGGGTTGCACCATCAGCACGGTAGTTGGGAGGGGCAGATATGGCAGGAGCAGGAGATCACATCATGTGTCGGGGGCGCGCACTCGCTATTTGAGAGCGATTGCCCACCCCGGTCCCCAAAGCTCCACTCGGACACTAGGTGGCACAGACACTCAGGATCTGGGCCTTCGGCTGATGCTGTGCAATGCCAGGTCCGTGGTAAATAAGGCCCCCCTCATCTATGATCTTATAAAGGAGGGGAGAGTGGACCTGGCAGGTATTACGGAAACCTGGTTGGGTCCAGAGGGAGGGGTCCCTCTGGTTGAGATGTGCCCACCAGGTTTCAGAGCATTCCATCAGCCAAGGGCCCAGGGGAGGGGTGGGGGGGGTGGCGGTTATTATTAACGAAGATCTAGGCCCGAGGGAGACCACTGTGCCACAGATTGCCGGATGTGAGTCCCTCCTTATGAGATGGGGTCATGGGGTTCAGTTGGGCTTGCTGCTTACGTACCTGGCTCCCTGCCATGTGGCAACAGCCCTGCCCGAACTACTCGACGTGATAGCCACGGTGGCAGTGGATACACCCAGGCTTATGGTCATGGGTGATTTCAACTTGCCTTCCATTGGTGAAACGTCTGAGGTGGCTCGGGAGTTCATGGCTTCCATGACGGCCATGGACCTGACCCAATTAGTTCATGGCCCCACTCACGGGGGAGGAGGGGGCACACTCTGGACATGATTTTTGTCTCTGGCCAGTGGTTGAGTGATCTGGTTATAGGGGATATAGACATAGAACCCTTGTCATGGTCTGATCACTCGCTCCTTCGCCTAGATCTCCGAACCGCTACACCCCACCGCAGGGAGGCGGAACCAACTAGATGGGTCCGCCCCAGGCGCCTGATGGATCCTGATAGGTTCCAGATGGAGCTTGGGCCGTTTCCTGAGGATCTGGCACACGACTCGGCCGAGGACCTGGTAGCTGCCTGGAATCGGGCGGCTGGTGGAGCCTTGGATCGAGTCATGCCTCTGCGGCCTCTGACCCGGTACGGATCTCGAGTGGCTCCCTGGTTTACCGAGGAGCTGAGAGAGATGAAGCGCCGGAAAAGACGCCTGGAGAGTGGTTGGAGGGCCAGTCTGACTGAAGCTGATCGAACACTGGTAAAGTCGCATATTAAGACCTACCTAGTGGCGATAAAAGCGGCAAAGTTTAATTACTTTTCCGCCTCTATTGCGTCATCAGGGAATCGTCCGGCCGCCCTGTTCAGGGTGACCCGCTGTTCAGGGAGTACGGGAGGATCCCTTGGAAGGCAGGGCGGAGGATTTCGGACAATATCTGTATGACAAAATTGCTCAGATTCGGGGGGATTTGAACTCCGACTGGGTAGATCTGGGCAGGGTGACAAGGAATAGTCTTGAGAATGTTACCTGGGAAGAGTTTGACTCTGTGACTCCTGATGTGGACAGGATTTTGGGGAGACTTAGTGCGGCCACATGTTTACTGGACCCATGTCCCTCCTGGTTGGTACTGGCCTCCCGGGAGGTTACACGAGGCTGGCTCCAGGGTATTATCAACGCTTCTTTGAGTGAGGGTCACTTCCCTGCCGCCTTGAAAGAGGCGGTGGTGAGGCCTCTCCTCAAGAAGCCTTCCCTGGACCCGGCAGTATTAGCTAACTATCGTCCTGTCTCCAACCTCCGCTTTATTGCGAAGGTTGTTGAGAGTGTGGTTGCGCGACAGTTTCCACAATTCCTGGAGGAAACATCTTATCTGGATCTGTTCCAGTCGGGTTTCAGGTCTGGGCACAGCACGGAGACGGCATTGGTCGCGTTGGTTGATGATCTCTGGAGGGCTCGGGACAGGGGATGCTCCTCTGTCCTAGCCCTATTAGATCTCTCAGCGGCTTTTGATACCATCGACCATGGTATCATGCTGCACCGGCTGGAAGAGTTGGGGATGGGGGGCACCGTATTACGGTGGTTCTCCTTTCTCTCCGACCGGTCGCAGTTTGTGTTGACAGGGGGGCAGAGGTCGACCTCAAGGCCTCTCGTTTGTGGAGTGCCGCAGGGGTCGGTCCTCTCGCCCCTTTTTGTTCAACATTTATGTGAAGCCGCTGGGTGAGATCATCCGTGGCTTTGAGGTGAGATACCATCAGTACGCTGATGACACCCAGCTGTACATCTCCACCCCAGGCCACCCCAATGATGCCCTCGAAGTGATGTCCCAGTGCCTGGAAGCCGTGCGGATCTGGATGGGGAGAAACAAGCTCAAGCTCAACCCGTCCAAGACGGAGTGGCTGTGGCTCCCAGCATCCCGATATAGTCAGTTGACTCCATCACTGACTATCAGGGGCGAGTCTTTGGCCCTTGCGGAAAGGGCTCGCAATCTGGGAGTTCTCCTGGATAGGCAGCTGTCTTTGGAGGAACATCTGATGGCTGTAGCCAGGGGGACCTTCTGTCAGGTTCGCCTGATTCGCCAGTTGCGGCCCTTTCTTGATCGGGATTCCCTGTGCACAGTCACTCATGCCCTCCGGTCACCTCTCGCCTAGACTACTGTAACGCTCTCTACATGGGGCTCCCCTTGAAGAGCACCCGGAGGCTCCAACTGGTCCAGAACGTGGCCACGCGGGTAGTGACGGGAGCAGCATGGCGCTCCCACATAACACCGCTCCTGCGCGAGCTGCACTGGCTTCCGGTGGTCTTCCGGGTGCGCTTCAAGGTGTTGGTGATCACCTTTAAAGCGCTCCATGGCATAGGGCCTAGTTATCTCCGAGACTGCCTGCTGTCACTGATGACCTCCCATCGACCCGTGCGCTCCCACAGAGAGGGCCTCCTCAGGGTGCCATCAGCCAAACAATGTAGGCTGGTGACCCCCAGGGGGAGAGCCTTCTCTGTGGGGGCACCCGCCCTCTGGAACCAGTTGCCCCCGGAGATAAGGAGAATTCATGACCTCAGTGCCTTCCGCCGTGCCCTCAAAACTCATTTTTTTCAACAAGCCGGGCTGGCTTAAGAAGAAATTTTAAATATTTTAATTGGTTTGTTAGTTTTAAATTCTGGAGCCAAATTTATATATATTTTAATTGTCTTAATATTTGTATTTCATGTTTTTATTTCTGGCTGTACACCGCCCTGAGTCCTCAGGGAGAAGGGTGGTATAGAAATTGGAAATAAAATAAAAAATAAAATAAATAAAAACTCACCACTGCCTTGCTGGCAATCCAGCCACTGGGTCAGAATAGGTTTCCAGCCTCAGTTATATACTATGCCATTTTATTTTTTGTGACATACAATTTTCTCATACTACTAATGGAACTATGGAACAAACATGGTGTTAATATATTCTGCTATATATTGTTTGAAAAAGCCACAAAGTCAGGCTAACAGACTATTTAAGATATGAAGTTATTATTGTATGGTGCATACTTCCGGTCTTACCTTTGGAATGTAAGAAATGTGCTAATCTCAGACAGTCCTGGTGTAGTTCCTCCTTTGACCTGTGGTCCATAGATGTGCTCAGAGGCAGGATCGACCGAGGCTTTTTTCTCTTCACAGAAATATCTGCTCCTGAAAAGAGAGTTGCTAAAAACTCATATCCTGCCTTGGTGGCGCAGCAGACTAAAGTACTGTTAACTAACACCAGCTGCCTGCAATTACTGTGAGTTCAAATCTCACCAGGCTCAAGGTTGACTCAGCCTTCCATCCTTTCGAGGTAGGTAAAATGAGGACCCGGATTGTGGGGGCAATAAACTGACTTTGTATAAAATAGAACACCGCTCAGGGGGGAGCCAAAAAGCCCTACTAAGCAGGTATATACAAAAGTATTAAGGCTATTGCTTAACGCATTGTAAGCCGCCCTACGTCTCTGGAGAAGGGCGGCATATAAATTGAACCAATAAATAAACAAATAAATAAATATCCTGACTACAACTGCTGATCCCTATGCCAAGACTTTAAAGGATTATATGTAAATAATTCTTTATTTACAAATAATGTGTACAAACCTGGCTTAACTGGATCCTTCCTTATGGGTGGAGTTTTAACCAAAACAGAAGGTTTCAGGCTATCCGGGCCATGGACAGATAGTGGACAAGTTGTTGAATCACTGTCAACTGTGGTGAAAGAACAAATTAAACTTGTGCAATGCCTACAGTAATATGATTCTGCTATAAACTGCCACAGAGAAACTATAGGATAAAATAGATATGCAGTATATCTTTGTCTATATAAATTCATTAGCTTTAGCTGTCAATGTAACTGAAAACAAGGAAACTGCAAAACAAGGAAGCTGTCACTGAGAGCTAAGAAAAGGCTATCCTCTCAGTGATAGCTACTTAAGCAAGGTTTCAGAATTAAGAAAGAAAACATGATGACAGGGCAAGTCATCTGTTTTTCTTAATCTCTGGCCCCATTAGATAAAGGACAGTGTTTACTTAAAAAACAAACATTATGATTTGAAGGAAGAGGAGACCAAGAGATTCTACTCTGGTTGAATGTCAAGAATTTGCCTTTCTAGAGGTGAGCAATAAAATAGTCATCTCTCATAATCATGTTAAGTTTCTATAGCTTAAACGCTATTCTCCAGATTAAGACAATTATTGTAGCTATGATTAGAGATGCAGATTGTTATATACCTTCTGTGGAAATTTTCTCAGTTGTCTCTTGCTCATGCTGTTCCTTTTCTCCTTCTGGGTCAGAAACCCCGTTTTCTTCCAAGGGAGATTCTTTCATATTTTCACCAACATTTATCCAGTCATTTATATTCTGTGCAGAAGGCAACTTCCCCAAAGGTTTCTTCTTTTTCTTCACTTTCTGTTTAACCTGAGTGCTTCTTTTTTTCTCTAACTCAATACTCTTCTTGCCTAATAAACAGAAATGCTTTTACAGGCTTTAGACATACTTTTTGATTCTTGGCAGCTGCAAGGATGACTCCCTGCAGTTTTCTAACAAGATTGCCATCGCCCACTTGCTAGGAATGAGAAAAAGTGACCGACCCAAGGTCATCCAGTTGACTTTATATCTATACAGGGCTAGAACCCATGGTCACCTGGTTTCTAGCTTGATGCTTTAACCATTGCACCAAATTGGTTCCTTTGAACGGATTACAAAACATGAAATGCATTACAAGAGATAGTACATTAGTTTTCTGCTTTTTAAATTTTATCTCCAAAGTTTGGGGGAAAACAATATTTTGGAGGCTAGAGGGCACACACTTGGGAAAGGGCAAGACAAGGACAGCAGACAGGACAATGATGCAAAATGACAGTGGTTGAATCACACAGGAAGGGAATGAGATTTTCTGTTCCTTTGTTTGAATCAGAGATTCCCTTAGCCTTTCTATTTGTCAAGCCCTACTTTACAATCAACTATCCTTCTGGTTTTCAGGAATCATGGTTAGATGGTGCTTGAAAAGAAATTTATTTATTTATTTAGCATCCATCATTACCAAAGTGATTCTGGGCCACAAGCAAACTTTTAAAATACCCCCCCCCCCCAATAAAAATAATTGTAGATACAATATGGTTCTCCCAAATGAAGAAAATGTAAGGAGAAAGAAAACGGTCTGTGCACATGCAGACACATTAGGAGATTAATTTCCTTTTAATCAAAAGAACTTTAGTTGGAATATGCTCTCTGTTCTCCCTGCCTCTTTCCTTGGATCTTAGTCCAACATTCAATCTATGAATATTGCATTTTTAGGAAGCTTTAGTTCTTACTAATTCTGGAATAAATATACTAAAAATGATGACTAAATAAAAGAACAATTATATATAATCTTATAAAGGAAGATTTATAACATTATTATAAACCTTGGGATTTTTTTTTATTCTTCTTGACATGTCAAAGTATGAATTAATAATTTACTGACCTTGAGGAGGGCGAATATGCTCTTGCTTTAAAGCTACCCATTTATGAACAGAAAAGTCATCACCCCCAGTGTAAATGGACTCTGTTTCCACAGGTGACCACTGTGCACAGAGCAGACGGCCTCGATGTCCCCTGTAATTGTGCAAAGGCTCTTCTTTGAGAGCATCCCAAACCTGTGAACAAATGTCTCATCAGTATCACATGGTTTTCTCACTAAAATAATCTCAAAACACGTGATATTAAATTAAAATTAGATACTTACCTGTATTTTTCTGTATAATGTTCTAACTTAGCCTTTACATGCTTTTTTCCTTATTATCTAGAGGGCAATGTGTCCACTGCAGGTTAAATCAGGTGAACCCCAAATCTATTCTATTTCAGGCCACAGAAATCAATTATTTGAAAAAGCCCATATAAGGCTCTAATCCATCACCTCTATAAACTTGTTTCTAATTTGTATTATGTTTTTAAAATTTGGCTCCTGCTTCTTATATTTGTACTGTGGAGGCAGAGGACACATTCAACCATGGTAAGGAGCAAGACAAGGGCAGCGGATAGGACGGAATTCACTCATTCACTAAATCTTTCATAGTCATAAACATATCCAATGACAAATAAAATCTTGTATGTTCTGTTTTTAGGTAGCAATAGCTTCTACCTACATATTCCACAGAATGACAATTTATGCAATGAGTGTCCTGAATTCCCAACAAATACAAAATGCAGTATGAGAATCTGCTTTTCCAAATTTGGCTTTTCCTTACTATTTTTTTTTTAATCAAGGCACTCTTAAAATTTTTATCTATTTGATTTGATTAGATCAGGGGCTCCCAAATTCTTCATAAATCCTTTCACAAAGTTTCAGATTGTTCAACTCCAAAATATTTATTATATTAATTTAATAAATAGTACTGTAACTATATATTATTACTGCACAACAATAACAATAGCAATAGCACTTCACAGAGATAGCATCTTGCCCCCAACAATTTGGGTCCTCATTTTACTGACTTCGGAAGGATGGAAGGCTGAGTCAACCTTGAGCCTGGTGAGATTTGAACTGCCAAATTGCAGACAGCTGGCAGTCACCAGAAGTAGCCTGCATTACTGCATTCTAATCACTGCGCCACCACGATTCTTAATGGATCCATCCACAATATTGGATAGTCCCATTGACCTTTGTGATGTTGATACTGACCTCTTTGGAAAACCTGGGATTAGAGTAGGAAAAATCCACTATAATAAATCCACAAGCATTACCTGGGCAGTGCCATCATAGGATACAGATACCAATCTTCCATCATGATGTGGACTCCAAGACAAACTAGTGATCTTGGCTGTGTGTCCAGCCAGAGTACGAAATGGCTCTGTGATTATTACAGGCTTCTCTGGAGAACTCTCTAAAGAGAAAACATGTTTGAATGAGCTCAAATCTTACAACTTACTTTTTATATAATTTTAAAACATGTTTAGAACGTTAAAAGAAATGAATACAGGAAGCCAAAGGGAAAAAAAGAAACAACAAATAATACAGAAAATTATAAAGAAAAAAAAGATGAAATGGAAGAAAACAATTAAGTATCATTTCTGCATTGGATCTTCCTGAATAATATTCTGACCCTTTTCATCAGGAGAACAATCTGCCCATTGTGGACTGGCTATCTTACAGGAGGTGAAGCTTAAAACGTGTTTTACTTTAGACCAGAACAATTACATATGTGATCTTACTCAAAATAACATAGAAGAAGGGGAGAAACAACATTTTAAACAGTGACTGGTGGCAAGAACTGGAAACATAGTCACCTACAACATTCTTGATATTATGTACATAAATAGTAGCATTATTTGAGCCAGAAGCTATCATATAACTCAGTTCTGGTTGTGTCCCATGGTCGTGATGCCAACGAATAGCATTGATAAGTTTATGATGTTGCTGGATGGTACACAGCAGTTTCAAATGAGGAGCCTGAAGTATTTCAATTGATCTGCAAGATTAAAAAGGAAGTATCAGTTAATACAGAAATTGATGGGAGAAATAAGAACTTTAATCTCTGTTCTCCAAAAACAATTCATATACATACATTACAATCCCACCCTGAATATCCTGCAAATTGGAATACTTTATTACAATAGCACAGCCATCTCTATTTGTAAATATGCACATATTTTTTGATATATGTTACATCTGCTTTCATGATATGATAATTTTATGAATGTAGGGATGCCTTAAATCATGAAGTGTGATTTTATTCCGGGATTTTAAAATGGAATGGTGTTAATAAGACATAAAAAGGGCAGAAATCAGATAGAGTCCAATTATTAACCTTGTCAATTACATATTAAAACAGTGACAAGTCAAGAACATATAGTCAGGCACTCAAAACACATCATGACATCACTATCAGTCAAGTTTCTGGAGATGTCATTTTGTCTGCACATACTTTATTTGCTCATATCTATTGGGAAAATTTCTCTGTGAACTAAGTAATTACCAGTATATTTTTTTAAAATCACTGAAGAATTTTATGCTGAATCTGTTGCCCTGTAAAGGAGTTCAAAAGGTAATTTGTCATAAAATAAAATAAATGAGAAAGGCTGGTCAATATACTTGACTCTCAACCATTATACTTGCTACTAAATGGCAAATTAGCATTGAGTTAAAATTTCAGCACATACCCGTCTTCGTTACCAATAGCCAAGAGAGTACCATCTGGTTTCCAGCTGATTTCTGTATGTGCTGGTAATTTGTGCTACAAGAAAATAAATAAAATTATAGAGCATTAACAGTACTGACATCCATTCAATTAATAATGTAAAAATAGTCAACTGAAGGTTTTAAAGGAGAATAGAGGAAATCAGGGAATTGTATCAATTTTTACAATAACCTAGCAGTGTTTCTCAACTTTGGTAACTTTAAGACATGTGAACTTCAACTCCCAGAATTACCCAGCAAGCCACATCTTAAAGTTGCCGAAGTTGAGAAACACTGATCTAGCAGCTACCACCAGACAAAGGGAAAAAACAGCTTGATGTGTAGTGGTCAAGATATTAGACTAAAAACCTGGAGACCATATGATTTAATATTTCTTTAGGCTAGATAACGGATTTGGTGACTTTGAGTCAGTCATATTCTCTCTCAGCCCAACCTACTTCACAGGATTGTTGTTTTGAGAGGTGAGAGCATTATGTACATTGCCAGAAATTATACAAAGTAAAGGCATGTATAAAAGAAATAAACAAAAAAAGCCATCATATAATTTGTTTATCTAAATTTTTGCAAAAATTAATTTATTTTTTCAGTCCACAGGCAGACATAATTTTTCTAAAATCTTAAATCAGTCAAAAGATTGTACTGTATTTTTCGCACTATAAGACGCACCGGACCATAAGACGCACATTAGCTTTAGAGGAGGAAAATAAGAAAAAAAAATCTGTCTCTGCCTCCCAGCATCCATCCGGTATTCAACTGGCTAGTGTCCTTGCAGCAAACAGCCTGGTCATTTTCAGCATGTCACTGTAGCCCCAGCACGTGGCTCATCAGGGGCTCTCCTCCTCTGCACCCACCACTGGTCAACTGAGCTGAGCTTCCTGCGGTGGTGGGAATGCTGGAGACTTTGCTGCTGAGCAGCTGATTGGCGGTGGATCGGCCTCCTGGAATACCGCCAATCAGCTGTTCTAGGTGGCGGGGATCGCCACCACCACCAAATGGCGGTGGCAATGGCAGTGAACGGAGGTGATTGGCCAGTGAACAGCGGTAGCAATCCCCACCTAAAACAGCTGATTGACGGTATTCTGGGAGGCTGATCCAACCACCAATCAGCTGCTCAGCAGCAAAGGCTCCAGAATTCCACAGCGGCACCAACCCCCCTCCTCCTGCCATAATATTCACTCTATAAGACGCACAGACATTTCCACCAGTGGTGAAATCCAAATTTTTTTACTACCGGTTCTGTGGGTGTGGTTTGGTGGGCGTGGTGTTGTTTGGTGGGCGTGGCAGGGGAAGGATACTGCAAAATCCCCATTCCCTCCCCACTCCTGGGGGAAGGATATTGCAATATTTCCGTTCCCACCCACTCTAGGGTCAGCCAGAGGTGGTATTTACCGGTTCTCTAAACTACTCAACATTTCCACTACTGGTTCTCTGAACTACTCAAAATTTCCGCTACTGGTTCTCCAGAACCTGTCAGAACCTGCTGGATTTCACCCTATTTCCACCCACTTTTTGGGGGTGGGGGTGGGGGGGGCCCCTCAAAGTGCTAAAAATATAGTAATTAAAAACTACTCTGTAGGAGGCGAGTTTTAACATTTATTTAGTGTAAAGCTGTCTATCTGCCTCTCATCACAACTTATTTATTCAGAATCTATCTGTCTCTCCTCTACCGGTATGTATTTATCAAACAATACAAATACATTAATTTTAAGAACAACTAAGGGCAATCTGAACAAATCATGCATCCCAGCATATATACAGGAGATCTATAGCATATGGCAGCTGCAATATTTTCCTGAAAATAAATACAATTATCACAAAAACAGCCAGGAAAAAGAGGTTAGTATGATAGTGTGTTATCTACAGAAAGACGTGAGGATGAAAGTAATCTCAGCAAGAGATCAGAAACTGTGCTCATATAGTTTTTTGGCTCCACCCCCTGCTCCCACTTAAGTACTGGACACCCAACAAGAGGCCTATCTAGCATTAAAATAAAATAAAATTTATTTATTAGAATTTTTATTCTGGTCTTTTCTTATAAGCTCTGAGCAATATATGAAAGTCAGAATTGCTAATCTGCTCATGAAAGTCAGAACTGCTAATGATTACTAGATCATAACTATACAGTAATAGCCTATGTCCACTGCTATCCTGGTTATTTGCACTAATTCTTTCTCTCACTAATGCCTATGTATTTTGCTTCAGTTCTACTTTAATCAATGATTCCTTTTTTCCAACCATGTTTCTCCCATTGTTTCTTTATACCTGTATTTTTCAGACCCTACCAACACTCCATTTTGATTAGTTTATCTAACATTCTGTTCTCTTATGTAGTATACAGTTTGTACAGGTAGTCCTTAATTTACAACAGTTCATTTAGTGATCATTCGAAGTTACAATGCCACTGAAAAAAGTGACTTATGACTGTTTTTCACACTTATGACTATTGTAGCATCCCCATGGTCATGAGATCAAAACCTGGACACTTGGCAACTGATTCAAATTTATGTCCTAGTCATGTGATCACCTTGTGTGACCTTCTGTCAAGCAAAGTGAATGGGGAAGCTAGATTCACTTAACAACTAGGTTATTAACTTAATAACTGCAGTGATTCACTTAACAATTGTGATAAGAAAGGTCGTAAAATGGGGCAAAATTGACTTAACAAATGTTTCACAGAAATTTTGGGCTCAATTGTGGTCGTAAGTTGAGGATTACTGACCTTAACAATGCTGGGAAGTTTCTTCATAAAATTTAGTCTTCCTGCAGTTTTGTTTAATTGTTCATTGCTTATCCTTTGCCTATTATTTACATATAATTCTTATAGACCAACACATTTCAAAGCATTTATCTTATTACTTGCTTAGAATCAAGAAGCTGAAAAGAGTTCTAGGAACATCACATGATGCATCCCAATCACTTCATCAGCAAATTCTAGACCTGAGCAAATTGGAATAATTTTTATCAGCAAAATGTTGCATGTAGCAATTACTAATTGTTCTTCAGAAGACTGGTAGTCACCTTAAACAGAGCTGCTAGGGTACACTGACTAACACAGTAAGGCAGGAAAGTAAGTTTGTGTGCCACGTGTAATGCCACATTGTAATCTTGAATGTGAGCTATTACACTTCTTCAATCAAGTTCAGTTCTGAACTTTTTGCTACTCACTTGTGAGTTTCATGCCCCATAGCTTCTTAACATTCTGTACCAGGACCTCCTCCTTACCCATGCTTTCTACCTGTCTTAAGATTTTAATATCAGTCTGACTTCTATCTATTTCGTTACAGATGGTGAATTGCCAACAGCCCAGTTCACACAAAACTGAGCATTCTATGTCAGTGTACAAAAGTTATTCTGAAATCAGACGTTACTTTTTTCTACTTGAAATATAATACAGAAGGAGACGTTAACAAGCAATTTTCATTCCTAGGTCAAAATTCTTACTCACTTTGATTGAATTTGTTTCCCGAATGAGTTTGTTGATATCATGAGCTTCTCCATTTAGATTCCAAGGATTATGTTGGAAAACAACTCCTTCTCCCGCGCAGCTATACAATGTTATGGAAGGTCTATCACCATCTCCCCCTAAAATAAATAAGAAAACAATTGTTTCTTATATGTGCATATTTTAATGCAATCAGTATTTTAAAAATCTAAAACTTATTATTTTAAATATGTCTTTTAATATAATAATTTCATCACCCTTTATTGGATCAAAGCACTATCATGCAACATAACTGATGACTTAAATAATCAAATTACTGCAAAGAGCAATGGTCAATTTGAGTATTCCTGATTATGATTATATTATAATCTTAATAAAGTTTGAACATGTCCACCATGGGTGGGGGAGAAGATAATGCCATTTCTAGAGCATTATTACAATATGTAGACAATGCAAAAACTATAAACAAATTTATATGACTTACGTAAAGACAGTGGAGGAACTGGAGGTCCCCAAACTAAAGTATACACAGTTTTCTTATGGTATGTGCTGGAGACTTGTGGAGGCCTAACAGGAAAAGATATACAAAATTGGCATAATTTTTTTATTTTTATTTATTATTTATTTTATCATAAAAAGATAAAATACAAAACAAAAATTAAACAAACCAAACCAAACCCATCATTTTTAAAGAAACACATGACAATATCTGAAGTAACCTTCTTCAGCATTATTTAAAATATCAATAGAAATGAGGAAAAGTCCAACAATTCCTTTAAACTAGAACAACATTTTCCACAATCCTTCTGCACTCCTTAAAAGTATGTCTGGTTGAACACAGAAGAATGGCATCAATTTCCTTTGTATTTTCTCAACACAAGAGACAGTAACAATATTAATGACCCCCTCTCTTGATAAATTTTGTCCTCTTCTGTGACTTTTCAAAGGCTAAGAATGAACATACAAAATGCATTATAATTAAAGAGTAATACTAACTCTGTGAAGCAACCCAACAAATTATGAAGAGAACTAAGGAAGAACTGGGTTTCTGGAAGATTTTGAATTGGAACATGGTCTGAAGAAGTTCTTTCAGAAAGTTTTCTTAGAAAGAACTTGGGTTTGGTTTAAATAAAGTAATTGAATTAAAAACAATACTAAAATGTTAATTCTATGGTTCTATCAAGTCTCTATCACTAATAACATGGAAATAGGCTGACGCTGTCAAATTATCTTGTAATAGAAGGTTATCTTCAAATATTTTGATACCTTTGAAAAGTGTTACTTTCTTTTGGTCAACACTCTTCCTTTGGTTGAGTGCATACTATGCCAAAATCTGGGCAGTTTTGGCTTATAACATATTGTCATCTGTGATGGTTTACTGAATAGTGAACCAGCCAGTGATGAAATCCATTTTTTTTTACTACCGGTTCTGTGGGTGTGGTTTGGTGGGCATGGCAGGGGAAGGATACTGCAAAATCCCCATTCCCTCCCCACTCCTAGGGGAAGGATATTGCAAAATCTCCATTCCCACCCCATTCTGGGGCCAGCCAGAGGTGGTATTTGTCGGTTCTCCGAACTGCTCAAAATTTCCGCTACCGGTTCTCCAAAACCTGTCAGAACCTGCTGGATTTCACCTCTGGAAACAGCCATATATTGATTGTTCAAAAAAAACTATAATCAAAATTATTCATGGTTCATCATTATATATTATATATACTAATGAACAAAAATAGTTATATCTTACTTGTTAGAGTAGGTATCATAAATTCCAACTTTTCCATCATCTGTTCCAAAAGCTAAGCAGCCTTCCTTTGTTGGATGCCAAGCCAGCTGAAAACAGAAAACACAATAAGATCTCAACACTACGGTCAGAACTGTGGATCAATGCAAATTATATCCAAGTTGCACTGTGTGACATTATCATAGCAGATATATAAATATACTACTGGTATGTACTTCTGGTGCAGAACATGTTATATATACCGAAGGACATTTGTTAGCATTCTCCATAAGCCTTGTTCACTTGCAGAAAGCACCACAAATAGAAAATTAACAATGCATGAAGCTCTCTGTGATTGAAGCTACTTTTAAGTAAGCAAACAAGCAAATAAACTAATAAATAAAGCATTACATGAAGTATCCTGACAACTTAAAATAATTAGAACTACATTCTCTTTAGACAGATTTGCAGGTGTAGTATTTTTAGAGCCTGGTACCATAGTAATAGTTGCCAGTAAAAGAATGAAGTTATTAAGCTTAACGATTCATGATCAAAGTTAATTATAGCAGTTCATTACATTATTTTTAAATACCACTATCTAGTGTTGCTTTTAAAAGCAGATTTTGTTAATGTTTTTTCATTATCTTAACATCTGTGCTCAAATTATGCTGAGAATTGTTTTCTTATCTAATGGCCACGACATAAGCAGTGATTTTAATTAGTATAATCAATACAGCAAGCTTTATTATCGTTAATATGTTTAAATACTATACTTAAAATGAAATTATTTTAAGTGAATTTATTATTTCTGACATTTTAATGAATATGTATATAATTAGCACTCATAGTACATAAAACATAAGTAATATCCAATGTAGGAAACCATTATTTTCGGTGAGAAAATAAAATATATATTGAAAAACAGGAGCAGAAGTATACTTACAGCTGTGACTTTGGATTTAATGCCCTGCCAGAAAGTTTTCACATCATAATGATTATTAATTGACATGGTGTTCCACACTCGGAGCATGCTGTCCCCAACTCCAATAGCAAGGCAGCCTGTATCTACAGGTGAAAAGGCCAGGCTGTAAACAAACCCCCCAAGAGAAGGCATAGTCCAACAGCAATTTGAAGTTGCCAGATCCCAACACTTCACCTACAAAGAAAAAAGAGAGAGAGAGAGAGGGAATGGAGCTTCAGTAAAAATTCACCAAATCAAAAGCCACAGAAAAGTTCAGTAGGAAAATTATGGAGATTTTTCAAAGAATTTCTGAAGAGAGGCACTGATCTACTCTAAAAGTGAGTAGATTCCTGCTGAGATTCTAGGGATAAATACACTATCCCTATTTGTAGAATACCAGATGCAAGACTAGATTCAAGGTTTAAAAGGTTAATGTGCTATTTGATTCAATGTATTCTTCTGCATGAGAGCTAAGGTGTTAAATGTTAAAGACCAAAATAAAGTGAAGTCCAGTTCCAAAAACTGTGAAAAGGAGTCAAAGTGAACTGTAATGCACCAAAGAAAAAAACAGATTTACGGTAGTAATTCAATGTCACCAAACTTGCAAAAATCCCTCACAAACATTTGATCATTTTTCTCTGTAGACAGATCAGTTATCAGCAATGATGTGGGAAAAAATAGAGGAAGAAATCTCATACATTCCTAAAATCAGCAGGAAAGTTTGATCAACATTGATAGTAGCTTAGCAGGGAGGGACATTTGTGGAACCTTCAGATCAGAACAGAACGTTCTGAAGAACTTTTTAAAACAAACACGCAAGCATGACATGATCCTTACATCTCTGTCCATTGAAATGGATAAAAGAAGCTGTCTGTCTTCTACTTGCAAAGTACACAAGTTGAAGACTATTCTAGAATGGTTTTGTCCTTCAGATGAAGTTCCCAGGAGTTCCCATTTCCGCTTCCCAGGTTGGGCTAAATCCCACTTCAGCAATTCACCACTATGAAAAGCAAACATGTAGAAAGCAAGAATCTGTTAATTCATAAAGTAGGTTGTTTTTTAAGTATATAATCTTTTACACATAAGTATTACTATTGCAAAAAATATTAAATATTTTAAAACAAATATTAACTGCAATGCTTTGAAGTCTAATAAAATTATATTTTAAAACAGAAATTCAAAAAGCTTTATTTCACACGCACAGAATGATCATTACAATTCACAGGGAAATCTTTCTAGATTGTTTAAAGAATTGGAAAACATGCAACATACAAGAGCCTTGGTGGCACAGCAGACTAAAGTGCTGTTAAGTTGCACCAGCTGCCTGCAATTACTGCAAGTTCAAATCTCACCAGGCTCAAGGTTGACTCAGCCTTCCATCCTTTCGAGGTATGTAAAATGAGGACCTGGACTGTGGGGGCAATAAGCTTACTTTGTATAAAAAAGAACACCGCTTAGGGAGGGCCAAAAGCCCTATTAAGCAGGTATATACAAAAGTATGAAGGCTATTGCTTAATGCATTGTAAGCTGCCCTGAGTCTCCGGAGAAGGGCGGCATATAAATTGAACCAATAAATAAATACAAGTATAGAGACATATACTAAATGTTCCCAAAATAGTGCTCTCCAGATATGTTTAAGATGCAATTCCTAGAATTTGAGCCTGTCCGTCCAAAGCCTCAGGATTCTAGGAGTTGTAACCTTCACACATCCAGAGAGTGCTTTTTGGAAATACAAAGCAAATTGCTTAGAAAGAAGAAAGGTTGTCTTGGAAAGGTTGGATGTTTATCATGTAAACACAGAAAATATATAATGCTAAGGAATTAACCAACAGCTTCCCCAAACTTATTTTCTTATACTTTTGCCTTTCACTCAGCCATACGAGAGAATACTCACCCAAAACAACTGGAAAGAATGCATGTGGGCTGATTTGAGGGCCAGTGTAGTGTTAACCAAATACGCTCTTTGACCATTGGTTCAACACCTCCACCTCTTCTTTTCAAAAAGGGCAATTTCAAGCTCATTACCACTAGCAAAAAGAAAAAAAAATAGAGACTTCAAGCCTGCATTGATATCAAAATAAAGGAGAAATTCCAGAATGAAAATGGGATTGTTCTACTTAATTTTATTTTTTAAAAAAACGCTTTTGCACATGTTCTGTAACATACAGACATAAATATTATTGAACATAATATGTCTTGTTTCTGATTGAATACATGAAAATTAGTTATTTACTAAGTTCAGAAGGCCAAATTTTCAATGAATTGTTAAATCTTGTTATGGGATGGGGGGTGAGGGGTGGGTATTGGCCTTCGAGACAGCAAAGAAAGAAAATGTGTACTTCCTGCAAAGGTTACATTGTTTAACTGATGAGACCTGGAGCATGCCTGTTCAGCCTCCTCATAGGAAATGGGCAAAAACAATAGGAGGTAGGGGATCCATCAGATAGCTGGGCCATGTGCCATGAAAAGCTTGATAGCTAATAATCGGCATCTTGAAATGCATAAAAACCCAATTGGCAGCCAATGCCAGCTGTAATAAAACTGGTATAATCTGATCATCTGTTAGTACTAGACCATGAATGAACTCATTTTGGCAGTTTCATGTAGATGTTAAACAGGAGTATCAAGCTTTAAGGCATCCCCCAGGTAAGGGACCTTGGGCTCAAACTCTTCCTTGTCATACTGACTGGAATCACACACAAAGAAAAAAATCAGAACACAATGCTCCTATTCCCAATTGCTCTAGTCAATCCATAATCATGATCAATGGCATCACTGAGAAATCAAGAACCAGGACAATTGCAACATTCCCATCATGGCTCTGCCAGAGGCCATTTACAAGCACAATGGCCAAGGTCATAGTCTAAAGGACCCTTTCTTATTTCTCAGGAAGTACATGCTCAAACTCAACCCAGCTAAACCTGAGCCTCAGGCATTTCAACAAGACTTGCCCAGAGTACAAACTCCAAGGGGATCTGAACAGCTTTAGCAATTATCATTGTTGGCTTTATTATAAAGAAAGACCATGTGCCATTTCAACACATTTAAGCTCACACAATTCAGAATTGGATTTTACGTTAAATGACATTTGAGGAGGCAGCTCTCCTCTTCAAATTATTATTAGAATTCCTTTTTTAAATCTGTAGTTGACATCGTGAAGAGAAAACAGAGGGGGAAAAATACCACACTGTGTTGTCAAAACAATGTATTATTTCTCCAGACTTACCTCTATTTGTATTACCGCTCCATACACGAATGCTCTGATCTTTGCTTCCTGAGGCCAAATAATAGCCTTTTTCTACACCTGCTTCTTCTGTTATGGCTCCTGTAATGGGATCTTCTTCTGAAAGTATCCAGAAATCAGTTAAAAGGAGTATCATATTATTGGATTCCACTATAGAAGCTAATATTATTACAAGATTCACACTGCTTTTATATTGCAATACATGTGCTTTGTATATATACCTTGGAAATCTTGTTTACTGAACAGAGCATCTTCCCCAAGCACAGGGCACCATGCCAAAGAATGTATTTCATCATCATGACCTCTTAGGCGATGAACAATCTCTCCCTTTTTGCTGATGTCCATAACAATCACAATCCCATCCTTATAGCTTGAGATAAAAAGATTTATATTGAGCAAGAAATATTTAATTGCTTAGCTAATAAATCATGTTCAATAAATAATCCCAATACTAGAGGCAGCCCATTCATATTTGTACTGTAATCTTTGTTGTTTGTAAGAGCAGAGTGGTAAACATAAACCTTAGGATGGAAGTATTTACATGGACTAATAAGTGGGATAAATCAGTGAGGTTTCAGCCCATACAAATTGTAAACAAATGATAACTTTTTTTTCATAATCTAACCTAAAATGTTAATAGTTCGTTGTTTCTACATGAAATCAATGAATCTGAACAGCAAAGCTTGCTGGTTGGAGTATTTCTCAGCCTGCCAGTATTTATATACTGAATACAACAGAAAGCATTCTATGTTTTATATCTGCAGATATACAGTATAGTTTATGGGGAAAACAGATGCTTCTGAACATAAAGCATATGCTTTCTTGGCACTACACCCGTTTGTAAAATTACTTTATACAGATATGGAACAATGCATACTTTAAGTTAGTCTGTTTATTTTCCCTATTATTCTAGAAATATACAACACTGAAAGAAGATAAAGTGGAATTAATCAGCATTCTAGAGTCAAACTAGGGCTGAAATCTTTTTCTCCATAATCACATATTTGTTTTATAAATATGTATCTCTTCAATGTAATCCTAACTAAAACATGTTAGGATGATTCAGGTCTTTTCAACCTGTATTTAGACGAAACTTTCTATATATTGAAATGGTGTATCTGAATCTTTATATTAAAATGAAACCAGTTAAAGGAATTGATTGCCCTTTGGTAACATCTATTACCATAGATGTTAGATAGATTAAAATAACAATCTATTTTAAAACTCATGGCTATGTGATTATTTTATTTATTTTTCCTCCCTTTCTTTAACAAACATTTTGTCTCAGTTGTCTCTAACTGGGTGCTGGTTGTTAACATAACCAACATTTTTGCACTAAGAACTTTTAACTCCCACAATGTATAGAGTAATAAACTCCGATAGCACTATAAAATTAGTAGTAGGATTGAAACAGAAGGAACTAAAATAATTTGAATTCAACAATTTAATTCATCACTTGGTATAAACACTATGAAACTAATACAACCCCCCTTATTTTCCCCTAGTATTTGGCAGTGACAAAACAGTTTGATGAGTGGCTAAATCACCAGGCTAATAAATTGAAGATTGTGGA
This sequence comes from Ptyas mucosa, assembly GCA_012654045.1. Lineage (NCBI taxonomy): Eukaryota > Metazoa > Chordata > Lepidosauria > Squamata > Colubridae > Ptyas > Ptyas mucosa. The sequence goes on from WNWU01000012.1 coordinate 29,892,815, forward strand.
TTCTAGATCTGCATTTGATACAAAGCCAGCTGGATGACTTTGAACCAGTTATTATTTTCCAAAATGACTAAATGAAGGAAATCTAGATTCTAAGCTAATTTAGTAACAGAATATTTTTGCTTGTTATTAATGAAAACATTCTCCCTGCTTGTTATTAATGAAAATATTCTTCCGAAATATCCTCACTTTCCACATTTTTAAAGTCTTAACAAAGGGCATGCACAACATGGAAATTGTATTTTGCTTCAAAACCTTAAATTATTTGAACTCATTAGTTAACCAACAAAGCAGCTTGCAGTTCAATTAAACCTGGAACAATTTGGCTGTTTCAACTTTTGTCTATGCAAAATATGGAGTCTTACAGGGCAAGTATGGCAATGCTGGATGTTTTGTTCCTTTCCCTGCCTCTTCTACATGATTTTTGTGTCAGCCTACCGGCTGATCTGAGGTCCAAATGTTTGAAGCAGATTGAGAAGGCCACATGCAAAAAATGAGGGAGAATCTGATTCATCAATGAAATGGACACCAATTGATAAAATGACACTTATTTCAACCTCTTACTCATGTAAGTATAAAGTAAAGGTTCCCCCTGCACATATGTGCTAGTCGTTCCCGATTCTAGGGGGCAGTGCTCATCTCCGTTTCAAAGCCAAAGAGCCAGCACTGTCTGAAGACGTCTCCGTGGTCATGTGGCCGGCATGACTAAATGCCAAAAGCGCACGGAATGCTGTTACCTTCCCACCAAAGGTGGTCCCTATTTTTCTACGTGCTTTTGAACTGCTAGGTTGGCAGAAGCTGGGACAAGTAACGGGAGCTCACTCCATTACGTGGTGCTAGGGATTCGAACCACTGAACTGCCGATCTTTCGATCAACAAGCTCAGTATCTTAGCCACTGAGCCACTGCGTCCCTCATGTAAGTATATATTATTATAAAATATGTCAAATGAATAAACATTTGGGCCTTACCCAATAGCTATCAGATTTTCATGGTGAGGAGAACAAGTGAGACAGAATATAGTTCTAGGTTCTGGAAAAAATTGCTGACTGTCATTTCGATTATGCCAGTAACAAATCACTATCCCCTTCTCATCACCTGATACAATTAGATCTTTTGCTCTGGGTGACCAGTGCAATGCAGAAATCGTATTCTAGAGGAAAAAATGCAGCACAGTTAGGAAAATTAAATGTTGATATTTTTGAGGTTTTGTACAATATTCAAATATAAAAAGCCAGAATCTGCAACTATCTCTCCGTTACTTCCAGAGTCCAGCAATATATATATATATATATATATATATAAATTTGGTTTATATGCCGCCCTTCTCTGGAGACTCAGGGCGGCTTACAGTACGCTAAGCAATAGCCTTCATACTTTTGTATATTTATACAAAGTCAGCTTATTGCCCCCACAAACTGGGTCCTCAATTTACCTACCTTAGAAAGGATGGAAGGCTGAGTAAACCTTGAGCCTTGGTGAGATTCGAACCTGCAATAATTGCAGGCAGCTGGTATTAATAAGAGGGTGCTTTAGACCACTGTACTATCCAAGGCTCTGTTCATATGGAGATGAATCTGCCTCATATCCTTTCCAAGGTGGAAACCGAGACAATGATCTTTATCTCTTTCTTTCTTGAAGTAATAACCAACTATTGGTTCAGGAGTACTTTATAGAAAGTAATTAAGAAAAATATTTTCTAAACATTTCATAATAACTATATTACATTTTAAAAACCTGAAATCTAACTGTCTATGACCTATCCAATCACAACATGTCAATAAGGATGAGAACTGATTCATTTGACAATAAAGGTTTCAGTAATAATTGCATCGACCTTTATTTACTTTTATGATATTAGAATTATCATTATTGATATAAAATAGAAGTTTTCATCTCGAAAATATAACTTCATTATCTACGCATCCAAGAGATATGAAAATTAGAAAGGAGAAAAAGACAGGTAGCAGGATTAAATAAAATAAACAGACTGCATGACAATATTCTTTCACATTATCTCACAGCCTGTCATCCATACAAGACAGTACAAATCTTGATAAATATTTAATTCCATGTTCCTCGTAACAAAGATTTCAGTGATGTTTGGCAAACTCAAGCCTACAGTTTATTAAAAGTTGTTCCAGAATATAGTAAAATGTGTATCAAACCCAACTAGTGATCAAGAACTACTATTTCCACATGCATTTTACCTGATGTAGTGTATGTTCCATCATGATAGCCAATGTTTGGACGTTCCAAATTTTCACAGCTCCATCATCAGAGCTGCTGGCACAATAGTAGTTTTGCCCAGGGTAGGGGCAAAATGTGAAGCCAGAAACTCTTTCACTGTGGCCTATTAATTCTCCTGCAGTGAAAAATATACTAGACTTGTAAAATAGATCAATTGTTATTTTGAACAATTTTACCCCAATAAACATCCCTTAATCCCAGCTAAAGGAACAGCCCATTCACAATGTTTCAATCTTCGTAGGATTTGGATTTAAGACATCAGCTCAACATAATATAGTAAGCACATTCAAAGGTACAAAAGTAAACAGCAAAATTTCCACAATGGATGGGATAGGAAGACTGTCTTAATTTGACAAGGCAGCCTTTTTGGGCAAGACATTCTGAAAGTGAAGAAGCACAAATGATGAAACCCTTTCTATTACATCCATTCTATTTGGTAGGGGAAAGAAGAAGTGGATCTTTGGACATAGACAGACTCTGAACAGGTATGTGTGGCATATTATATTTTTCTCGCTACCTTGGCTTCAGGTTTTTAAGGTATCTCTACAAGAACTCTGAATTCAATTCAAAATAGACAAGAAGTTAGAGCAAAGCCTATTGCTCATACATAGTGAGATTTCAGGTGAGTTCGCTTAGTGTTTCCTAAATTTAAACAGATATGGTCCCTTCACCAAATATGATAAGTAATGCATTGTTCCTTTGTACAGAGCATACTTCATCTGAGATTAACAGGTATTACACCGAATCAGTTTGTAAAATGGACCTATTTACATATTTTCTCTTTATCTTACAGCTAACGGTAACACCTATAGCTAAATTTAGTAGCAGTGGAGCCAATACAGTACACTGGAACTTTAACTCCCAGAAGGCCGGTCTTCATAATTGGAAAACTTTATTTTTATTTATTTTATTTTGTCGAGTACATATTAGATAATATATATAAGTAGAAGCATGAATTGAATACATAAAATGAATACACTTAAAGGGAACATTAGGACAGGGACGGAAGGCACGCTGGGGCTCTTATGCACGCCCCTTACAGACCTCTTAGGAATGGGGTGAGGTCAACAATAGCCAGTCTTAGGTTAAAGTTTTGGGGGGTTTGGGATGAGACTGGGCTGATAAGTCTGCCGTAAGCTTTCCTATTTGGTCTCCATCCCCCGAAGGACTATTTTATATCTGGCTTTTAAGTCGGGAAGCGGGAACTTGCTGTTCTTTCCCAGGACCGTCCCGAGAGAAAGGGCGCCAAGCGGCTTGAGGCGCCACCGAGGTGGGCTGATGGAGGAGGACCTCCGTCTATTCTGCTGACTCCCAGCCCGGAGGCCACCTACCATAAAAGGTGGGAGCGGTAGCGCGGACCTCCAGGAGACACACGCTGTGACGAGCCGCGAAGCCGAAGAGACGCCCGTCCTGGGAAGCGTCGCTGCACCGGCTGCAGTACCAGTTAGGGGAAGCCGGCAGCACGCGCTCGGCGGCTCCAGCGCCCAACGCCGCCGCTGCCATCGCTCGAGTGCCGAGGAAGCCTCGCGGTCACGTTACGCTTCCAGGAGGCTCCCCGCAGCTGTCACCACGCACCGCCGTAAAGTCCGCTCTGTAACATCCCCTCACGTGCTGTCGCAAAAGGCAAGCGCCGCTCGGCAGATGCGTTTAGGTCAATCTTCCGGCTTCTGCCGTAAAGTCGGTTGGTCGGACGGTCCTTGACTGAAGGCTGGGAAGATGGCGCTGCCGGGGATGCTCCGGGGTGAGCCTTGCGGGGCGAGCGGCTTACGAAGGGGAGGTGCTGCTGGGGGAATCCCACGACCCACATCTTCTTTCTCTCTTGCAGGGATTGCCCGCGCGTGGAGCCTTGGCGGTTGCCCTCGGGCCGGCAGGTGAGCTTCGCTACCTGAAGTTCGCCGAAGTTAAGAATAGAATAGAATAGAATTCTTTATTGGCCAAATGTGATGGGCAATCACACAAGGAATTTGTCTTTGGTCCATACGCTCTCAGTGTACATAAAAAAGGCAAGAGACACTCGTCAAGATTCACAAGGCGCAACACTTAATGATAGTTATAGGGTACAAATAAGAATCAGGAAACAATGTCAATATAAATCGTAAGGATACATCAAAATTAGAATATGTGAAAACAGTTATTTAGGATACAAATTGTTCTCTTTTGGTATCTTTAGCAGTGCTGTATTAATTTCGAGATTAATCTGTTATTGACCACAGACCGCCCCCCCCCCCCGATTCATCCCAAACTGATGAATCTGTTGGGAATAAGATATTGCTAGGGGGATCTATTCTTGCCTTTCTCCCTTATTTGTTTCTCCCTCTGCCCTAGTATTTTTCAGTGTTTTTTCCAATAATGCCGTTTTGAGAAAAGTAGCTGTACACCTGTACAGACAATAACATAATTATCATTTATTTGAATTTTAATGAAATTAACCCATTCAATATTGCTTGTATTTTCATGATTTCCTCCAAGCATTTGCTTCATCTTTATATATCTGTCTCAACTGAAGTTTTCAAAATGGATTACAAATTGCAAATGAAATACAAGTGCATAATACAAATGGCCCCCACATCATGCCCTCAAGCTGTGTTGGACATCGTAGTCCAGCATATTGAACCTGTATTTCCAATGGCTGTTATAATACATTTGATATCCTTTAAGATGCTGCAAAACTCCTTGTAACCAAGAATGATGAGTGATTTACAACTCTGTGCCTTTTCAAATCACGGATTTAAATCATAAGAACAAATGTTATGTTCAATCTCCTGTTTGTCCTTGCTATCAAATTAGCATGGATTAAATTTAATAAAAACTACAGTACATTTTTTAAAATGTCATAAATAGTATTTTGTAAACATGGCATACTGTACCACAGTTTTCAAATTGCAAGAACCCACTATATAGTTGATCAGAAATATGTTTTCCTACTTTCTATTTTCCTGAAGCAATGGTAGTGGAAAAACCATGATTCTTTGCTCCCATCATCCACTTCACTTCCAATAAAAATCCCTGTTTAGAACCCCGTGTCAATGATATACAATAAGTTTCTCTTTTTTATAATATCTTTATTAAGTTTCAACATCATACATTAAAATATAAGCTATTACAACAGAAAATGGCAAAACATATTACACGTGCCAAAAATACATCTAACACATATAGCAAGGTGACCTCTGACTTTCTTTTAGTAGAGATATAATCACCTCCCTCTAGGTTCAAAGAAATAACATCTATCTATAAAATATCTTAAAATACTAATAATTAATTTACTAAAAACCAGCATTCCTAAAATGTTCTCTTAATTTCATCTAAAAAAGATAATAAATTATCAAATGCAAATAGGCTTATATTTTAAAAAAACTAGAGTATTTCTCTAGTCAAATCCAATCTAACCTTCAAATTCTAAAATCAAATATGATTCTTCTCTTTATCCTGTAAGAAATTTATCTGTGGCCTCCAGGTCACATGAAATTTAATCAAATTATTGTCTGTAAGCAAAGCAGTCAATTTTGCCATTTCATTGATTTGCCATTAATTTAAAGTCCATTATTCCATTGTAGGTATATGTATATTCTTCTTTCTGTCTTTGGGCCTATAACAACCTCACTGCCATAGTCACATGTAAAAACAAAGTCCCATATTTTTTCCACCTTTTTGTGTGCCATCCCTAAAGAAAACCCCTTCGGATTTCAGTATTAAAACCTTTTCCAATTTTTTTTATTCCAAAGCATGAATTCCAAATCTTTAGAAATGGAGCAACAGGCAACAATATTTCGGGAGCCAGACAGCTCATTAGTTTTAACTAAGACAACAAATGTATCTTCCAAATTCAGTTGGTTTTGTCAGTCACTAGCAGCTGCTCTTCTGTGGCCAGGATGGTGAGCCCAGGAGAGAGAAGGCAGGTGAAGGCACAACGTAGGTCAGCTAGGAGCATGGCTGCAGGGAACAGTTGTAAATGCAGGCTGGCCCAAATTTTTAGGTGACTGGGGTGGGGGGTGTGTGCCATAACAGTTGTACAAGAACTGGTCACAAGCTCATTTTTTCAGTGCTTTTGTAACTTTGAAGAGTAGCTGAATGAATAGACGTTAATTCAAATTGATTAGCTTTCAAGTGATCTCACATTCTCTGATAATATGAAAGCATTATATAGTTATGATCACTAGATGGCACTGGAACACCCTGTAAAGCATAAGGTATTTGCTTTACAGAATAGGTTACTGAAGGAAAACTTTCTTTCCATAAAATTTAAGAGTTGGTATAGAGCCAGTAGAGAAGATCTAAAGATACATACATAAATTCTAGAACTTAAGAGGCTTAGGATTTACATTTCTTAGACAGTAGCCAGCTGACGCTTCTTATGAGTGTGAACAAAATTTCTATAGCTCTGTGATACTCTATACTTTTCAAATAATTAGAATCAAATACTCCCATATAATAGTTCAAAAAGAGATTTCAAGGGCACTAGATATGTCCCTAATGTAATTTCACACTCAAATTATTAAATAATTGTAGGAGTGAGTTCTTTTATTTAAATTTTTTAGTATTTTTGTCTATTTTTGTCACATAAATATTATCAAGTATGCACTGTCTACACTAAAGAAGGTTTATGTATGATCAAATATTCCTAAGGTGCATATGTGATATAAATGAATGAGTGAATATAAGGATTAAAAACTGGGTGGCTAGCCCCAGACTACACAGTTAAAAAGAAGAAACTGAAAACTGTATGGAAGAAATAATGGAATATAGTAAGTAAAAAATGAGAGAATCCAAGAATGACTGATAAAAGTAATAGCGACGCCTATCTCATTGGCTAGATTCACTCATTGTACTAAGTCAAATGTTTTGATTTTTGCTTACTATTTTATATCAATTCAGCCAGTGCAATTTTAAACCATGTTTTATGACATAATGTAAATATGAGTCAAGTGGTTATTGGTTGATTGAAAAAAAACCAGTTAAAAGGTTGCTTAGTATCATATTCAAAGCCACATTGGTTGCTATGGATCTCTTTCTGATTTACAGTAAGCTACTTTTTAAAGTGTGTAAGTGGCAGCTGTCACTGAAAACCCCATATTTTAACAGTAGTTGAGTTTAGGCTATATCTATTTCACTTTGCCCCAAAGAATTATGTTTGTTGTTTCCATATCTTTAGATTATACATAAATGCAAGATATTAATAAATAGCTATATTTGTGGATATATTATCTTGCAGTGCAGTTGAGGATGTTGACCCAAAATAAGTATTCTATTGGGTACTATGTTATAGAATTAGAATAAATATAGTTTATTTGGGATGAATTTAGCATTCAGTATCATAATAATTGTTGCAATCAGTGAGGGGTCTTTGGTGCTCTCTGAGCTTGGTTGTTTTCTTGCAGATGTTTTATTACCCAAAGTAGATAACATCATTAGTGGCTTATGAAATGCCTGCAAGGAAACAACCAAGCTCAGAGAGCACCAAGGATCCTTCATTTCAACCCTGAGCTACAAATATTGTGATAGGATTTAGCTTTTGTAAAATGACAAAAAACTTGTTTTGTAGGGTCCTGGCATCTTCCAGCATTCCTCTTCTATCAAATATGTGCAGATCTTTCGGGTACAGTACAAAGTGGGAAGAAAAGAACAACATCACCTATCCTCCACAAGGGCCAGATGAGCCTCGAAGACCAGCAGTAAGTCCTAATTTTATGAGGAGTAGGTTTTGAGATCTGTGTTGGAGTTGGCAGTTATAATCATCATCACATTCTGTGCTAAACATTGGGCTACAGGTATACCTCACAGTTCTCAGTCTTTAGCTACAATCTGTGCATCCTTCAAAGCCCATTCTTCATTCTGTCACCATCTCAGAGTCTTCAGGAATTACTTCTTTATAAAAATTTCTCATTTGTGACATGGTCCCTATATGGGATACAAAAAACCTTCTGGGGCAACATTGGAAGATGTTGATCTTATCAATAATTCTTGTCTCATATGCCAGGTCTCACTGGCATAGATGGCAGTCGGTATGACAATGGCATTAAATAATCTGATCTTGGTGCTGTATTTATGGTGGATGTGGTCCATAGTGAGCACATTTGTTGGAAGGCAGCAGTTATAATAAATGTAATCAGGGGTGGATTTTACTTACTTTACTACCGGTTCGCATTGAACTCGCTTCTGCGCATGTGTAGATCACCTATGATGATGTCCAGGTCAGTGGGTGGAGCCTCCCGCCGATTTTACTATCTGTTCTTGCGAACCTGTCCGAACCAGGGGCAACCCACACTGAATGTAATGAAATAAATGTTGAGCATTTTATAGCATCTCATTTGAATTAAATCCAAGGGCCTAAAATATATTCACTCCTTTTAGCTCTTTGGCATCTTTGGGGTGAGATAGGGTGTGAAAAAACATAGAAGACTGCCATGTCTTCTTTCAGAACAATTCTAGTACTCATCACTGCAGCAGGTCAATAGCTCTCATTTTTTGGAAGGTCCACACTTTAAGAAAATGCATTTTATTTCATTAGCAACCAGGCCTTTTTCTTCCAGCGATCAACTGAAAATACCTGGAAGGGAAAAGTAAGGTCAGATGGAAGACATAATGGTAATAGAGAAGACTGTCAATAGCATAGTTGAGTGGACTCTGGTCATGGGCAGTTAATTCCCATATCTCCTATAAAATGGTGTTAACATTTAACTGCTTCAGTATACTATGCTAATGGTTTATATAAAACAATATCAGCCACAACTTCAGGATTTTCTTAAGATACCAGACAACTTTTTCTAGCTAGCTAGTATTCAGTTAGGTGAACCAGTGTATAAAACTGATCGGCCTGTGACCTCAGATTATTGCCTAGTCACTTCTCATTAGATTTCAACAGTCTTGCCTAGAAATCTCATGAGATTCAGCTGGCTTTTATTTTTTTATACTGTAATCAAAAGCAGCCACGTTTAGTGTCCTAGATGTTACAGGATGTTCTAGGGCTGTGCTTTGTTACTGATATGTACTATTTAAGACAGTTTGACTCAAAAAGATACATTTGGGGTTTGAGTCTTGAAGGATCTTGGCTCTGTGTCTTCTGTGCTCAAATACGGACACATTCATTTAGGGATAAATTGCTATAATCATTTTACATCAGCTACTTTTGCGTAATAAACACTTATTTTTTAAAGGAAGTATACCACTGTCGAAGAGATGTCAAATACGACAAGGAAAAGATGTGGTACCTGGCCAAATTGGTAAGAGCTTTTATTTGTAGATTTCTTAAGGTGTTTTTTGGTAGCTTTCTTAGATGTTTATATGATCCTGATTTTTCCTAGTTCATCAGTTTATAATTTATAGTTAGTTTATAGTTAGGCTACTTCAGTGTTTTACTCAGACGTAAAAGCAGTAAATAAAAACCAATGTGATACAAGTAATTCTTGCTGATTGATTGCTCATTCAGTGACTATTTGAAGTTACAGCCACTGAAAAAGGAGACCTATGACTGATTCTCGAACTTGCACTGGTCACAGTGTCTCCATGGTCACCTCAACATGATTTGGGTGCTTAGCAACTTGTGCACATTTTATTTTGATCACAGTATCCTGCAATCATGTGATTGTCATTTGTGACTTTCACAGCAGGCTTCATGGTGGCATCACACTTAACAACTGCAGTGATTCGCTTAACAACCAGTTGGAACTGATGTCATAAGTTGGACATGGTCATGTGATGTTTTACTTTATGACTGTGTTGCTTAGCGACAATTGCCAGTCTCACTTGCTGTTGGTAAGTGAGGACTACTTGCATTGCCCTTTTATGCCAAAATATGTTTGCCATTTGAGACTTTTTTTGTACAAAATATTATTTCCTTCCATTTCAGATACGAGGAATGACCATTGATGAAGCACTGGCTCAGTTGGAATTCAATGATAAAAAGGGCGCAAAAATAATCAAACAGGTATGTTACATTTTTCTTCAAAATGTGTTTCTTTCCAATTTTGGTTAAAGCCATTTATTTGAGAGATTTTCTGAAATTTATTATTCAATATATGCAGAGATTTTATCTGTATATTATGTGGACCTTTAATTTCCAAACACTTTGTTCTTTGGAAAATGCGACCATTTGCTTGTGGTTAAACTTGACATTTGGGTAGGTGAAAGCAGGGAAGGGGTCCCAAGCATTAGAAAGCAGAAGAATCAAAAATGCTAATACAAGAAAGTTAAAGAAAGTTTGCTAAAGAGTAATGGATTAGAAAAAAAAGTATGGCTCATATGTTTTGACAGAAAAGGGAAACGGATAAAATCTTGGGAAAAACGTTGTGATGCTTAACATAAAGGTGGAATGGATTATTTGGAGAAAGGAAAAGTGAATACAACTGTAGGCTGGATTCATGAAACATGTTGAGCTAAAATGCATTTTGCTTATTTCTGGCATAGAGTATTCTGTGAATCTAGCCACTATAGCTAAGTGTGTTAATGTAGCACACTAACAAATGGAACTATTATAGCACATTCATTAACTTAGTTTTCTTAGCTATGGCTACTGAATATATCACAATTTATTCAGTTTGCACAGTGCATAAACATGCTTAGTGCTCTGAGTAAACAAAGATTCTGGATAGCCACAGTTATATGCACACAAAAGTGTTTCATGAAGACATGGAATTAAAGAGGGAAAATATGATTGTGCTGTGTAGGTAAGCTCTAGGTACGAGGGAATTGGGATAGCCATGCAGTTCTGCATGAATTGTATGGCAGATATGCCTATATGAGAGTGTGAAATTTAAAATAGAAATTATTGATTGTAGGCTCTTTGAAAATTATTTAATTTTTTCTTTTTAAGAATTCAAAGTATGTCACCAAGCCAGTAGAATGAATAGAATAATCCTGAAATATTAGGCGTTCAGGAAGGCCTGCTCAATATTGTTGGGGGATGGAATCTAATTAAAGCACCTACCAACTTAAGGATGTTGGAGCTGGATGATGTAAGTTGTAGCCGAATATCGAAAAAAGGGTTTAAAGGTTTCCCCTGTCCAGTCATGACCAACTCAAGGGGGCGGTGCTTATTTCTGATTCTCAGCCAAGGAAGTCTGCATTGTTGGAAAGATGCTTTTGTCATCATGTGGCCAGTAAGAAAATATGGAATGCAGCAGGGACAGGTTTCAAAACCCATTGCTACCAGTTTGCTCATGAGCACACGTGTGATGCTTCTGCACATGCACAAAAGCGTCTGGGTGGGTGGGCGGAGCCTCCTGCTGCTACCGCTATCAGTTCCCCCTGATCCGAGGAAACCGGTAGCAACCCACCACTAGAATGCAATAATCTTTCCACTGAAGTGGTATCTATTTATCTACTTGCATTTGCATGCTTTTGAATTGCTAGGTTGGCAGGCTCAGTGGTTAAAATGCTGAACTTGTCAGCTGGAAAGCCCACAGCCTGGGTTCAAGACCAGAGAGCCATGAGACGGGGTGAGCTCTTGTTACTCGCCCCAGCTCCTGCCAATCTAGGTGAACATATATACTTACATGTCCTCAAGTTGGAGAATGCCACCAGTTTCTGCTCCTCTAGGGCATGGGCTTGGTTGAACTTCTAAAAGTGAACTAAGGCAATGCTCTGGTCAGTGATCTGGCAGTAAGGCTCACGGAATAAAAATCCCATTACAGAAGCTTCTGTTGTAAAGAGTATAGGATTTTCAATTACCAGTATGCAGGCCATTTTGCTAAGACTCAAATATTCCTTTGTTTCTCTTTGTATAGCTTTAAAGCTCTTAAATTAAGAATGTTCATGATCTCTGTGACTTTATTATTTTTTTCCTTTTTCATAATAGGTTCTTCTGGAAGCCCAGGAATTGGCAGTGACAAAATATAATGTAGAATTTAAATCCAATTTATACATTGGTAAATACTTTATAATTGTATGAAACTTTCTTTAAAAAAGCAAAATGCAATGTAATTTATAATGTATAGATAATCCACAACTTACAATCACAGTTGGGATCAGAATTTCCAAGATGGGTAAATGAATCATGATCAATTTTACAACCTTTTTTCCCATGGTTGTTAAGCAAACAGAACAACGAGAACAAAGAAAAAGGTTTAAGAAGAAAAGGTTTATTATATATAATATAAGATTTGACAGATTGTTTATCACATTAGAAGGTGCTTAGCTACACATATTACCTTTAATATTTTTCTGTTATAGTTTTATTGTGTTTCCTTGTTTAATGCTTTATGTAGAATTTTGAATGGTGACAAACAAAACAAGTCAGTGATGTCACTGATGTAAGACAAGTTTCCTCAGTTTCCAGAAGTAACAACACTCTTGGCACAACAGCAGTAGATGGAGACAAAAGAGAAGATTTTTTTAATGCACCTTTTTTTTAAATTTGATTTATATGCCGCCTTTCTCCGGAGACTCAGGGCGGCTTACAATGCGTTAAGCAATAGCCTTCATACTATTTTTTTTAATGTTCCTATCGTTTTGTGTCTTGTGTTTTTTTTTTCTTTTATGTCTTCTTGGATTTTTATTTACTTTTAATATTTTGCATTTTAACTTTGTTCTGAATAAAAAATATAGAAAAAAGAGAAGAATCTTAAAAAGCCATGCTAGTTCAGAATGAAGGCTAGCAGCTGTCACGTGAATATGTAATCCTCGACTTACAACAGTTCATTTAGTGACTGTTCAAAGTTACAACGGCAATGAAAGTGACTTATGGGACTTCCGGTTGGCGATCCGTGGTGTCATGGCGTTGGGAGAGTGACAGCTGCTCCCCAACTCCTTTAAACGCTGTGTTTTGGGGACCCTTTCGGGGGCGTGGAGCCTGGAGAGCCCCGCGGACGAGAGGGCGAGCCGGAGGAGCGTGAAAGCGGATCGCAACGCTGAGCGCAACGACCGGGCGGCTCTGTCGAACCAACACAAGCGAGTTAGCCAGCTAATGGCCGACCTGAAGCCGCGGTAGCCGACAACGAGAGAGGAAGCGACAGAGATCGGAGATCGCAGTGCTAGCACGTAGAATACCTTTCCCCTTATTACTGTAAAATCGCTGTCAACGGAAGGTACCGGAGGAGTCGGAGGAGAGGTGCTCAGAGGAGAGAAAGGCGGCGTCCTGAAATAAAGAGCCGATTGGGGAGCGGAGCAGCCGACGAGCCGGTGAAGGAGGAGTACGAGACGAGGGGCCAGAGGGACACATGCAAATGGAATAGAGACGCGAGAAACGGAGATTTTGAGGTTGAGAGCACTAGAAAGAAAGCGACTTGAAGTGGAGCAGAGGATTAAGAGCTTCTCTGGATAAATTTAGAGATTGGATGTGCAGCCACTACAGAGCCTCTCTCCTTTTGTTTTTCTCTTCTTGAAGAGAACAGGAATTGCTGACTCATTGTTCCAGGGACTGACTAGCACGGAGAAACACCAAAGAAGACATTAACCAGTAAATTACCATCTACCCCCTGTTAAACTACCTCAGTAAATGAGACTCTCTCTTGAAAATTATATCAAATCATACTATTATATTATTATATCATTATATTTGTACATATATTAACTTATTATCTATTATTTACTATATACCTATCATATTTAGCAACTTATATTAGTACGTATATTATATCTATTATATATTACTACTCACTATCTTATTACTATACTTTTATCACTCTCTCTATTATCTAATTTATAGATAGAACTATAGCTGTTTGACATTTCTTATTTATTTATCTACGTTAATAATAATTAATTGCCTTGATTGTTTTGATTTAATAGATTAGCCCATTTGGAATTAAGTTAGAAATTAACTAAGAACGAATTAAGAGCTACTTAAGAAGTTAAATTGTTTAGGATACTGTAGTTATTTTGAAAATTAATTGATTATAATTAATATATATAACCAGGAACTTTATACTAGATACTAAATAGAATCGAAATCATATCGAATACAAAAAACCTGTTTAGTTATCTGGACAAAATATCTAATAGCTCGATCATCTATCTCGGAACAAAATTTAGAGGAAAACAAACTAAAAGAGATTAAAGACAAGATCTAAGGAAGGACCCTTGAATATACTGCGGCAAGTGCTATTGGATGGTTATCTGGAGGAATATCGAGAGAATACTAAGAAAACAAAAGTTGACCTTAAAGGAAATGGCAACCTTGACCTCCACAATAGCAAAAACAGGAAAAAAGGTCCCATCCAACCCGACACTGTCAATGGCGTCTCCAGCAATGCCGAAATCATTAGAAGGCCTTCAAAAAGTAGATAAACCCCCAACCACTCCAACTCTGCAAACAGTGCAGTCCTCTCTGCTATCAATCCAGGAGACCATGCTAGCAATGCAGGAAAAGCTATTAAACAGCCATTCAGAATTAAAATCAGATATCCATGCACTGGACACGAAAATGAATGAGATCCAAACCTCTATTGCTAAAAACGAAAATAGAATACAAAAAGTAGAACAAAGGATTGAAAAAAATGAGAAAAAATTGGATATGGTAGATCAAACCCTTTCGGCACAGAATAAAGAAACAGAGGACTCCTTGATCCAACTCGAGATGGATAGGGCTGCATTCTATCTTCGGTTCCAGAATATCATGGAAGAAAAAGAAGAGAATTTGGGAGACAAGATGGCGGAACTGATCGCGGAAACCCTCCAACAGGAAAAACAAGAAATAATCAAGGAAATCGACGAGGTTTATAGAGTACAGACTAATTATGTGAGAAGAAACAAATTACCAAGAGAGGTCCACGTGCGATTTGCAAGGAAACGGGTGAGAGACATTCTCTATAATATAGCAAGGGAAGAACAAATCATCTATGAAGGAAAGGAGATAAATGTCCTCAAACAGATTCCAAGAAGAGTGAGGGAAAGGAGGGCAAATTACAGATTTCTGACGTCTCAGCTAAATAAAAGAAGTATAACATTCCGCTGGCTTTTGCCGGAAGGAATGCTAATATCATGGATGGGGAGAAAAATCAAAATTGACAGTATAAGTATGGCCCAAGAATTTCTTGATCAGTTAAGAGGAGGTGAAGAGGAACAAATTAGCAAGGAGGAGATAGAAGCGACAAATACAGAGGAAGATACACCCCCAGAACAGAACACAAGGGAAGACATAGAAGACGAAAAGAGGAAAGAAGATATAGAAGAAAAGGGGAAGAAAACAAGACCAGTAAGGGCAGTAACCTTAAAGGCAAACAAAAACTAAGAACTAGATACCAACAACGGGAATGAATAATATGAAAATTCTATCGTTAAACGTAAACGGCCTAAATGAACCCAAAAAGAGGAAATTAATACTGACAAAATTAGCGAAACAAAATCCCGATATAATCTGTTTACAGGAAGTTCATATAAAAAAAGATGAAGCATTCCGTTTAGATTACCCTAAATTTGGTAAAGTATTTGTATCGTTAGCCGTAAAAAAGAAAAGGGGAGTAGTTATTTATGTAAAGAAAGGGATAGAGGCCGAATGCAAATACAAAGATGAAAAAGGGAGAATACTTATAGTTGAAATAACAAGAGGAATGTCTAAAATGCTGTTAGTAGAGATATATGCCCCAAACAAAAAACAAGGGAAATTCTTTGAAAAATTACACGAACAGCTCGCAAAATGGCCACAGAATGAAATTTGCTTATTAGGAGACATGAACGGAATTATAGATCCGAACAAAGACTATAAAAGTGCAAAAACTAGGAAAAATAAAAGATCCCCCCTACCTAAAAGTTTTTTTGATCTAATAGAGGAAATAAATCTAATAGACAGCTGGCGCACATTACATCCCAATGAAAAACAATATACATATTACTCGATCCCACAGAACTCTTGGTCCAGAATAGACATGATTTGGACCACCAGGAAACTAGGACTGGAAATAAAAAAAGTTGAAATATGTACAAATACTTGGGCAGATCATAAACATTTGGAAATTAATTGGCACCATACTAATAAGAGAAAACAACCGAGATGGACCCTAAGGACAAATCTGTTAAATGATAAAGAGTTTTTAGCAAAACTAAATAAAGAAATTAAACAATTTTTTATAGAAAACAAGAAACAAGATACGGCCAAAGAAATTATTTGGGACACTATGAAAGCCTATGTGAGGGGGCTAGTTATCTCATACACAGCTTTTAGAAACAAAGAAGAAAGAAAGGTGAGAGAGGGTCTTACTAAAACTTTAACAGAAATTGAAAAGGAATTACAACAAAGCCCGGGAGATGAGGCGATTAAACGAAAATGGTTGATGACAAGGCACAGAATAAATATATTAGATCAAGAGGAGGTGGCGCAAAAAATAAAAAGATCCAAACATTATTGTTTTGAAAATGCCAACAAGTCAGGAAGGTGGCTTGCTTATAAATTAAAAAAAGAAAAAGAAAAAAATCAGATATTAGTACTAGAAGATTCTAAAGGTAATATATTAACAAAGGAAGAGGATAAGCAAGAAATGGTGAGGGAATTCTACGAGAACTTATACAAAGATGAAAAGATCGATCCAAATAAAATAGAACAATATCTGATAGATGCCGACCTACCTCAAATCACGGAAGAAGAAAAAGAGATGCTGAATAGAAAAATTACAGTAGAAGAACTAAAAACAGCTCTCTCTAAAACTAAAAAAAATAAATCACCAGGCCCAGATGGACTACCAGGAGAATTTTACGTAAAATTGGAAGAAACATTAAATTTAGAGTTACTAGAACTATTCAATGAGACTTTGATTGGCACTAAAATCCCGGACACTTGGAGGGAAGCATTTCTAACACTTATCTGGAAAGAAGGAACCGACCCCAAAAAAATAACAAACTATAGACCCATCTCCCTTCTGAACTCGGATTACAAATTGTTCATGAGTGTTATAGCAGAGAGAGTTAAAAAAATACTAAACCCCTGGATTCATAGCGACCAAAATGGATTTCTACCGGGGAGGCAAATCAGAGATAACTTGAGAATAATACTAAACACTATAGAATATTACGAGCAACACCCTGAGAAACAGCTAGCACTAGTGTTTGTCGATGCCCAAAAGGCTTTCGACAACCTAAATTGGAGCTTTATGATAAACCAAGTCAACTTAATGGGATTCGGGGCAAATTTCAGAAAGATGATACAGAATATCTATCATAAGCAGAGAGCAAATATATTAATGAACGGGGATAAGACCCAGACATTCCAGATCCACAGAGGAGTAAGGCAAGGATGCCCCCTCTCCCCTTTACTATATATTTTGGCATTGGAAGTATTATTGAGAAAGATCAGAGCGAACAAAGAAATTAAAGGGCTCAGGGTTAGAAAGGAAACTTATAAAATACAAGCCTTCGCGGATGATGTAGCTCTTATTATAGAAGATCCGCTAGAATCAGGACCAAAAGCTTTACAAGAAATACAAAATTACGGCCAAGTGGCTGGCCTAAAATTGAATAAGGAAAAAACAAAAATAATAACCAAAAACATCACGGAAGTACAAAAAAAAGATTTGGAAAATCTATTAGGCCTCCAAATAGTTAAAAAAGTCAAGTATTTAGGAATTTGGATCACAGCAAGATACTCATCGTTAAAAGATGATAATTATGTCCCACTGCTAAATAAAATACAGGAGGAACTAAGGAGATGGGGAAAACTAAAATTGTCTCTGCTAGGGAAAATAGCGGCAATTAAAATGAATACTTTACCAAAAATTTTATTTCTATTCCAAAATGTCCCTTTAAAACTAGATAGAAAATTCTTCCAAAACTTGAAAAAACATGTTAGGAACTTTATTTGGGAAGGAAAGAAATCGAGAATCTCACTTAAAACTCTACAAGGGAAAAGAAAAATGGGCGGATTTGGACTCCCGGATTGGGAAATCTATCAAAAAGCAGCAAAACTAATCTGGATCAAAGAATGGATTACTCTACGGAATAAGAGAATTCTAACAATTGAAGGCCATGACCTACAAGAAGGGTGGCACGCTCACCTCTGGGACTTGAAAAATAAGAAGAAATCCTATTTCCATAAACATAAAATTAGAGAAACCCTTATACAAATATGGCAAGAAATCAGACAGAGGATCTACTCCAAAGTCCCGAATTGGCTTTCTATCATGGAGGCTTTGACCACCCCAAATAGAACAGAAGCTATAAAATTTGGCACATATAAAGAAATTTTAGAAGAAAATGGAAATATTAAATCACTTGAGACTCTTAAAGAACAAGGCTATAAGGTGGATTGGTGGAATTATTTGCAGATGAATTCGAGATACCAAAAAGATAAGGACAAATTCGGCATTGAAATGAAATATGGAAATTTCGATAAAATTATATGGGGAGTAGATAAGAAAATGCTAACTAAACTATATAACTTTCTATTGGATGAGGATAAAGCAGAGACCATCGCAAAGAATAAACTAAGTATTTGGGAAAAAAATTTCGGATATAATATTAATTATACTGATTGGGAAGAAGCATGGAATAGGAACTTTAAAATCACAAAATCAGCAACGTATAGGGAGAATCATTACAAGATACTACATAGATGGCATCTAGCCCCAGCCAGATTAGCAAAAATGTTCTCAAACCTTTCACCCAAGTGCTGGAAATGTGGTAAAGAAGTTGGTACTTATTACCATATGTGGTGGTCTTGCCTAGAGGTCAAAAGATACTGGGTCAAAGTACGACAGTGGTTACATGAAATATTAGATCAGGAGGTACCATTGTCCCCAGAGTTCTTTCTGTTGGGTATAGTAGGCGAAGGCCTAAACAAAAATAAAATTCAACTTACAATGCAGATAATAACTGCAGCCAGATTAGTGCTAGCAAAATGTTGGAAAAGCAAAACTCAACCGCTAGAAGAAATGCTAATAAATAAAATCTTAGAGTGTGCAGAAATGGCGAAGATAACGAGTTTGTTAATGGATGATGAGACAAGTAAATTTAATGAAATATGGGGAAACTGGTATAATTGGCTAAGTAACAAGAAAAAGTAAATGATATGCTTTATATATTAATAGCTCTGATAAAATGTACATAGAGAGGAATTTAGTCTAAGATGAAATAGATTGGATATAAGATATAAGATATATAACGGATAAGAAACACTGTATCTCCGAGCGATATCTAGAAGTTTGTAAACTCTTTTTTTTTTATTTCCTTTCTTTTCTTTTCTCTTTTTTTTTTTTTCTATTTTTAATTCTGAAAACTCAATAAAGTATTTTTTTAAAAAAAAAAAAAGAAAGTGACTTATGACCGTTTTTCACACAGCCATTGCGGCATCCCCATGGCCTTGTGATAAAAATTCAGACGCTTGGCAACTGATTCATATTTATGACCGTTGCAGTGTCCCTGGATCGTGATCACATTTTGCAAGCTTCTGACAAGTAAGGTCAGTGGGGAAGCCAGATTCACTTAACAACCATATTACTAACTGTTGCAGTGATTTATTTAGCAACTGTGGCAAGAAGGGTCGTAAAATGGGGCAACACTCACTTAACAAATGTCTCATTTAACAACATAAATTTTGGGCTCAATTGTGGTTGTAAGTCAAGGACCACCATTCTTATTCAGTTGGCTTGATTATCCTTCTAGAAGTTTGAAAGAAAATGAACCATTTTCTGTTTTCTTTGAGATGCATTAAACAGATTAAACAGATTAAACTATTGAACTGACTGTTCTACTAATTGCTTCTTTGAATCTCTGGATCTCTTGTAACCAGGTTTTTCCTTTGATATTTTCTAGCTCAATCATTTTCTGGAAAAGGGCACTATATAAAAAGAATCCGCTACCATGGCAAAGGCTGTTTTGGGATTATGGACAAAGTCAAATGTCATTACTTTGTGAGATTAGTTGAAGGACCACCTCCACCTTCAGCACCTGCAAAGACTGGATTTGATCAAGCTAAGGAGTACATTGAACAACTTCGGGAACGAACCATAATTAATACACTATGACAGCTCTCATAAAACTGTATCTGATTAAAAAATGTAAAGTACATTTTATAAATAAGTTTTCAATTTCCTATTTCTGAAAACAGTCATACATCATACATTGGTATTTAGGAAGGGAGCTTTTGCTAATGGAAAGCTTTTAGAATTGGAATGGTGGTCAGAAAATAATTTTGTACTGATAGTGGAAGGCAGTATGTCCAATATTTCTAATACAGGCAGAACATTGTCCTGATCTGATAAGTGCCTGCATTGGAAATTACTGGGGAATCTTGTGGAAAATTGAATTTCATCAGAGAAGAAAGATTGGATGTAAATAAAGCAATTCCCAATGTTGAACAAAGAAAACTCTTAAGAGAAAATGTACCTAATATTCCAACTAGATTTTTAAAAATATCTGGTCTTTCATATTGTATCATTAAAATATGAAAAATAAGTTTGTTTTGTTGATTATTGGAATTTAGTTTCACGATTCTTCATTATCTTCCAATTCTTCAAGGGACTATGTATTTCTGAACAGTAAATGAGTAATGCAATGAAATTTCAGTGCAATAAAACATGATTACAGATGGCACGCCTGTTCTTTTATTTTTCTGAGTACATAGAAAATTCTGTAGAACTTGCAACCCTTGAAATTTGCCTGTGTACTCAGGTTCATTAATAAGATTTCTTCAGAAATGCATAACCTCAGAAAGTAGATCGTTTAATGGTAATTGCATAGGATGTGTACTTTAGGTTTCAAAAAGTATCAGATCATAATTAAAAGTTCCCTTAATTTTAATGGCAGGCAACTTTCTATGTATTTTCATATCCTTGTTAGTTGTAGATTACAGAACAAAGTTCACTCTTCATATGAAAATACCATTTATTGTTTTGTATCTTAATTAAAAATTCTGAAGGACTTATAAAATGAATTAAAATAGGTAATTTAACTTAGTACTATTGTGTGTCCACAGACTTTTAAAAGAAATAATGTTGATTTAAGGCTTTCAAATTCCCTTTCAAAGGCAATAAGATCCTTCCCTCACATATACTCTTTGTTTAAAACTCTTCTATTATCTGGACATTGTTATTTTAATTGTCAGCCCTTCAAGGAAGATCAGAAGGGGAAATGGACATCCCAGGAAGACCATGACTATCCTTTATTAAGATTGGCTAATAGCAAATTAGTAGTATACAATGTGGTAAGGGCAAATGACGACTTATAGAAACAAAATCTATCGAATGCCCAAAGGCAAATGATGAATGGACCAGTAATTTTAATAAGGGAAATTTGTGATGCTATAAAGATGAATAAAAAGAGCCCCTGTTCCAGATGAATTATTGACTTATTACAAATATTTTCCAAATGAGTTTTTATTACCTTTGCAAAAAAATGATAAACTCATTATTAAAATCACTTTTAGGTAATGGAAAGATACCAGATACTTGGACAGGAGTATATGTAGCAGTGATTCCAAAAGAAGGCCAGGATTTGATTTTGCCAAAAAATTATAGGATGATACCTACTAATAATTATAAAATATTCCCGACAATTTTATCTGAAAGGCTGAAAATGTTTTTCAGGATTTTATCCATGAAGACCAGAGTGGATTTTTTTTTAAACCCAAGAAATAATATAAATGTTCTTAATGTATTAGAGTACTTGGCACAATATAGTGAAAAGCAAGGTTAATATTTCTTAGTATTTCTTGATGCAGAGAAAGCTTTTGACAATTTAAATGGTTTTTCTGTTTAAAATTTGGAAGATACCAATTTTGGAAAGAACTTTATTATATGGGTGAAATCAATACATTTTCACAAAAGGCACAAATAATTGTGAATGGGGGTTAATCAAGCTCTGAAATACAGAAAGAAACAAGGCAAGGATGCCTGCTTTCTCCATTGTCATTCATTTTGGTTCTTCATATTTTGAATAGAAATGTAATAGAAATGAGACTTACTGGTGTGAAAATTAAGAAAAAAATATATAAACTAAAGGCATCTGTTGATGATTTGGTTCTAATTTTGGATAAGAATCCTTCAGGAAGAAGGATAGATGGATAGATGGGAAAAATAAGATAATTTGATGAATTGTCTGGATTTAAAATTAACAATGGAAAAGTAGACAACATTAAGATAGATCCCCCAAAAATTGAAAAGTGGCTTTCAGATTGAAAAAAATGTGAACATTTGGGTATCATAACTAACTTGAATTGTATGAATTCATGTCATAATTATGTTAAAGTATGGAATGAAATTAAGGATTTATAAGATGGAGAAAATTATTGATTGGAAGAATTTTTATGGTAAAAATTTACTCCTCTCCTTCTCACATCCCAGTGAATCAAGGAGGAATCTGCCTAAGACTCTTTTGATACTATCTTCTCCCTAGATCTTAGAGAATGTTTCAGCTCACTCTGCTTATATGATGATTCTTGACTATTTCCCTTAAGGTCGTCTCCCTAGCTCTCTGTGCAAGTATGAAGAGCATTCTATAACAATGTTATAAAAAATAATGGCAATATCTAAAGCAGTGCATTTGATGAAGGTCACTTCTCAGGTTCTCTTGAAATAACTGACGTTCAGCTATTCAAAGACAATACATATGTTGAAACATGTATTTTATTTAGATTTATAATCCACATTTCCTCTAAATATAGAGGGCAACCTTCCAGCATTTTGAGATTACACTGCTGTAAATTTTAATGGTGTGACTTGGATCTCTCTCTCTCTCCCTCTCTCCCTCTCTCCCTCTCCCTCCCTCCCTCCCTCCCTCTCTCTCTCTCTCTCTCTCTCTCTCTCTCTCTCTCTGTGTGTGTGTGTGTGTGTGTAAGATGCCTTCATTCCTATATCCATATTTAATTCCCAAAATGCCAAACTATAGGCTCCAAAATTACTGGCAAGCCCTTGTGATCACATTGTCACAAAACCTGTGGTGTGATCTCCATCTCTTCAAAATGTTGGTCACTTTGCTTTGAAAATCAAGTTTCAACTTCCTTTCCCTAGCTTCATCATGACTACAAGGTAGGTTGGACGGAGAACTAATGAGGAGCTCAAATATACCCAGCAAATTTCTATAGTTAACTGAGGACTTCATTCGGTATATCCCTGGTCTCCATTCAACACTGGCTCTTAAATGAATTGTGCTACAAATACATGGGAAGTCAGTCTAGATTTTAATACCAGTAAAATATAATCCATAGAGTGAATATCAGTTAATAATTTAGCTGTTATATTCTGACTATTTTAGAAGAGTTCCCAAATGTATCCTCATTCCTAATTCATTACAGCAATAAAAACTAGAATGGATTATCAAAGCAAGAATTTTTCCATCGGGGCAGATACCTATGCTGGCCTTTCAATATTGATACTAAGGGTCAGATTTTCACACCCCCACACCCATCCACCCACACCCACGCCTTATTGGATACTTAACACCATCAAAAAGTGGTGGAATACAATTCATATCTACAAGCAAAGCAAGAATAACTGGGTTATAACTGTTTTGAACTCATTTAATATATTAATGATGCACAAAATAGAGACGATAAATCAGAACATCACATCACATTTCTCAGTTATAAATAAGCACCACGGAGAAGATTTACTAGTTCGGCAGCTCCCACTTACCACTCCACCAACAGCACAAATCTCCTATGTACTTTTTGCTAATAGAAGAGAATATATGTATGTAACTCTGGGTTGAACTGCTTATGAGAACTCAAAACATTCAGAACATAGCAGCTAAATTATTAATTGCTACTCACTCCATGGATTATATCTTGCTGGTACTACTAAAATCTGCACTGACTTCCAGTTTATTTCTAGCACAATCCAACTGAATTCAATGTTGAATTAAAACCAGGAATATGAAAGTTCACAGTTAGTCATAGAAATTCACTAATGTATATGAGCTATTGGAGTGCGGGAAACATTTCTCTGTTTTAACACAGTGCATCTGTGGAAATGGTCTTTTCAGTTACACTGGCCACCAGGAGGCACACTGTGACCAGTTTTGTTGTACGGTGACTCTTCAGATGTGGGTAGATGGGATGCAAGCTTCTTCACTTGGTTCGTGGATCTCCTATTTTAGTGGACTATAGGGAGTGCATTAGCTTTATGAGCTAATGCCCATCTTTCCTTTCAAAGAAGAGGAATGGAAGCCATGTAAAACCCTGTACATGAGAGCAGGACATAATGAAACATCTACATAATGAAAGGTGGATTTTATGCACCCTTCTGAAAATTTCAATATACCCCTTCCTGCAAGTCTGAGTACCAAGATCTGGAGAGCTGCTCATGCACTTATATCTTCAGCATCATAGTTTCAAAAAGAACCTAAGATTATCCCTCCTGGACATTCCTTGTTTAGTTTCATACTTTTGATAATCGTTTGTTTATTCATTTGTATTTCACATTTCTTAATGACCCCTCTACTTCAGAGAAGGGCTTTGGGCAGTGTACAATATAATCAACAAAATTAAACAATTAATTTAAATTATAAAAACATCACAAAAAATGCAGAACGTGAAGAATTCCAAAATGGGGAATCAACAGCTGTTACTATAGGTGGATGGGAGATTCTCATGAGGCCAGCCAGCCCCATGTTCTGTAGGTCACTGTGTCCCCTATGCAAGGCTACAGAGCCAAGTTTTCACCCCTTTTTGGAAGGTCAAAAGATTGGGGGCTTGCCTCACATCTGAGAGCAAGATGTTCCACAATGCAAGGGCAGTGGCGGAGAAGTCCCTCCTCTTAGCAACAGCAATAGCATTTAGACTTATATACCACTTCATAGTGCTTTACAGCCCTTTCTAAGCAGTTTACAGAGTCAGCAAATTGCCCCCAACAGTCTGGGTCCTCATTTTACTGACCTCAGAAGGATGGAAGTCTGAGTCAACCTGGTGAGATTTGATCTGCCAAATTGCAGGCAGCCAGCAGCATTCTAACCACTGTGCCACCACGGCTCCTAGACCTTACCAGTTGAAAATCTTTAGCTGACCGGTTCTTGCTTGTCTGAATGAGTGAGATGGACTGATGTAATGGGGTGAAGCTGGTTGTATAGGTAGCCTGGCCCTATGGCATGGAGGGTTTTATAGGTAACAACCAACACCTTGAATTGGACATGGAAGCAAACTGGCACCCACTGCAGTTCATGTGCCCCTCTTTGGACACCCAGTATGGCTCATATGACTACATTCTGCACCCGTTGAAGCTTCCAGATACTTTTCAAGAATAGCCTGATGTAGACTGCATTGCAATAGTCCAACAAGGAGATGACCAGGGCATAGGTGACTGAGCAGAGGACCTTCCTGTCCAGGAAGGGGTATAACTGGCATATAACGTGAAGTTGGGCAAACGGCCTCCTGGCCATGTAGCCTAAAAGAAAGCCAGATGCACATTGAAGTCCATAAGCTATTTTACACATCATCCTACCTGCATATTCTATGTTATTTTAGAATTCCTGAACTTGGGTAAGATACTGCACAGAATATTTTCTGTAAAATCCTTTTGGTATCCTTGCTATTTCAGTCTAACATCAGACAAGATTATAATAAATAAGTACCGTATATACTCGAATATAAGTTGAGTTTTTCAGCACGTTTTTCAGGCTGAAAAAAGCCCCCCTCGGCTTATATTCAAGTCACGAAAAAAATGCCTTTTTCCCTGCAACCGTTTTGGCTCCCAGGGTTGCAGGGACGCTTGCTCACCCCGCCCCCCTCCACCCAGTCACTCCTCACTTGTACTGTGTGGGTCCTTGCCTGCCTGAAGTCCTGCGCCTGCCAGGTAAGCCTGCGAGTCGTGGCCTACCTAGCTGCCCCTGCCCCCTGCCCCCAACATACCAGCCTGCCTCCCCTACTCTCTTCCCTGCAGCCCATAGCCCTGCCATGCTTCCCTGCCTTCCATGCGGCCTTTCCAGCATCCCCGAGACCAGCTTGCGAAGGCAGGCAAATGGGCCTGACCACGGGGACTGCCAGGAAGGCAGGCAAGCCTGGCAGGGCCACCTGGCTGTGGGGAAGAGACCTAGCAGCTTCTTTCCTTCCCCGAAGCCCTGCCAGGCTTGCCTGCCTTCCATGCTGCCTTCCCGGCATCCCCATGACCAGCTTGCCATCCACCCCCACCCCGCTTCCCTTTTACCTTTCCTTAATGTGCCCCACTTCCCTCCCCAAACCTTGGGAGGCAGCGTCCTCCGCGCCACAAAGCCCTCG
This sequence comes from Ptyas mucosa, assembly GCA_012654045.1. Classification (NCBI taxonomy): domain Eukaryota; kingdom Metazoa; phylum Chordata; class Lepidosauria; order Squamata; family Colubridae; genus Ptyas; species Ptyas mucosa. The sequence continues at coordinate 29,919,128 of WNWU01000012.1, forward strand.
AGGTGGCTGCAGGAGGGGGAAAAGAAAAAAAAGCCCTTGGCTTCTGGAGCCTCTTGAAGGCTTCGAAGGTGTGTGTGCTTGGCTGCAGGAGGGGGAAAAGAAAAGCCTCGGCTCTCGAAGGCTTTGAGTGAGTGCGTGTGTGTGTCTGTGTTTGGCGGTGCTGAAGTGAGCCACGTGAAGGGAGCCCATTGGGTAACCACATCGGCTGCGATCGGCCCCTTGCCTTCCCCTGCCGCCTCCACCTCTGCCTCTCCCTTCTCTCTGCCAAGAGAAGTCGGAGGGGAAAAGGCAGTTGCTTCGCCGAGTGTTTCTCCGCATTTCATCCCAAGTCAGCCGTCCTCACTGGAAATGCGGAGGAACACTCAGCAAAGCAGTTGGCAGAGAGAAGGGAGAGGCAGAGGTGGAGGCAGCAGGGGAAGGCAAGGGGCCGATCGTGTGGCTCACTTCAGCGCCGCCAAACACACACACACACACACGGACTCAAAGCCTTCGAGAGCCAGCCGAGGCTTTTCTTTTCCCCCTCCTGCAGCCACCTCGAGGGCTTTGTGGCATGGAGGACGCTGCCTCCCAAGGTTTGGGGAGGGAAGCAGGGTGCGTTAAGGAAAGGTAAAAGGGAAGCGGGGTGGGGATGGGCAGCAAGCTGGCCATGGGGACACCGGGAAGGCAGCGTGGAAGGCAGGCAAGCCTGGCAGGGCTTCGGGGAAGGAAGGAAGCTGCTAGCTCGGAGGCAGCGCAGAGGACATTGCCTCCCAAGGTTTGGGGAGGGAAGCGGGGCGCGTTAAGGAAAGGTAAAATGGAAGCGGGGTGGGGTGGGTGGCAAGCTGGCCATGGGGACACCGGGAAGGCAGCGTGGAAGGCAGGCAAGCCTGGCAGGGCCTCGGGGAAGGAAGGAAGCTGCTAGCTCGGAGGCAGCATGGAGGACGCTGCCTCCCAAGGTTTGGGGAGGGAAGCGGGATGCGTTGAAGAAAGGTAAAAGGAAAGCCGGGTGGGGTGGGATTTGACCTGGCCGGACAGCACCCCCCCCCAGCGCCTGTCCTTCCTTCTCCAGTCGTAAGTTCGAGGACTGGTCACAAGTGCGAGGACCAGTCAAAAATTACTTTTTCAGCCCTCTGAGTAGTCCATATGCACAAAAGGACTACCCAGAGGGCTGAAAAAAGTGATTTCTGACAGGTCCTCGTACTTTTGACCAGTCTTTTTTTATTTTGAAATTTACCAGTAGCCGCTGCATTTCCCACCCCCGGCTTATACTCGAGTCAATAACTTTTCCCAGTTTTTTGTGGTAAAATTGGGGCCTCGGCTTATATTCGGGTCGGCTTATACTCGAGTATATACGGTAAGTAAGTAAATAAGGAATGCTGAGGAAGGATAAAACAATACCAGTTTGGGGTTCTATAACTATTCTAATAACATTATCCTATAATTCTACTACAGCAATATCTAGGACTTCCACCAGCTCAGAAAATTCAATATTTCAGATGAAATTTGGGGGTTCCATGGAGAAATCTCAGGCATGCAGTCAATTATGAATATTTTCTAAGATAGCTTGATCTGTGGGAATTTTGACAGTGCAGGCTTCTGAAAATCTTACTGGAAATCCTTTTTACTGAAAAACAACAGATCAAAAGACAAAAGTTAATGAATGCTTAATTGATATCTTGTTCTTAAGAAAAAAATAAAATATGACATAAGAAATAGATTATATAAGAGATAGATAGGTTTAAATAAGGATATTTAAAGAGAAACCCCACTTATTTTAAATATATTGGGGAGAGGGAAGAGTCCCAGTTTTTAAATTTTGAGACGTCCCTTTTTTTTAAACATTTCCTCTTACCAGACTTCAGAAAAAACTGAGGGAACAAGCTTTTTATCAAGACTGTTAAACTGAGTGGCATTCAGGTTGAATATATTATTATAATGTTTACTACCAAACTGCACCACAAATCATGCATGTGATTACAAATAGTGCCTTAGCAGAATGTTTCCTATTTCCATTCTTGCTGTGACCAAATTCTGCCCATATTTGCTCAGAAGAAAGTGTTTGGATTTTAAGGGGATTTTGACCCTATACTGTAAATGCATACAAAGAACAGCATCAGCTTTGGCTACATCAAATTTCTGGATGAATTTCTTTTAAGACTAGGTCAAGAGTCATTTATTCTGAGTCAGTTTTTAAAAATGGTATCACTACAGCTTTTCTGTTAAATAGACCAATCAATACAGTTTTCTTCTTTTACAGTTTTCTTCTTTTACATTTAATATAAGTTTCAATTTATTGTTGAGCCTATCTTCCATGACCTTACATATTTCCTGATTTCTATGACCTTACATCTTTCTTTCTTTCTTTTTGTCTGTCTATCTGTCTGTCTTTCTGTGTATTTTCTATTGTTTGAACTGCTGGGATTCAGAGCAAGACCATTTTTTGTAGTGGCCTCCACCGTGACCTTATTTTACAGAAAGATCTATTAACTCCTATTCCTTGACTTTTCCTGTAACTCAATTAAAAAACTGTTTCCACTGTGCTGCCTTTGCTACTTGCTTGTTTGAGTGATTGCTATTTGATGTTGATGTAACCTGCTATAAAATTACTTGGAAATATTCATTTTTATGCCAAGATTTAATCACATAGGGACATCCTTCTGAGCACCTTTAAATACATTGCACAACATATTTCATTTGATGATCTTTAATGTTAAATAAGTCTTCATATTTCATTTACTTTATTTTCTTTGAAATGTGATTCTTAATTTTATGAGTGTGTTATATGATACTAAATGATGAGATAAAATCGTTTCAGCACATGCATGAATTCTCTATCACTGCCACATTTTCTTATTATCTGTTTCAAAGGAACATTTCTTTCCCTAAACTGCCTGGATAAAAAGAGGTATAATTAAATGAAATAACAGAATTAACTATCTGATCTATGACATAGGAAGTTGGGAGACTGCTGTTTAATTTTTTTTTATTAAGGTGTTCATATTTTTGTGACTTTTTTCATGAGTTCAGGAAAAAGGAGGAACATACTAATTGGCATTTTCTTCTTGCGTTTTATAAGTTAAAAATATGGGTTGGGGCAAGGGTAGGCATACTATCAATCATACATACTAGAACAACTTGAGAACATAAATTCTATCACTTCATGCTGTGCTACATTTCTAAAAAAAAAAAAAAGCAGCCAGAAATGAAACTAATAAGACTGGTCTTATATTCTTATTTTTGTAGTAATAATCTATGGTCAAAATGCAGCATTTGTAGTTTAAAAGTGATGAGGTAATTAGAAGTATTCATCTTAGTTCATCCAAGGAAACCTTGGGTAGAGAAGACCTGTGGTTTCGTAGACAGAGAAGGAAGCCTCTACCTCCCTTAAGGAGGAAGTAAGAAGGCAGTGAAATAGCTTGCACTTTGGTATCACCTCTGCAATGCCTCCTGAAGTCAAATGAATATTTTCTATGAACTAATGGAAAAGCCCAAGAAAAGATTCTGTTCATTTAGGAAGAGCCCTGGTAGTGCAGTGGTTACAATGCAATATTACAGGCTAACTTTGCCAATTGCCACCAGTTCAATCCTGACTCAAGTCTCAAAATTAATTGTCTTCCATCCTTCCAAGGTCGGTAAAATGAGGAGCCAGATTGTTGGGGGGGGGGGGGGCAATATCTGATGCTGTAAACTGCTTAGAAAGGGCTGTAAAGCACTATGAGGCGGCATATAAGTCTAAATACTATTGCTATTGCTTACATACACAATGGGAGTGCCCATGTCAGATATGAACTATCTTTCCCCACTTTGGATACAATCACTCCATACTTCCATCATTTCTACAGTCTAAAACTGGTAGATTGTCATGTAATCAATACCATTTTTAAAAGTAATTAGAGTACAGTACAGTAATGATTATTTTCAGTACTGTAAAAATGTCCACTACTTACAAAGACAAATACAACAAGAAATCCACAATAATACTTCCCCTACTCCACTGCACGTGTTCTCCAACAAACAAAGCAGCCTTAAACATTGCCATGGTGTTATCTAACTAGTTTAAAAATCCCTCCAGAAAAAAAAACCCTACTTTAACTGGCTTCCAGAAGCTCCACAGAGTTGGGACAAATCTTACCCTTCCAGCTGTTTGACAACATGTGTGTAATGATGAAAGAAATCTCCTTCTGGCCTCTGCCTTCTTAATTTCACTGTAGTTATTTTGTAAGCAATTACAATTTATGATCTCCTCTAGACTTTTTTAATCAGTGCCAGTTTCTTGATTTGTTGTTCCCTGAATGCTCTGTTTTCAAGATAGAAACATTTCCTTTATTCACTCACCTGATACTTTGTTCATTTTCAAGGATTTGTTAATTGCCTAGAGTCTATGAGAACTGAGGTGGTAGAGAAATTATGTAAACAAATCACATAAATAACAGATCGAAGTTTAGTCACAAAATGTGCAAGATTCTTCTGGGCCTGGAGATAAGAACTAATTTAGACTCAGTAAGTGTTCCCTAACTAATCAAGCTGAAGCATCATTTATCTGTGGACCAGGGGTGAAATCCAGCAGGTTCTGACAGGTTCTGGAGAACCGGTAGTGGAAATTTTGAGCAGTTTGGAGAACTGGCAAATACCACCTCTGTCTGGCCCCAGAGTGGGAAGGGAATGGGGATTTTGCAGTAACCTTCCCCTGCTATGCCCACCAAGCCACATCCACCAAGCCACACCCTGCCTACCAAGCCACGCCCACAAAACCGGTAGTAAAAAAATTTGGATTTCACCACTGCTGGGGACACGTGATCACAATTCAGGTTCTTGGCAGCCGGTTTACATTTACAGTTGGTTGCAATGTCCTATAGTTGTGTGATTGAGATTTGCAACCTTTATTTGCTGATTTCTGGAAAAAAAAGAAGCCATTGGGGAAGCTGGATTTGCTGGACAACTTCCATAAAAATTGTTATAAAATTGTATCAAACTGAACTTATGACCACAACAACTTACAATGGAAATTCAGGTCCCAATTGTAATTATAAGTTGAGGACAACTTGTATGGTATAGGCGCTATCTTGAGATATCAGTCAGGCTCATTCCAGTCTGACACCAGGGTTATTTTGACATCTGTTCTGTCCATTTATCTTTACAGAGCTCTTCAGTTAAGTGCAGCCTGGGATCAATAAGCAGAAAGGAACTGCAATCTGAAGGCACAATGTGTTCCTGAGTGTGACCAAGGCCTTGGTAGAACTGTGCACTGCAGGATAGGACATTCCCCAAGAGCCCTCTGGAAACCAAATACTGTAGATCTGTTAGACAACTGGGATCATGACATTAAATGGATCTTTTTTTCTTGTGGTGGTTGGTAACATCAGTTAGCATGCAGCAATTAGATTATTATCTCTAATATGAGTCATGTCCCTGATGATCTGAGACAAACATATGATGGTCATATCATTGCCATGCTTTCCTGAGCTGTCTCTGCTCCCTACTCATCTCCAAAAGGCAGACTGAAATCATACAGAAACATAAACCAGAAGAAGTGAAGCAGACTTCTGGCACCATGCAGTGGTGCTGGAGATTGGAGCTATAACAGCAATAATCCCAACTGGACCCTCAAGCCCAACTCTTAAGATTGTCATTATGCCCAAAACCATGCCCCAAATAGCACCAAGATAGGACGATGACCAATCTTGTTATTGCAAAGAATTCATATAGGCAGGAATGTTTATATATCCAATCTTTTAGCTCTGGTGGATGCATTTTTAAAGTAGCCAGATATGTTTCCAATTATTTCAACAACAGCCAGGCACATCACTGATGTATTGAGGAAACTTTTTGTGAGAGCAGGTGTTCCAGAATAATTAGTCAGTGATGACGGCACACAATGTGTACAACAATTATAGAAGTTTTTGAAAAAGAATGGAACCAGACATATAACATTAGCAACAAATCAGCCAGGTACAGATTGACTAAAATGTTCATCAAAAAGTATCAAGAATGCTTTGTAAGCAACATCTGGAAAAAACATTACATTAAATCAAAAGCTTGCAGAGAGTCCATTTTGCATGTTGCAACCCAAAGTACACCACAGCAAATCAACCATCAGTCATGTTATTCTTAGATTAAACCTTACATTCAAGGTAGGATCTTCCCATGTTTTGAAGTATTAAATACAAACAACTAAAATAAGCTTAGCATTCTTCTCATGCTGAAACACAGCATACTGAACATCTAAAAAAATGTTGGAAGGAAGAGAATAAAAATGTGCCTACTGTGATTGGAAAAATAAGTATAATTTCTGATTTACTCTATAGTATATACTCCATAGCTGCCAGTACCACTGGATATTCCAACTCTTCCTTACTGTGGTAGAACATACAATAATAAGGTTGGGAGGGACCTTTGAAGTCTTCTAGTTCAAATCCCTACTCGAGCAGGAGACCCTATACTATTATAGACAAATAGCTGTCCATTTCTTCTTGAAAACCTCCAGAATTTCTCGAGGTAAACTGTTCCACTGATTACTTGTTCTTACTGTCAGGAAATTCCTTCTTAGTTCTAGATTGGTTCTCTCTTTAAAGGATCTCTCTCTCCTTGTTACTTCTTGTCCTGGTGCTTTACAGAATAGGTTAATTCCTTCTTCTCTGTGAGAACTCTTCAAGTACTGGAAGACTGCTGTGATATCATCCCTATAATGAAGTCCTTTCCTTCATTATACTATACATACCTAAGTTCCCTCAATCATTAATTGTACCATTTAGCCTCCAGATCTCTGATCATCTTTGTTGCTCTTCTCTTTGTCGCACACTCTTTCTAAGGTCTCAACATCTTTTTTTGGTATCATAGTGAGCAGAACTGGATGCAGTATTCCAGGCATGGTCTCACCAGTGCAGTATAAAGTGGTACTACCACTTTATGTGATCTTGAAATTATCCCTCTGTTGATGCAGCCTAAGATTGCATTGACTTTTTTGGCAGCTCCAGCACTCTGCTGGTTCATATTTAAGTGGGTATCCACAAGGATACCTAGATTGTGATAGATGTTCATTCACATACAAAAGTCAGGCAACATCTAGTTTCATAAATATAATTTGGTCTGCATGGTAGCAAGGAGTGGTATAATATTTTATATTATTGTTATTATTCACTAGAGAGCTAATGATTTGTTGGGTTATAATTTTAGATATATTTCTTTATCTAAATAGAGACACAGAATGACCACGAGTGGGCAAAAAAGAAGTGAGAGTGGGAGTGAGTTCCAACTTCCTGCTGGCTTCCCCACTGACTTTCCTTGAAGGAAGCTGGCAGTCACATGACCATGACTGACCACTATGGCACAATGGGATGGAAGCACTGAAGCAGCCACAACTTTGCAAAATTACAATCCCATAGGAGTCAAAATCTCGGATTTTGGATGCATTCTGTAAATTAGCCCATTTGAAATATGTTGATTCAAAAACTGTTGCCCTATTATGTACTGTTTCACCCAAATGAAGAAATAAAAACAATGAGACACAAGAGCTTTATATATTATTATTGATTAAGCATATCTCTGAGCCAATACTGCAGTTCAATTACCTTACATGATCTGTATTTTTTTTTAAAAATTGATTTATATGCCGCCCTTCTCCGGAGACTCAGGGCGGCTTACAATGCGCTAAGCAATAGCCTTCATACTTTTGTATATTTATACAAAGTCAGCTTATTGCCCCCACAAACTGGGTCCTCAATTGACCTACCTTAGAAAGGATGGAAGGCTGAGTCAACCTTGAGCCTTGGTGAGATTCGAACCTGCAATAATTGCAGGCAGCTGGTGTTAATAACAGGGTGCATTAGACCACTGTACTATCCAAGGCTCTTGCTAATTTGTTATAATTATTGTAAATACACTGGAATGTTTTCTTCTATAAACTTTGTTAAAGCAGGTAGCTTCTCCTGACTCAAGTATGTTTCCTTTGACTGGTAGAAAAGTCACAATACATCGCCTATCTTTATAAAGTTATAGACATACTTGCAGAACTCCACCAGGTAAGAAAGGAATTCCATAATTTTGGTAGTATCTCTGAGGAGACCCTTATTGCTGCCCCAACCTAATTGTCACAAACAAACTGAAATCATAATTCTGAATCCATCGTTTTCCTGCCTGGGAGCATTCTGTCTTTTCTGGTTGAAGTCTCAAGTTATTTGCTCTCATTCAGTGCTCTGATGCCTTTAGGCCCTCTTTCAGAAGATTATGAACTACAGTGCATAACTCTCAGTCTTGAAAAATTCTTCTTCAACAACCAAACCAAACTTGTAAATGCTAAAACTTTTTTCTGAGTCATTCTTATCTCAACCGCTTAGAGAGGGCTGTAAAGCACTATGAAGTGGTATATAAGTCTAAGTGCTATTGCTATATCCCACTATATACAGATTTTCTGTGGTAAGAGAAATGTAGTTCCCAACAAGTATTACAAAATTAATGTGGTGTAGTGTTTAAGGTATTGGATTAGGAACAAGAAGATCCATATTCTAAACCACTTTAGCCCATGGCTCACTTACTTACTTACTGGGGGTCTATGGAGATTCTCAGTCATCCAGGTCATGGTTGTCCCAAAGGTACTTTTTTTCAAGAGGCAACTGAATTTTCTGGTTTTTCTTTGAAGACATTTCATTTCTTATCCAAGAAGCTTCTTCAGCTCTGACTGGATGGTGGGGAATGGAAGGATTTATACTCCTTGCAGACAGCTAGTCATTTGCATTCTTTTAGAGGGCCATTGAGGTTACCTGGAGGTTTATCGGTATTGTCAGGGTTACCTGAGTGGTGCAAATGGGTGTGGAGCCTTCTTGGAACTGTTGAAAGGACTGTGTTGTAGACTGGAGATAGATGATGTTGTATTTTCCCCCTCTGCTGAGAAAGGGCAATTCAATTTTGACATAGATGGCTTCTTTGACCTCTTTTTACTTACTCTTGACCCCTCTTTACTCTTTCTTTCTCAGCCCAACCTATTTCATTGGATTAAGAGCCTTGGTAGTTAGAATGCAGCATTGCAGGCTAACTCTGCTCACAGCTAAGAGTTTGATCCTGACTGGCTCAAGATTGACTCAGCTTTCCATCTTTCTGAGACAAATTGTTGGGGGCAATATGCTGTAAATACTTTATAATATGGAGCAATACATAAATCCAAGTGCTATTGCTATTATTGTTGTTGCAGGGAAAAGTAAGAGGAAGGAGCAATATGGACAGTAGCAATAGCAATAGCACTTAGACTGATATACCACTTTACAGTGCTTTACAGCCCTCTCTAAGTGGTTTTACAGAGTCAGCATATTGCCCCCAACAATTTGGGTCCTCATTTTACCCACCTCAGAAGGATGGAAGGCTGAGTCAACCTTGAACCTGGTGGGATTTGAACTGCCAAATTGCAGGCAGCCAGCAGTCAGCAGAAGTAGTCTGCAGTACTGTACTCTAACCACTGTGCCACCGAGGTTCTTGAGTTCCTGTACATGAAAACACCTTGAGTTCCTGTACATAAAAGTGGAATATCAATCAATCAATCAATCTTAATACTGTTGTATGTTGAAGTAGACATGCCCTATGTGTATATATTTATGAGGAAGGATCATGACATGGGGTTCACATATAGCACTTTTCATCAGCCCTGTGATGTGGGCCAGGCTAAGGAACAAGGGATTCCAGGAATGGTCTTTTATTGTTGTAGAGTATATTATAACCTTGAATGCCTGGGACCAAAACCTTCACTGTCCATTTTGAGGACAAAGAAGTCAAAACAGGGTGTGTGGGTGTTCTGAGTTTCTTTCTCATGCTTTTTACTTTCCCAGTAGAAGTAAAGTACCTGGTTTTCCTCTCAAAGCCTGTTCTCAAAGCCAGACCTACATTTCTCAACATTTTTCTGCAATTCCTTAAAGCAGGGATTATAATGCAGCTGCACACGAGTTCTACATGCAGATCTTACCTTATAGGTTTTTGAATCACTTTAACCTGCAGCCTAAGAATCGGCCATGGGAGAAATAGCAAGCAAGTATATAGCTTGTGAACCACTCTCATTCTTTTCACATTTATTTCAACAAATTGAAATAAAAAATTGGATGTTACTGATCTAAAATACAAACCCGATGAATCGACTTCCTTGTCACAAAAGGCAGTGATTTTGTAGCAGCCTTCCTGCCTATGCCAGCACAGCGACTTAACATCACATCTTGAGTTATTATGAGCCTATTTAAAATGTTGCAAAACATTTCGGTCTAACATTACATCCTAAGCACATTGTTTTGATACGAATTGCACTTAAAATTGGCAATTGCTGCCTGTTTCTATCAGCAAAGAAGATGAAGGGTTTTTTTCTTCTTCTTTTCTTATCATTGTTTTCTTTTGGAGCATATCAGTACCACATCAGTCCCTCATTTCTTTATTCCTTGGGAGTAGCTGACTTTGAACAGATTACTTTGTCTCTCCCCATCTGTTTGGCTGCTTCTTAGGAGCCTTCTATGTGCAGATTGGGAATACTCCCCCTCCCCTTCTCTTTCAGTGAGGAGAGGCTCACATTCAGGGAGGATTTATTCTGTCTGTCACATGCTAAACTTATTTTCTTGGTAGCTGTAATCTTCCCACAATTTGGGCAGTTTTTGCATGTAGCTGTGAGGAAAAGGGAAGGGGTTCTTAGTCATCTTGTGGATGAGGATTCTGATTATTTTTATTTATTTATTAAAATTATTTTTAGTCCACCTTTATTATTTTTAGAAATAACTCAACGCAGTAAACATACAGTGCTTAATACGCCTTTCTCCTCCCATTCCCAACAACAACGTTGTGAGACAGAGTGATTGGCCCAAAGTCACCCTGCCGGCTATCATGCCTAAGGTGGAACTAGAACTCAATATCTCCTAGTTTCTAGCATAACACCTGACCCACTAGGCTTCTTAGGGAGCAGTCTGTTGTAATCCTTGGTCATTGGCAAGAGGTGAGAGGCCACTTTGCAAGGATGTTAAGTTACTTAAATTACACACACAGAGAATTGTTTCTTTATTGTTCTATGAAACAGCGTCTCAACACTTGTGATGCAATCTATTGTTTCTGTTTGATAGGTTAAGGCATTGTTTGTAAGTGGATCATAGATAAGCCTACTACAGCAAACTGTAAAGCATCCCCTCACAATATTCCATACCCTCAGCATATTGCATGTGGCACAGGTAATAGGAAACAAAATCTCTTTAGCATGTAGAAATGATCTTCATTCTAATAGTGTAATTTCTGGTTCCAATAGCAGCAGACTGGTTTTAGTGAATTGGGCTATAGCAATATTTATGTAACTTCAGAGACCTCCCTTACCTTTTAAAGGTAGGTTTAGCAACTGTCACTTTCTCACCCCTCTGTTTGGGATGTGTGCCAGCCACTTGCATCCCAGCTTCGACTTGGGCCACCCCCGGGATCTCTCAAGAGGAGGCTTCCCCGGCTTCCCCCCCGCCCACCTTCTGTTCCTTTGTTGGTTGCCGACATCTCAAAACTGCCAACCTCCTGGTTGGGTCCAGGTAGGCTGCTACTTGGAGATCTGGTTTAATGTCAACTGTCCAGTTGGCAAATCCAGAAAAAGAAACTCCTGGGACATTATTTTACCAAGCGTATAAAACTTTACTGAATAAACCACATAGACACCGAAGAAGCAATACCAGCTCTGGGCTTCCCATGCAAAAGCACACATAGTTCATTCCCTGTTTCCCCACGGGCCACCCACAGTCCATTATGTCCGCCAATCACTTCTGTTCATTTTGTTATGGGAACCAGTCGGTCACGCTGGGACATCTGCTTGGGATGTCCTTGAGATGGGAGCAATGTTTCATGGAACCGACCAGGGGTTGGTTCTAGCCTGAGTGGCGTAGGAGGCTAATGCCTCCTACAAGGCAGCATTTAACATCCAGCTGCCTGCAATTACTGTAAGTTTGAATCTCACCAGGCTCAAGGTTGACTCAGCCTTCCATCCTTTCTAAGGTGGGTAAAATGAGGACCCGGTTTGTGGGGGCAATAAGCTGACTTTGTATAAAATATACAAAAGTATGAAGGCTATTGCTTAACGAATTGTAAGCAGCCCTGAGTCTCCGGAGAAGGGCGGCATATAAATAAGAATAAAAATAAAATAAATAAATAAATAAAAATAAAAATACTTACCTTTACTACCAGTTTGCAACGGGATCGTGCGTGTGTGATCCTTTTGCTCGCATGTGCGCCTTGCTTCTGTGCATGCGCTTTGCTTCTGCGCATGCGCAGATCGCCAATGATGACATCTGGGGCGGTGGGTGTGGCCTCCCGTTGGTTTTGCTACCGGTTCTTGCGAACCAGTCTGAACCGGGGGCAACCCATCACTGGAACCGACAATACTTGGATGCCATTCCGCCACCCTTGCATTCCATTCCATTCTATTCCATTCCATCCCCCTACCTTTTCTTTGCTAAGCTGTGAGCAAAGCAGAATATAGGTGAAAGTGCAAGTCAGTCTTGACAGCAGGTAAGTACTAATCAAAAAAAGTTATGAGATCCTTTGGGTGGAAAAACTTTATTAGAGAAGCTTCCCTGGAGAACAGCAATTATCTTTTTGGTACTAATTGAAGGCCTTTTGGATCCCTTTTGATTGACCAAGTTCTCTTGTATGTCTATTGCATCTGGCTTTAAATGATTAATATTATCTTTTTAATATTTTATTACTCTGCTGCACTTCATTATTGTAGGAAGTATTTAAGAATGAGTTTCCACAGTGCTTGTTACTTTACTGTTTTAATATGGGAGAACTTGGGAGTTTTACGCTGAAGAACCATAAATAAAAAATGCTAAATAAAAGTAAAGAGCCTCAGCAAGCTCAAGCAACTTACTCTGGAAATCCCAAAGGTATTTTTTTCAAGAGGCAATTGGACTTTCTGGTTTTTCTTTGAAGACATTTCGCTTCTCATCCAAGAAGCTTCTTCAGCTCACTGCCTCTTGAAAAAAGTACCTTTGGGACAACCATGACCCGGATGACTGAGAATCTCCCTAGACATTTACTTATCATTGAAAATATGAAATTAATTCGGCATACAGAATGTGGGTTGCAAAAATGCAGATGATTACTTGATGGCATCCAAAAGATACAGCAAGTGACATTATTTAGCTGCTTTCTAGTGGTCATCCTCAATTTGCACCCAAGATATATTGTTCCTAATTTTAATATGATTCCTTTAAGTATCTACTGCTCTAAATTTTAGTTATGATCACCTCAGCATCTTGAATCTCCTTTTTATACCACACTGATGGCACAACAGTAACAATATAAAAAGAATATATTTTCTGAGTATTTGTTATGAGCATACTTAAAATATGTGCCACGAGAAATATTATCAACATTTTCCTCCACAAAAAATAATTTGTAATTCTGATTTATACAAAGTAGTTTAAAATAAAATCATAGCCGCAGATGTCATCTGCCCATTGTTGGTGGGGAAGACCTCCGATGCTAGATCTAAAGCTCCACCACCTTGGAAAGCTTCAGTGCAAATTCAGAGTTTGAAAACCAGGAAGTGACTGCTGGTAGAATACTTGAGATGAGTCATCATCCTCTTGACAAAGGAAGCATCCCAAAAATTGTGAGATCTTTTGTAAAAAAGGACTTCATTGGAGAAGCTCCCCTGTCAAAAAGATAAGTGCAGGGAAAGAAAGTGTGGGATTCTCCCAAGGACCCATCCTGAGATGAAAGCTTTTTAATTTCTTTACTAATTGGGCATCATTAGGGAATGAATTGAAACTGCCAGTAAATCTGCCAAGATTAATATGCCACATTAGGTTTTTCCTCCTTATGTTTAGAAGAAAGGAGTTTAATATGGAATATATACACACCTCCCTTCTATACTCCCTCCCAACACTGAAAATATCTTCCAACAATAAAATGTGCAGAAATAAAATTTATTACAATTAAAATCAAAACCAAAATTAAAGCCAATGATTAAAACAATTAATAGTTAAAAACTTAACAACAGATTTGTGATTTTAAATATATTCTTAAAGACTGGAAGCCAGCATACTCCATAGCCTAGAAAACACACAGGAGAAGGCCTTTTCTAAGTATCCAACATCAAGCTTTGGCTGCAGGCCTCTTCAGAAGGGCCTGTCCCAGGGTTGAAATGCTCCCGGTTCGGACAGGATCGCCCGATCTGATAGCGATGGAGGTGGGTGGTTTGGAGAACCAGTAGCAAAAATCCCTGCCCCCCCCATGCCCAGCTGAGCCGCACAATCATCAGAGGCTTTTTTTTACTTTTAAAAGTAAAAGCAACCTCTTTGGCCCAAAAAATGCTTTTAAAAGTAAAAAAAAAAAAGCCTCTGATGATCGCGTGGCTCAGCTGGGATCATCAAAGGCTTTTAAAAGAAAAAAACCCTTTTTTTCTTTTAAATGCCTCTGATGATCCAAGCTGAGTTGCCTGATCGTCAGAGGCATTTAAAAGAAAAAAAGTCTCTGCCAATCAGGCAACTCAGCTGGGATTGTCAGAGCCTTTTGAAAGCATTTTTTTTACAACCTTTTCGCCGGTTGTAAGGTTGTAGAAGGTTGTAGAAAAAATGGTTTTAAAAGTAAAAAAAAATTTGGCCACGCCCACCCAGTCACATTACCTCCCCCCCACCAAGCCATGCCCACAGAACTAGTAGTAACAAATTTTAGATTTCACCACTGGCCTGTCTCAGTAATTGGACAGATCCATAGAGAGCCTTAAAGATCAACACCTCATACTTTAAATTTTTTCCAATAGTTATCCCCAAGCCTATATGGATTTATAGTAAACTTGTACTTTGTCCTTAGCCATTGCATTTTGCATCAACAGTCATTTCAAGATAGTTTTTAAGGACAGACCGACATAAAATACATTGTATGATCAACTGTTTGGAACCATGGCATAGAAATGTGTCACTAACTTTGGCTCTGGAAAGGTAATGATGCGTTAGATGTAATTGTGCAAACATGCCCTTCACCACATCCCCTACCTGGAAATCCTGTAACAGTTACAAGGACTGCAAATCTTTCTGGCAGAGGGCAACCTAATCCTACCTAGACAACTTTCATCTCAAACCTTGAGTTGAACTTTCTCCTTGCCAGTATTTTTACTGTCCTACCTGCATTTAATTTCAGTTTGCCTTTAATCTAGCCCTCGACTGAAATTAGGCTGAATGAACTAACCAGAAATATTGGTGTTCCTGGAAAGTATGTAATCCTCTTGGATAAGTTCTTATCAAAGGAAGAAGGATTAGATGAAGAGTTTTGGGGACAGAAGCAGTCTCCTTCTCCGGGTGCAGATCAGATCAGACTCTTACAGTAGAACTCATTTTATCCAGAAGAATCTGAACAGTAGACAACTGATGCAGGAGTTTATTTTTCACAACCCATGAGAATAGAGTAGCTGCCTCCAAATAATATAGCAATAAATAGAGGGCTGTGGAAATATAAGGCTTTAAGACTCTGCACCTTGGGATTTAAAGCTCACTAAGGAATCAAGAATTTCTCCTGAGTAAACCATGGTCTATTTATGGAGTTAATGGAATCCTCTTTCATAAATATCTTGAATGTTTGGGTTATTACAACCAATATTTATTTCAGCTCCCTTTGGGTTTCAGAACCTTTTCCCAGCTTCCACATCTGGTCCCTTCAACTTTGTCCTGTTTCTTGACTGCCTATCCCCCCCCCCCCTCCCAGCTCTTTTGAATCTTGGATATGGTCTCAGTTGTTTTTGATTCCTAGACTTGACTTAGGCTTGAACTAATAAAAAGTGTCTATTTTATAAATGAGACAGAAACCAAAATTTGAAAACTTGAATAATCAACGCTTTTCAGATACTCTGAATTTTTGTAGCTGAGTACATCAAGCAAATCCAAATGTATGCCTTTGAATCCTGAAGTTTGGTTCTTCGTCTGATGAAAATATAGATGATTGCAATCTCCCTAGGTTTAGTCATATGAAATTCTCACTGAGTTCAACGAGGCATAAGTTCAAGTAATTGAGCATGGGATTGCATTGCAAGGCTTGTGTTCATCTCTGGTATGGATTTTGAGGGGTTTTGTGAGCCAAAACCATCTTATATTGAAAATGAAGCAAAGCATAGAAGACGGCTGAAATGAGGTACACTGCACTTGAGCAGAGTGATATATTGAACTCCGGTTGAACTTAATGCAATTAGCATACCTAATTAAATGCTGATGGAACTTGGGCTTGATGCGTTTTTATTAGTTGATTTCCATAATCATTCCATTCCAGGAAGAATGAACCAGAGATCAGCATTAAATAGTAGCAGATGGAAAATCTGTGTAAACAAAAGTCAGGATAGTCTTTTGCACGTCTAATTTCTGAACCAAAGTAGACAAAGATCCTGAACTTTCTAAAGCTGGAGGAACTGAATTTTTTTAAAAAAACAAAATGTCTGTATGGAGGGTGTAGAAACCATTTTGATATGGATGTTGCCATTTAGAAAAAATACTATTGTAACTGAAATGTCTATTTGAGAGAAAGTCAATACATTCAACCCCTGTTTTGACAGAAATGCTGGAAAAGTTGAGAAATAGAGTCTAAGATGGGAGCCTGAGATCCAAATAATGTAAAAATAAATCACATTTCAGCACCCAGAGCCACCCATTTTACAGAAAAGAGACTTAAGCAAAAGATGTATTCACAATTCTATTCCCTCAATAGAATGGCCAAGGCCACAGAAATCTGCTGTACACACACACATATTCTGCTAGCAAAATTTGATCACAAATTGCTCCCCACCAAAAAAACAAAACAAAAACCCCACCTCTTCACAAAGATAATATACTAACATTGACCTCCTACAGATAACATACCAGTGTTTCACTAAGGTCTTTTTTCAGCTCTGTGCAAGTCTTTCAAAGCAGGGAGTATCCCTTTTGACTTGTTAAAGTGGCTGTGATTTTTTTCTCTGTTGACATAGTTGCTTCAAAAGCCGATCCCAGCCATCTCTGCATGTGTGTGCCTGCACAGCCACATGAAGAGCCAACCAGAGCAACTTCCAAAGTAGCCAAGAGAACCTGAAGCAAGATGTGCAATTATAAATAAGAGGGAAGCTTGAATTTTTGTTCTTATACTGCTCAAACTCTGCTCTTACATTTCTGGAACCAGGTGCAGTTCAGGGCATTTCGACTCCATCAATATTACCCATTTCCTACCATCAAAAACAGATTGAAAATGACCTGCAATCATTTAAACTTCTGACTTGGACAATTTGGAACAAAGGATGACATTCCCCCCCATTTCTTTGAGCTGATCTGAATCCTGGCATAATAAAAAATTGCCTTCCCTCAAGAAAGCAATCTGAAGGGAATTGAAATAAATTACCCGCAACCCGCTTTTTTTCTATGTTTTACATAGCCCTATGTGCAAGCCAACTTTGTATTTCAAATTATGTACATGCTTTTGCACTTTTGAAAGCATGTCTTCTGAATAAAATCCTAAGCCCTTAGAACTACATTAGCTATTCTCTTTGCATCCCGAAAAGTTTACTAGTTGCTTAAGCAATAGTTAAGAGCAGAAGACAGTGATTTTTAACTAAGCCTAGATTTCTTTGATAGACTCTGATGGATGCAGTGTGATAGTTTAATACAGGTAGTCCTCAATTTAGGACCACAATTGAACCCAACATTTTTGCTGTTAATTTGTTAAGTGAATTTTGCCCCATTTTACAACCTTTCTTGCCACAATTGTTGTGAATCATTGCAGTTTCTAAGTTAGTAACACGGTTGTTAAGTGAATCTGGTTTCTCCCTTTGACTTTGCTTTTCAGAAGGTTGCAAAAGATGATCATGTGATGTTGTGGCCTGTCAGCAGCCTGTGCAGATTGTAGCTGATTCCGACAACGAAAAGGCTGGTGTGGTGCTGCGCCAGCAGCCTGTGCAGCCGGGGCTCGAATCGGACAGTGAGGAGGCTGGAGAAGATGTGGTGCCAGAGGCAGGGATTCAGCCAGGGCCTTCAGAACCTCCAGAAGCTCCCTTAAATGAAGAGGACGAAGAGGAGGAGCCTCTTCTCGATGCACGGGCATGCAGAGCTGCCAAAAGGCAGGAGTGGCTCCTCAGGAGGAGGTCTCCCTGAGAGTAAGGCTTGGGGCTAATTGGCCACTCTCTTAGCCTATTTAAGGAGGAACACCACTTGCAGCAAGCTGTAGGGAACAACTTTAGTTCACTCTCCTTCACGTCTGGATTCTCTGCAAAATTGCTCCTGGGCTTTCTGCCAACTCTAGTAAGACTGTGATTACCTTATCTTAGAATTCTGGTAGGCTGTTAAAACAGTTTATTAACAGCCTTTGGTTGATAAAGACTGAGTTATTTGAGTAAAATAAGCTTTGTATAGAGTTTGTGTGTGCTGCATTCTTTGGGGTTTGTAGCTGGGGCAGAACACATGACCCCAGGACACTGTAACTGTCATAAATACAAGTTAGCTGCCAAGGATCTGATTTTTTAAAAATTTGATTTATATGCTGCCCTTCTCTGGAGACTCAGGGCAGCTTACAGTGCGTTAAGCAATAGCCTTCATACTTTTGTATATTTATACAAAGTCAGCTTATTGCCCCCACAATCTGGGTCCTCATTTCACCTACCTTAGAAAGGATGGAAGACTGAGTCAACCTTGAGCCTGGTGGGATTTGAACTAGCAGTAATTGCAAACAGCTGATCTTAATAACATTTTGATCACTTGATCATGGGGATGCTGCAATGGCTTCCCCAATGGATTTTACTTTACTCACTTTTTTTTAGTGCTGTTGTAACTTTGAACGGTTACTAAGAAACTTGTAAGTTGAGGACTACCTGTATTATAAGTCCTGGTAAAAAAGCTGGGAGATGAGGATGAAGGAACCGTTGTCTTTATTTCAAAGCTGCTCTCAGTTTGCAAATGCAGTCAGTGTTTCTGCATATGTTTTTTATCCTGCTGTCCTTATAACTGAGAATAAATCTCATTGGATTCAGCTGGATTCACATCAGAATAAGCATATAAAAGACTATAGTGTGCAAACAACAATTTATTCTATAGGGGAAAAAAGACATTTGTGGTTTGGTAATGGCTAAAAAACCTGAGGAAGGTGGGAGGAACTCACTCTGGGCTAGATAGTAAACTTATTACTTAATTCTCTGTTAAGAGGTTGCAATGTTAATGAGGTAGCTCTTGTTTAGCAACCAATTGGGATTGGCAGTTCTATCATTAAGCGAAGCTGCCACCAAGTTGGAAATCATATAACTATGACTGTGCTTTCCTTTCCCCCACTATCCTGCCCTTTGGAATGCTCACTGACACTGGGATAGTTAGCAAAAAGGGAATGAATGTTTGTATTTACATTCATTGGAGCGGATGGAGTTAAGACAATAAGCAGAGACACGATGGAGAGTACATTGGGCTATTTGTGTAACATGCTCACAGCTTCTAATCCTGAGCAAACTCAGAGCTGCTGGCTCCATGCATTGCTTTTGATGCATTCCCAGTATGTGTCTGCTTATTCTCTTATAATCCCCTCCTCTCCAATCTCTCTGCTCTGCATCATCATAATCATAATCATCATCATCATCATCATCATCATCATCATCATCATCATCATGTTCTGTGTTAAGCACATTGGGCTACAAAGTTATTCCCCAATTTTTGGTCTGCAGCTACAGTAGCCACATCTTTTCACTTAATGTTTTTTTAATTTGCTCTGCAAGGGCGGGAGAGAAAGGAAAATGAAAAAAAGAAAGGAAAAGCAACAGGCCAGGCACAGGACAACACATACTGACTGTAATGGTGATCATGTGACTGAGGGATGCTGTAAAAGTAACAAATGCTCAGTTGAGATCGGCATATGTGGGACTGATTGGTGGTAGATTGTAGGGGTGACACTGAAATATATTTTTATCATATTTTATTTATCCATATATTAAATTATATTATTGTATTTTATTCCAATCTCATTTTTTTATAGTTTTTATTGGATTTTAGTAATAATTTGTGTTTGGAAGTGCACTTTGATATGGCCCATGGGCTAATCAATAAAGTAAACTAACTAAACAGGCATTGATCATAATGTTATCTTTTCAGTACTGGTGTAACTTGGAAATCCATTGAATGAGTCAGTCATTAAGCATAGATTACCTGAGAACAGCCATTCTGAAGCAAGTGAGATTCATTTTTAATTTGGTATTCAGAGGAGTTTTGCGTATTTTCTCATCCAACAGAACATTGGAAAGAAATTCCTTGAACAGGTTTAGGATTCTATTCATCAGCAGAATAACTCAGAAAGCAAAACAAGAGAACCAAATTTGGGGGAGAAGCTGGCAAAAGAACTATTAATTCTGAGAATGAACCAGATCTGGCTTGGGACTGTGGGGAAAGGAAAACTAGAAAAGATCCATTGCAATAGGGCAGAGTCTTGTGGTGCTGCTACCTGCTTCATTGTAAGCCCCTCCCTTCTCTGTCCTAGTCACATGACTACAATGTGTTGGATTTACTCTGGCTCCCCACATGTTTCTTTCCTTGTTCAGTTATTTCCCATGCTTATTTTGGGGGACACATTCAGAGATGGTATAATATATGCAAAAAAGTTCCATGTCGTTGATGCAAGACAGCAATGAGATAACCATGCCCAAATTTCTGATCCTGAAATGTTGACATGTGTCCATATAAGTTTCATTTTGTGTCTGTGCCCCCTTGAGAATACTTTGTGAACTGCAGAGTCACTTTTAGCAGAGGTACAGTTGTAGAAAGTCAGCATCCACTCACTCTCCTAAAGACTGAAATATTTTGGGGAATATTAAAAAGGCAGGATAGAATATTTCCCCTAAAGGAAAAATGGGGGAAAAATTGTAAGGGAGGCAGAAATCAGTATCAGTCTCCCTGTCCCAACCAGAAACTGAGGAGGCCAGTGTTTAGAAATGTGGATTTGGTAATCCATACAGAAAGACTGGCTCAGAGAGAAACTCCAGATAAGCAATTAGGCAAGACAAGATTAACTCAAAGAAACACCTAGGATTCTGCCTATAGAGCCAGCCATGACCCCATAGGAATTTGACAATAGCCAGAAAACTGGAAGCATCACAGCAATACTGGTTGGAAAATAGCGAAGCTCCGTCGAGCTTTGCGAAAATCCAAACTGATAAACCACTGTCAGGGGGGTCTTCGGACCAGATCCATCTTGTAGGGACGGGGGAGAGAGAGAGGGGCACCTCAGAAGACCAAGAGGAACAGGCAAGTTCCTCAAAAGGTCGGAGGCAGCTCTTTGACCTGGTGGTGGGGGCAGTGGCCATTGAAATGGCTGCTACAAGCTGGGGCAACTGGACTAAGGAGTGATGAAATGGAGTATTGTTACCACGTGAATGATTGGCCAACTCACAAGTAAGAAGGAAAAAAATATTAAAGCTTAAAAGAGGTCCCAACCTGAAATAAGCAGCTGATTGGCATTTGGGAATTCAAAGTGAAAGAAAAATAATAAAGAGGAACTTTGAAAATAAAAGCCCTAAAAGGAGAACTAACCACATGGATTTAGAATTGGACTTGGAAGAAATTAAGAATAATATAAGGAAAAGAAAACTGAGAGAAAGCATTTTTTTTAACAACAAAAGGAATTAATTGAAGAACAGGAAGTACTACTTTTGTGGATTTACAATTGATAATTTTGCCTAGGGATTTGTGGATTGGAGAGAGACATCTGCTGGTGGAAAAGAAATATTGTACTCAAATCATCGTGGGAAGCCTTTTAAGGGGTATTTGTTAAATAGCTGCAGCAAGATTACAAAAAGAAGTTGAAAGAATAAAATCTCAAACTGGAAAGGCTCAAATGACTATTTGAATTGGACACTACTTGGAAAGAAAAAAAGAGGAAAAAAAAGAAATCAAATGGACTTGAATTAGAACTATATATAAGCTAAAATAATAATAAATTTATAAATTATTTCTTCTTAAATTGAAAATATGAAGAATTGGGAGCATGAGTATGAGGAGTTGAGGGAGATTTTGCAAAAGGTACGAGAAGCATTTAAGGGAAATAAAGAAGCGGAAGATTGGATAGAATACAAAAAAAAGAAAGAAAAGATAAGTGAGAAGCAAGAATATAATGTTGGAAAGAAAATGATTGAAGGAAAAATATAGATGATTACACTGATATTAACAGTGATAAAATAAAAATAGATGGGGAGAATATCTCTCAAAAAAGAAGAAAAGAGAAGGAAATGGGAAAAGATTGAGGGGGAGAATTAAAAGGGTAATAAATTTAAAAACTAGAGAAAGGATGCAAGAAGGAAGATACAAGAAAAAGAAAAAGAAATAAGAGAATGGGAAAAAAGGAGGAAAATATTAAGAAGTGGAATTCTGGAGAGCTTAAAAGAAAATGGCTAAAAGGGGAAGGAAAAAAAAGGATAGTAGAAAGGGAATTAAAGTATTAACATGTTGATTTAAGGAAATGGTATTAGAAATTGTATGTAAGAAACAAATTAGAATAAATATATAGATTATTGTAAAAGGGAATAATTAATTGAAATTAAGACAAAAATTGAAATGTTAGCAAATGATGTAAGTAAAGATGTAATGAAGTGCATGTAAAGAGTTAAAAAAAGGAATATATTTTATAATGTAAAACAGATCAGTAGATGCAATGTGAAAGATAGAAAAGTTTATATTTTGCTGTTTGGGGATTTATGGATTGGAGAGAAACAGCTGCTGAGGGTAAAGAAATATGTGCTAAAGATTGAAAAAACAAAGGAATTAAATTTAAATTAAGAAATAAAATTGAAATGTTAGTAAATGATGTAAGTAAGGATGAAGTGAAATATATGTAAGAAATAACAAAAAAAGGAATATATTGTTTAATGTAGAATAGACTAGCAGATACAGAATGGTTTATATGTAGAAATAACTGAAAGTAATTGAAATATTAAGAAAAAAGAAAAATAATTATTGAACTGGGAAAAAGAAATTAGGAATTAAAGAAAATAAGAGGTGGAAGGTTAATTAAGTCAAAAGATTTTAAGGTAAAATGGAATAAGTTGAAATACATTGTTAAGAATTAAAAAACATGATGGAAATTTTGAGAAAGATATTTAATAAATGGAGAGAAAATCGGGGATGCCTGGACACTATGGAAAAAAACACTGAATTGAAAATGAATACAGCAATAGAGAGAGATGGAAGAAGGAGTAGGGATATCAAAGGAAGGGAGAAGGAGAGAGACGAATAGAAGAAAGGGAAGAGGAGAGGAAGAAAGGGAGGGGAAGTAAGAGTAGGAGAGAAGGTTAGATAGGGAGGAGGGGGAGAAAGGAAGGGGAAGTAGAGAAGGAGTAGGAGAGGAGAAAAGAAGAAGGGAGGAAGGATAAAAGAAGGGAGGGAGAGGAAGAGAAAGAGAAGAAAGATTGCTGTAGAACAAAAAAAAAGATGAAGTGGAAGAAAGGCATCCCGAGCATGTTTAAATATACTAGGATAAAGAATGAATCATTAAAAATTAAAAGAGAATATATATTATTAAAAATGGAGAAAATAGAATTTTAGGGCAAAAGAAGATATTGTTTATATAAACAAGAATAGAAATATTAAGATTTGATTAAAAAATATAGAAAAAGAATACTTTGGAAGAAATTGTAACTAAGTAAAATATATTTGGATATGACAAGTTGTATATGATATGATATGGTCAATATCTGTTTCATAAAATACGTGGGCGTGTGTCGGGGTGTTGCAGGAAAAGAAACGGGACCAGGCCAAGCTCTTCAATGCAGGAAAAGGTTTATTGTGCACGGTTCAAACAGCCCAAAGGCAAACCAAAAAGTCTGAACCTCGAGGGGTCCTTCATGACAAACATTTATACAATCCAAATGCATATGCACATCAGGGAGTGTTACATATAACACATAGGAAGTAACCTCCATCAGTCCACAAGGATCAAAGAGGAGAGGAAATAATAAACATCCGCTAACACATTCATGTTCTCTGGTCAGTGTCTCAAGACCAAACATAAGATAAGGGACTGAAAGACGCCTCAAGAGTAATAAAGGAAGCGGCATTTGTTATCTGGGAATATACATGACATTTGGGGTGCAATAAACAGGGAGTAACAGGATGCATCTGTTTTGGGTCAATTTACCCTTTTACGATAAGTACCTTCGTCAAATATCTTCGTCAATCCAGCATCCTTTTATCGGCAAGGAAGAGGAACTTCAGCTTTGGCCAAAGTTTTAGGACTTTAATATTTGAAGTTTAGCCAATATCAGAAATTGGTCTGCCTGGGGGAGGGCGGGGGGGAACCTAATAAAACTTGATTTTTTTAAAAAAGGGATTTGACAACAGCCAATAGAATATTAAAGGACATGTTCTTGCACAGGAACAGGAACTCAAATACAAAGCCCAAAGAAGGTATAAAACCCATCCACTCTCAACTCCATTTTGTCAACTGCACCAGAACCATAGGCTGCTGGTGGTTCTGCTTCATCAATAAACCAACCTTCTTTCCAATCACCTCCATTTTATTCCCAGTTTGAAACTTGACCTGGAATTTTTCTTCCAACACAGTCCAGGATAAGATGAAGCTGAAACTAGATTTATAATAAATACATGCCTGTTGATGAAAATAGCTATTACATTTCCAAAGGCATATATGATCATCCTAAGAGAATACTGGTAATAATTAACAATGAAAAGAATGATAAAAATTGTCCATTGGTTCAAATACGAGTTACTCTGAAAGTTGACCTGCCCCTGGCTTCTTTTTCAAGCTGAGGATTTATTCCTCTTTTTTCGTTGTCTTGGCACTTTTGATTGACAAATTGCCTTGGCCAAATAAACAGTATACTGACACAAAGCACATTCATTACACATTTGTTCAGAGTTAAAACCTAAGTAATTTCCTGCAGGAACAACTATGGGAAGAAAAATGCATTCTTCTTAATGCATAAAGATGCATTAAGATGCATCTTTAAAATGAAATTTATTTATTCTGGCTTGCCAGAAATGTTGGCAATCAAATAATAACCAGGTATGTCCCCAGTATCAACTTCTTAGCTTTGATAGCTATCATAGTTATTGTATCTAGGTCATCCTCTCATCAATAAAAAATCTTTTTTTTTCTGAAATGATGACATCGTTATAAATAGCCCTCATTTCTCCCTCTAGCATTGTTCACAACAGTAAAATGGAGGTTGGCAAGCCTCCGTTCCATCTGTAATGCTACAGTTAGCATGCTGCCGTGTATGGAAAGCTAAAGCAAAGTAGAACAGTGGTCAAAGAATTGAGTTCATTATTTGCTGTTTCCATAGGGCATTTGGTTTTGGGAAACTGTGCTACAAGAAAATCAATAGGACATCTTCTGTTAATACAACATGAATGTGACTTTATGAACCAGTATAACAATCAATCAGCAGTTCTAGATGGATTCCCCAAACTCTGATTTGAAGTGTGCTCTTTATATCGAAGATAATATTTGACAAACCTATATCCTTCTTTTTTATTTTATTTTATTTTTTTAAAAAAGTGAAATAATGATCATCACAATACTTCTGCGAAAATTGTAATGCTTCTTCTGTGGGGTTCTCCCTTACTGTATATGGGTGTCTTTTTAATGGTTTTGTTCTGTTGTCACTACCACTAAACCCTTTTAAGGATTCAGAAATCTTTTCACTCTCTAAGGTAACATGACTGGAGTGAACATGGAGAAGATAAAGCATAACATAGGATATAAAATAACATAGATTAGCTGACATAGGTACCAAGGATCAAATGGACTTCAATTAAAGAATGTAAATAAAGTTCAGGTTCATTCATTCCTACAAATTATTTGTATCAGTGGTGGGTTGCCCCCAGTTCGGACCGGTTTACAAGAACCGGTAGTAAAACTGGCGGGAGGCCCCACCCACCATCCCGGATGTCATCATCGGCTATCTGCACATGCAGATCCCATTGCAAACCGATAGTAAAGGTAAGTAGAACCCACCCCTGATTTGTATCCTATCGATACTAACATACTTTGGCACTAACATTATTCTTAACCCTTACCTTCCAGACTGTGGATTGGAGTTGATTTGACCTGCCCCCCAAAGTTCTTTCTCTTGCTGCTGGAATAAAATCTGGTAGGGAGATGTCTAATGTTGCCATCCTTTAACTGGCAGGGTTTACCATCCAAACATCACAGCTTCTAATTGAAAGTGAATAAATAAGAACCAAAATGTGAAGGTTACCTTTTTTTTTTACTGATCCTGAATGAACTGCAACTATCTCAGCTACTGCTCTGTTTTTGCTGCATTCATGCTAGGAGTCTAAACAAGTTACAGCACTGAGCATTGCTTTGATCTTGAAAAGTTAGGCAGAGTTGTTTCTAGATAATACTCAGGTGGCAAACCATACAGAAACCACAGAACTGTAGACTAGTGTAGGAAAGCGGAAAAAAAACCTTCCTGGAATAAAACAGTGGCAAATTCTTTTCTATTGCTACTAAAGACATAGCATGAATTGGTGTTCATGGGCCAGAATTTAGCAGAAAGGCTTAACTATATGGGCTAATCAGGGGTAGGCTTCAAAAATTTTAGCAAGGGCTTCTCTGCCCAGTTGTTGGGTGGGTGTGGCTAGTTGGCTTCCTGTACAATGGTAGTGGGGGCATTTTTGCCTTCCCCGGGCTCTGGAGGCCCTCTGGAGGCTGGAAACGGGCCTGTTTCTGGCCTTCCTGAACTTCTGGTAGGTCCGTTTTTCACACTCTCCGGGCCATCACACATGCCCTGCACTTACCTGCATCCAAAACGGGCTGCGTGAGGACTCCTGGGAGGGGTGGGGTGGGGTGGGGTAGGTGGGGTGGGGCGGGGCGGAGCCAGCCAGGAGTGGGATTTGGGGGTTCTCTGAACTGCACAGAATCTTAGCTAGAGATTCTCCCAAACCCCTGTGAACCCCAGCAGCCCACGCCTGGGCCTAATGCACACAAATGTCCTGATCATAATGTCATGATACACACATATCTGTCCTGGCATCTGAGTAGGTTAAAGTCTCTGTGTTCTAAGTAAGAGGATCCATGTTAGAGTTTGTTGTGATCATTTAGAAAGATCTGGATATATTTTCCCAAGTGCATTCATAGAGATCTTTTACATTTTTACCATAGTATTATGGGTTATCTGAAAATTTAACAGATTAACAGAGTTGGAAGGGACCTTGTAGGTCATCTAGTCCAACTCCCCGCCCAAGCAGGAGACCCTACACCATTTCCGACAAATGACAGTCCAATCTTTTCCTGAAAGCCTCCAGTGATGAAGCTCCCACAACTTCTGAAGGCAAGCTGTTCCATTGGTTGATTGCTGTCACTGTAGAAAAGTTCTCCTTATTTCCAGGTTGAATCTCTCCTTGTTCAGTTTCCATTCATTATTCCTTGTCTGGCCTTCAGGTGCCTTGGAAAATAGCTTGATCCCTTCCTCGCTGTGGCAGCCCTTCAAATATTGGAACCCTGCTATCATCTCTCCCCTGATCCTTCTCTCGCCAAAGATTGAGCCTTCTGCATGTAATATAGACCTCCTACCACTGTACCTCAGCCAATTTTCTCTCATCTGGCAAGGCTGAAATATAGTCAAAGCTGTATAGGTTAGCACTTCTTGTATTACAAAGTTGTTCAAGAAAAATGCTGGCTCAGCCAGTCACCCATTCATACTGCAATGGGAACATTGGTGGGTTGCTACCAGTTCGCCCCGGATTGGGGAAACCAGTAGCGGTGGCGGTGGGAGATTCCACCCACCCGCCTGGATGTCTCTGCATATGCGCAGAAGCGTCACACATGTGTGAGTGTGCACATGCCCACGAGCGAACTGGTAGTGACCAAAATTGAAACCCGCTACTGAATGGGAAGCTGGATAAAACCACAGATACAAAATCACACTTGTTTTATCAGTTGACCCCTGATGACCACAATAAATGATAGTATCCCTCTGGAATAGCTTTATAAAGAGCCTTGGTGGCACAGCAGATTAAAGTGCTGTTAAGTAACACCAGCTGCCTGCAATTACTGCAAGTTCAAATTTCACTAGGCTCAAAGTTGATTCAGCCTTCCATCCTTCCGAGGTAGGTAAAATGAAAACCCGGATTGTGGGGCCAATAAGCTGATTTTGTATAAAAAAGAGAACACCGCTTAGGGCCCCCCGAAAGTCCTACTAAGCAGGTATATACGAAAGTATGAAGGCTATTGCTTAACGCATTGTAAGCCGCCCTGAGTCTCCGGAGAAGGGCGGCATATAAATCGAACCAATAAATAAATAAATAAATAAATAAATAAATAAATAAATAAATAAATAAATAAATAAATAATATCCATAAGCACCTGTTTGCCAGATTTTCTGTCCCACCTGACTTATAAAAATATTTATAAACTTTTAACTGAAAAATTGATCAGTAAGTAGTTTGCTGCAAATAAAACACCATCTTCCATCATTGTATTTGTTTCCAAAAGCCTAAATGCAGTTTGTGTTCATCTCTCCTCCGTGATCCCTTTTCAAAACATGTCTATTAAACATAATTTGCAAATAAATCACGTAAATATTTTTTCTTTTGTAATGGCAATTACATTCTTTGCTTTATATTTATTATTAAAATTATTCCACTGCATGGTAGAAGGAGAGATAATGTTAGAAGCAAACATTGGTGATAAGTGGCCTTCATTTTAAAATATTTATTATCACTTGGGGTGGGGGGTGTCAAGGTTGAGGATGACTCATGCCCCTCTGGACATCTGAGGGGGTCTAGTATGGGTGGGTTCTAAATTTTTTTACTACCGGTTCTGTGGGCATGGCTTATTTTGTGGGCGTGGCTTGATGGTCATGTGACAATTCTTTAGGATTTAGCAGAGGTATTGATCTACCAGGCTTTTAACTGTTTGCAGAGCTGTACCAGTCTACCATTTATTTTTGCAGGCACCGGTCTACTCATTTGTTTTTGGAGGCACTGGTCTACCACCAAACTGCCTTTTACCACTGATCAGCTGTAGGGCAGCTCTTTGAAGCCCTGTGGCTGGAGTTTAAACAGTTTTTCCTTATGGCCCATCAGCTGGGACTCAGGAGGCAGCAATAGATTGGGGGTGGGGCCAAATAAAAGGTAAGAATAATGCGGGGTGGGCGGGTGGGGGAGCGGGCAGAACCGGTTCGGTGATGTCATATCATCACCGCTACAGGCTCAGTGGAACCGGGCGGAACCAGGCGGAACCCACCACTGGGGTCTAGGTATTTTTAATCCTTTTTAAATGCTAAATAAAGTCTGTTTTATGTAACTCTGTGCCCTGTTGCTTCTTTCTTGCACTTTCTTGCACAGGATTGTTATTTAGTAAAGGATAGCTTCTATATACAGATATGTGACCTACGGCCACAATTGAGCCCAAACTTTCTGTTGTTAAATGAGACATTTGTTAAGGGAGTTTTGCCCCATTTTACAACTTTTCTTGGCTCAGTTGTTAAGTGAATCACTGCCATTGAAAAGTTAGTAACTCGATTGTTAAGTGAATCTGGCTTCCCCATTGACTTTGCTTGTCAGAAGGTCACAAAAAGTAATCACATGACCTTGGGACACAGGAACGGTCATAAGTATGAACCAGTTGCCAATCGTCTGAATTTTGATCACATGATCATGGGGATGCTGCAAAGATTGTAACTGTGGAAAATGGTCATAAGTCACTTTTTTCAGTGCCATTGTAGCTTTGAACGGTCACTAAATGAACTGTTGTAAGTCAAGGACTACCTGTATTTAGAACTCACAAATGTATACTTTATTAATGATAGATATATGCATCTGGCTCAGTTATATTATCTCAAAAATATTTTATCTAGAGTTAGGGTTAAAATTAGGGCTGCGGCTAGAACACCTAATCTGCTTTCCAGTAAATTGATAATCCATTTGGTTTAGCATTCTAAATGGATGTCCAAATACTACCTTTCAGATATGTTGGATCATGCTGGGAATAAAGGCCAACTTTTCTGGATGTCATCAGGTTGGGGAAATGCCACTGTAGGTTATAAATGAGGCTGTTAATTTGTTCTTCAGGGAAAGATCACACTTAAAGCATTAACTAAGCTACAACTATGCAGAGAAAGCAAATACGGTGGGAAGGTAGGAAATACTTTCATGCAAATTAGTCAAATTAAAAAGCAAAGGGAGTGCTTAATATAATTCATGCATACTTTTGATGGTAATTATAGCAATTTCACAGCTAAGAACCCTCAGTGCTTAGAGGAAATTATTGTATATGAAGACATTGTTGATTAAACATACAGTTAGTGATTTAGAGGATGAATTTGTAAAATTTCAAGTAGTGTTGTGTATTTGGTTTGGGGCCAAGTCCTATGTTAGAAATAAAAAGTGACACAATGAAGAAAGGGGCAAGAAATACTGCATAAGCAAAAAATATATAAAGTTCTCCTGGCTGTGTGAAAAAGGAAATAAAAGCCTGCCCACATTGCAAAAATCAAGAACACAGGACCATAACCTCAAAGTGACAGGAGGAAAGTTGAAAAGTAATCTTAGAAAGTATGACTTCACAGAAAGAGTAGTGGAAGCTTGGAACCAACTTCCAGTGGAGGTAGTGAGTCAGTCATCAGTAACTGAGTTCAATTATGCTTGGCATAAATGCATGTCCATCATCCAACCAAAACTAAAACAAAACTCAAAGGGCAGTCTCGATGGAACACTAGGTCTTCTTCTGCCATCTGTTTTCTATGTTTCTATACAGTGAGGAACTTTGGAGCAGGGGTGAAATCCAGCAGGTTCTGATAGGTTATGGAAAACCGGTAGCAGAAATTTTGATTAGTTCGGAGAACCAGCAAATACCACCTCTGGCTGGCCCCAGACTGGGGTGGGAATGGAGATTTTGCAGTATCCTTCCCCTGCCACGCCCACCAAACCATGCCCACCAAGCCACACCACACCCACCAAGCCACCCCCACAGAACCAGTAGTAAAAAAAGTTTGGATTTTCCCACTGTTTTGGAGTATACATAAAAATATAAGTACAGCCCTTTCCCCACCACAAACAACACAATGCACTATTGTCTTAGAACTGGCATGGTAAATCATGAGCCTTGATCCAGATCTTTCCTCATACTTTTCTTATCCAACATACATATCTCACAAGAATAGCCCTTTTGGATGAACCAATGACTCATCTTAATTCAGAATTTTTGTTTCTCATAGTGAAAAATGAGATGTCTCTGTGAAGTGATCTGTAGAGGGTATACTATTACTGTTCTCCTACTGTTTGGGGATAAGCTGGAAATCAAGTCTCAGTTACGATGAATAGTCCTTAATTTCAGGAGGGAATTCAGGAGGCATAGTCCCTCCTGAATTTAACAATCAGCTTTTAGAGCCATCTAAGCTAGTAAGCCATCACTAAGTCTTGTGGTAATAAATGCCACAAGTTCATTAGTGCAGCAAGAAAATGTTTTTTCATTTGTCTCTTCTAATTTTCCTTCTTTCAATTCCAGTTGTAGTGTTTTAAGAAAAAGAGAAAAACTTTTCCATTTATATTCTGTAGGTCATGCATAGTTTTATATACTACAATAATGAATTTTTTCCTCCTAACAAGAGTATCTAATGTTAAAACTGTTAATAAACTTTGCCATTTTCCCTGCATTACCTTTAGTCCAACCAATTCCATGGTGCAGTTTCTTCTTCTGTCCTGCTATTTCTAGTGCACCTTTCAGACTTATTGTTGTTATTAGTTGTGAAGTCATTTCTGACCCATCATGACCCCATGGACAACGTTCCTCCAGGGCTTCCTGTCCTCTACCATGCTCTGGAGTCCATTTAAGCTCATGCCTACTGCTTCAGTGACTCCATCCAGCCACCTCATTCTCTGTCATCCCCTTCTTCTTTTGCCCTCAATCATTTCAGGCATTATGCTCTTCTCCAGTGAGTCCTTTCTTCTCATTAGGTGGCCAAAATATTTGAGTTTAATTTTCAGGATCTGGCCTTCTAAAGAGCAGTCAGGGTTGATCTCCTCTAGGACTGACCGGTTTGATCGCCTTGCAGTCCAAGGGACTTACAGGAGTCTTCTCCAGCACCATAGTTCAAAGGTCTCAATTCTTTGGCGCTCAGCCTTCCTTATGGTCCAACTTCACAGCCATACATTGCAACTGGGAAAACCATAGCCTTGACTATACACACTTTTGTTGGCAGGATGATGTCTCTGCTTTTTAGTATGCTGTCTAGATTTCAGACTTATTAGAACAGGTCATTTCTTAGTTAGACCATTCTGAATGGAATCAGAACAAGCTTTTTAGGAAGAAAATGAGATATCGTATTTTTTGGAGTACAAGACGCACCTTTTTTCCTCCTAAAAGTGGGTGAAAATTTAGGTCATCTTATATACATACAGGCATTTTTTGGCCTCCCAAGCCTTCACCGCGTCACATTTTCACCATCCGTTGCCCCAGAAGCACTCTGTAGGACAAAAACAGGCACATTTTTGGTGAAAATGGGACATGCGGAGCACTGCAGAGTGCTTCTGGTGGCTGGGGAGGGTGAAAACGCAACGCATGGAGGCAAAAAACTATTTTTTCTTGTTTTCCTCCTGTAAATTTAGGTACGTCTTATAGTCTGGTGTGTATTATAGTCCAAAAAATACAGCAATTATAGGTTTCTAATAACTCTTTGGTAATTAAAAGAGCTGGGAGAATATCTTTCTGAAATGATGGGCAGTGATACAACTTGGGTTGGACTTTAGAATAGAATAACAGAGTTGGAAGGGACATTGGAGGTCTTCTAGTCCAACCCCTTGCTTAAGCAGGAAACCCTACACCACTTCAGACAAATGGTTAGCTAATCTCTTCTTAAAAACTTCCCAGTGTTGGAGCATTCACAACTTCTGGAGGCAAGTTGTTCCACTGATTAATTGTTCTAACTGTCAGGAAATTTCTCCTTAGTTCTAGGTTGCTTCTCTCCTTGATTAGTATTCATCTATTGCTTTTTGTCCTACCTTCAGGTGCTTTGGAGAATAGCTTGACTCCCTATTTTTTGTGGCAACCCCTGAGATATTGGAACATTGCTATCATGTCTCCCCTAGTCCTTCTTTTCATTAAACTAGACATACCCAGTTCCAGAAACCATTCTTTATGGTTTATCCTCAAGTCCCCTAATCATCTTTGTTGCTCTTCTCTGCACTCTTTCTAGAGTCTCCACATCTTTTTTTATGTCATGGCGACCAAATTTGGATGCAGTATTCCAAGTGTGCTCTTACCAAGGCATTACAAAGTGGTATTAACACTTCACGTGATCTTGATTCTATCCTTCCGTTTATGATTTTGGCTCTCCAAGGTCTCTAAGGTCCCTTTCAGAGAGTGGGATATGATGGGGATGTTGTCCATATGGATTTTATGCCCTGGCATGACCTGGAGTGAAAGAAAAGGAGAAAAAGGCAACTCAGTTTTGGCCTGATGAGCTGACCTGGTTGCTAGCTAGGGCTGGTAAGGGGAGATTTGGTATGAACAGTTCCATTGGTGCAGTGAAGTATACACTATTGGTGATGAAGATTAGAGTCTTGGGGGGGGGGGGGCACTTATTTATTTAGTTTTGCTGGGAAATATGCTGCCACTCTAATCAGGGGAGAGAGAGCGAGAGAGAGAGACAGGGAGAGAGAGAGAGATTTGCATTTTATATTTACATTATTTGAAGTTGGGATGATCTCTTATTCTCCACTATTATTTGCATGAATAGCAGAAAGGGAAACTCCATATCTTTCCCCTTAACAAAAGGCACACATGGAGAGGGCTTTCTATTAGCAATGTGAAGTATTTATATACAATAGGAAGTCACAAAAACAACTTCAGCCAACATTTGGAAGAGGCAGATATTATCTGTATCATTCACATCTATGTCATGTACCTTTTAGGGGACATTTATTATTATTTTTCCCTCCACATATCCAGATTGCTCCTTTCCTTGCATAAATGGAAAAAACTACATTGGCAAGTATTTATGCATTTTATTATTTGTTATCCTTTTAACCAGTTTGTATTACACCCAAAGAACTCTAGCTATTTTTTTTTTAAAAAATGGAATAAAATGACAAACCTGAATATTTCAGCATGCGTTTTGTGGCAGATGTGAAAAAAATGAGACTCCCCATGAAAATGACTGATGACTGCAAATAGAAATGGATAATGGCTCGCCAGCTTTCAGATACAATGAACAAGTTTTTCATTTGGAATTCACCCCATTTAACAGACTAATGTTAAATCAAAGGTTAGTCCATTAAATTTACTGCAAATGACACCATTTACACTAATTATGCAAAGGGTGTAAAATGATTAAATGTAAATTTGGTCTTTAAGGACAATGGCTTTCTACTGATAGACCTTTTCCAAGAGCTCTCTTCCCTTGACATCCCCACATTCTTAATATATTTTCTCCTCATAGTTTACCTCTTTTTTCCTATCACTTACATGAGAAGGAGAAAATTGTAGAACTCCCACAAGAAGCAGGCAGGCATACCACAGCAGCCTAAAGTGAAATAACCATGGAAGGAAATGAAATGCAGCAGGCAGACTGCACAGCATTGTTCAGACCAGGTTGGGAAATAAAACTATCAATCTGGAATAAGGAAAGACAGAAGGAAGCTCCCTCCATAGTAGACTGGGTTGAATTAATATTGGTGTTCCTGTTCTTGAGAAATAGTTCATGGATCAGCTTTGGATTGTGTAAGCAGGACACTGAAGGAACTGTCAGTCTTGTTTGCTTAGTTACATGCAGTGTAAAACCAGTGGAAAGCTCCGCCCACTGACCCGGACGTCATCAAAGTTGATCATGTGGAGAAGAGCGTGCGCGCAGGCACGATGCGAACTGGTAGTAAAGGTAAGTAGAACCCTTTTTTCCCCTTGGGAATCCTAAAATATGAATTATTACATTTGGTGAAATATTATTAGATTTTAATATGAAAAAGAAATAATATATTTAATAACACACATTTTGACTGCAGCAAAAATCATATACGCACAAAATTGGAAACAAGAAGAGGTCCCGACTCAAGAGAAATTAATATCCAAAATTATGGAATGCGCTGAGATGGATAGACTCACCAAGGAGCTCCAAGGAAAGGAAGAATCTGAATATTATCTGGTCTGGCAAAAGTGGTATAGAGGGAAGTGGGAAAAAAAAGAGAGAAGAAGAAAGAAAGAAAAATTAAATAAAAGATATCAATAGAGTAAAATAATTTTTTACATCAAATGAAATTTAAGAAAGAGACACCAGATATCAATAAAATAATATCATTATATAAGGTAAGAGAAATAATGTATACTTAAGAATATAGGATATTGATATTCTAACAATTCAGATATTATAGGTAGATGTCATTAAGAGGATGCTTGTTGTAAATTGTTTTACTTGCATTTATAAATGTATTATGTGGTTTCTTAAATTAATAAAAGTTTAAAAATTAAAAAAGAAAAGATTTTAATATCATTAGTGTTTAAGGTCCTGAAGTTAGCTGTTCATTTTGTGTCTCAGCTCCTGTTTTGGCATGATCATATTATTCAACGTGATTGACAAGAAAGGGGTTTCTTTCCATTTCCTCTTTATCAGTTGATGTACATTACAGGACCGAGGTCCCTGCTTATGGAATACTCTTCTTTTTCTATTCTAATTCCACAAGATCTTTAGATGCATTTAAGAGAGATTGGAAGCAGTTATGAGCAGGTATGATGAATGGGAGTTTATAAAGTGAGATTGGATTATCCAATGTGTATGTTATTATAAAGTAAGGTGGCAGGGTGTGTTGAGTTATGGATAGAAGATTTTCTTTTTGTATAATCTTCTATCCATAACTATTTTTTATACTACCGTAATTGAAATATATCTGATTTTACCATGTTTGTGTAATTTTCATTTTGTTTGTTTGCTGCTTTATATTGTTAGATATTGGGAAAAGCCGTTGTCATCTAGCATATCTTTTTCATACCGCAGATAAGCCATGGCCATTTATTGCGAAGTTTCTGAGGTTTGCTGTGAAAAGTGGAGAAAGCACACTCTAACCTTTTAATTTAGTGGAGGATGAAAAGTCTTGCATCAAGTTCTTCCCTTAAACAAAGAAAACCTGAGAATATTTAAAAGCTTCGTCAACAACAGACAAGCTCTTGGAGAAGAATCTTCAATATTTTATTATATTCATACCATTTTGTTGTGTAAATCAGTGGCCAGCATCCAGAAATGCTTTCGGAGTCCAGTTTATATTACCAATGCAACCTGTGGCTAAAGATAATTTCCCCATGTTTTAGCAATGTTTTCTTAGTGTGCCCATATCCACCAGGTTTTCAATAATTAAGTATTTGTATTATGTTGAATCCTTGGTCCTACAAGGGACATGACATCTTTTCTTGTTTAGTGCATATGATTCATTTTTCCCCACTCTCTACACTTTTTTATACACCCTGGCTAATTCAATTGGAAGGTCAATCAATAACATGAATCCCCCCCCTTTTTTCTTATAATAATTTTTCCCTTAATTTATCATGTAATTATTCTAATATGTTTATTCAAATGGTTAGGGAGTTTGCAATAAACCTAATAATTACAGTTCTAGAAGTACAAATTTTTATGGCTGTTTTAATCTTTGTTTATTGTTCTCAGTTTTTATTTTTATTTATTTTTATGTTTTTAATTTTGTTTTCCAGGTTAAAACAGTTATATTGGTGGTTTTCTGCATTCGTGATGTATATGGTTTCTGTTTCCAATTATTTCTTACAACAAAAATGTAAAATAGTTAGGGCAATTTTCTAAGCATTTACAAAAATTAATTCTTTTTTAAAAAAAAAAAATTGAAAGCTGAATTGTTTTATATAGGAGATTCATTATTTGGCACATTATTCTAAATGTGCCAAAGCAATTACAATTCTGATCAGCGGAATTTCTGATTTGATTATTGGGGGAAAAAATCAGATGTTTTGGGAAAAAAAATATTGCTAGGCTGGAGAAATGCCAAAATATTTTCAATAGTTGTATATATTAAAAAAATCAGTTGATTATATAATAGCTTGATTTAAATTGAACTTTGGATCTCTTTTTAGATTGTAGCCACTAATTATAGAATCTGAGAAGCATGACCTCAGGAAAAATCAAAATTCTCAGGGTTAGCTGAAATGAAGCATTTTCAAATCAAAAAGGAATAAATGAAATCAAGTTCAAAAGGGCCATTTTACCTCAGATAATTAAATAATATAAAGGGCATAAGTGAATACAAAGGAATAGAATGAAAATACTAATCATAGTATTAGATATAATGTAATAAATTAAACAATCATATCTATTTGATGAGTGGACATCCAGTTAACATCAATGTTTTGTAAATGTACTTACTACCATTGCAATAAAGTACTACTGAAAATTGCAAGATCCACTTTGGATTTTCTCAGTTTTCTATTTTAAATCGATATGCTGTAATCATTGTTGAGAGCCAGTACAGAGCAGCACAGTGGCCTAGCGTGAAGGCACTCGCCTCCCACTTGGAAGGTTGAAAGTTCAATCCTAGGCAGTGACAGATGTTTCCCTACAGGAGGCAATGAGAAAATACCTACTGCAAACACCACGTAAGCATCAGGAAGGGCATCTAGCCAGTAAACACTCAGCTCCACTTACCACCCTGATCCCACCCTGGGGAAGTGTACAGTGTAGGGGTTAAGGGGCTAGACCAGGATCAAGGAGACCTCATTTTTAATCATCCCTTAAACATGGAAAGCACTAAGAGGTCCTTAGCTAGCCACATATTCTTAGCCCTAATACAGCATCAAGTTCTGCAATGAGTTAGTTTAAGAACAAATCCCTCATCACATCATGCTTCAATGGCTTTGTTGTGTCAGCCAGGCAAGTGCTGTGTAAACAAAAGGACCCTGCAACAAGGAGGATAGTCACTTAAAAATTCATTAATTATTAGTCAACGTCTGGCTCTGCTTTGGGTTTTGTAACACCATAAAGTTTCTATCTGGGTCACTCCATCAAAGTTATACCTGAAGTGATTGGAGATTACTCAGTGCATAACTAAGGCCTTTTTTTTCCTTATGAGGTGATCATAATACTGTTTTAGTGCCATATCCATAGAAGTATAGAAAATTTGTCATACGGTTGCCAGTCAGATCCACCAATTTCTGTACTCCAGAGAAGGCTTGGCATTTCACAAGTTGTTTTGAAAGCAGACAGTATGCAATTCCTTCAGATTAATGCCTTGCACATCTTTGCAGACTGTAAAATAACTCACAGGAGTCAGTTTATGATGAGAAAATGTAACAGGACAAGCATCACTAAGGATAGCACTAGAAGAATTAGAGTTATGAAGACAGGATGAGTGTACGGTTTCACTTGAAAGTGGAACACTAAATTTGAACAAAGGTATTTTGTATTCATAGTGTTTTTATTTGTATCTGTAGAGAAGCATGGAGATGACCTTGAGAGAAATAGGCAAAAACCATTACATAGGCAAATTGGGATGAAACATTCATTCCTAATATTTGTTGTGG
This sequence comes from Ptyas mucosa, assembly GCA_012654045.1. Classification (NCBI taxonomy): domain Eukaryota; kingdom Metazoa; phylum Chordata; class Lepidosauria; order Squamata; family Colubridae; genus Ptyas; species Ptyas mucosa. The sequence continues at coordinate 29,957,561 of WNWU01000012.1, forward strand.
CCTGCCAGCTGCCAGCGGAGCTGGTGGCAGACTCAGACAATGAGGTGGTTGGGAAGGAACTTGGGCCAGTCCTGGAGTCTGAGGAATGCTCTGATGCTCTGCATCGGAAGCAGAGATAGAGCCAGGGCGGTCCAACATTTCCCAGTTGCCTCTGGAGTCGAAGATAAGTGGGGAAGAAGAACAGCTGGGGCCTGTTCCAGATGTGCATATGCGCAGAGCTGTCAGGAGAAGAGAACAACTGAAGACAAAAGAGTTGACTCGGGAAGAAAGGCACATGTAGATGCTAAATGGCCCCTCCCTAGCTGGGGAAAAATAGAAGGAAAGGGGAGTGGTGGTTGTGGGAGACAATCATTCGGATTTTGGAAGATTTGGCTCATCATGTTTCGTGCCACAGAGACTGCTTGCCAGAACTTAATTTGTAGCTTTTCGGCTGGGAGCTCACGGAACTAATAAGGTCTGTTCCTGCAGTTAGCTCTTTGAAGGACTATTGCCTGGACTTTTCAGTGTATGAATGCCATTAATTCACAGGAGATAAATAAAGAGGGGTTTTTCGTGACAAGGAGTCTGTTTCTTGGTTCTGCTAAGGCTGAGTCAGAACAGTATCTTTGGAAAAGCTCCTCCCTGATTCATTGTATTGTATTGTATTGCATTGTATCGTATCGTATCGTATCGTATCGCATCGCATCGCATCGCATCGCATCGCATCGCATCGCATCGCATCGCATCGCATCGCATCGCATCGCATCGCAT